>CM066336.1:9511236-9896236 GCA_033807585.1 Hydrophis major
TGCCTTTCAGTCCAGAGGTCCTTCTTCTTTGCTCAAGGAAGATCCAAGGGGGGGCTTCAAAAACGTTAACAAAGGTTTCGCTGCCCGGTTGCTGGGTGGGTGGGGCCATGGTGGGCGTGGCCCAGTCAGCCTCCTGCACCAAGGTGCGGGGACACTTTTGCCCTCCCTGGGCTCCAGAGGCTTTCCTTGAGCCTCCAGGAGGGCGAAAGCAGCCTCCCCAGGCTCCGGAGGTTCTCTGGAAGAAGGAAACGGGCCCATTTCCTGTCTCCCTGAACTTCTGGGAGGCCCGTTTTTCACCCTCCCTGAGCCTCCATGCAGGCCTTGCACTTTCCTACATCCAAAACGGGCCATCTGGGGACTCCTGGGAGGGGAGTGGTGGGGGGGGGCAGGGCCCAGCCAGGAGTGGGATTTGGGGGTTCTCTGAACTGTGCAGAACCTTAGTTAGGGGCTCTCCTGAAGCCCTCTGAACCCCCAACAGCCCACCTCGGTAAGATCTAATTAAAAAAAAAAACCTTTGAAAAGACTTTGGGTTGCTAATAGAACATCTCGGATCCAAAGTTCAACTAAATGATCTGAGAATCTGACTCTCTAGAACAGGGGTCTCCAACCTTGGCTCCTGGAAGCCTGGCGGACTTCAACTCCCAGAGTTCCACAGCCAGCTGGCTGTGGAATTCTGGGAGTTGAAGTCCGCCAGGCTTCCAGGGGCCAAGGTTGGAGACCCCTGCTCTAGAATGATGTTGATGAACTGCATAAATTGTCGGCATCCCTTGTCATCATAATTCATAATTCAGGCAGGGCAAAGGACTCCCAATCCCTGAGCTGTTCCCAGTAAGCTGAATAAGGCAGATGCCAGCACATTCCCACAATAAAAAGAACAACTATGCGCTATAGATTAGGTCCTTCCCAAGGCTATTAAGGCAATGAGCAACAATCTACTTATCCTGAACGAAGGAAAAAGACTAAAATTTACACCCAGAACTGTGGATCTATGTAAGGGTTCGATTTCTATGTACTGCAGTGACCTATCTTTTCTGTCTATATATGGCTTTATTCAGTGGTGGGATTCAATTTTCTTTGAGCGTGGCTTGATGGGTGTGGTAGGGGAAGGATACTGTAAAATCTCCATTCCCTCCCCACCCTATTATCCTTCTTTCCAGCTCCATTCTCCTGTGCAGGGCAACCAAAGAAGACCCAGCCAATCAGCTGGGACTTGGGAGGCGGAGAGTAGATGGGGGTGGGACCAGTCAAAGGTGATATTTGCCAGTTCTCCGAACTACTCAAAATTTCCGCTACCGGTTCTCCAGAACTGGCTGAATACCACCTCTGACTTTATTCTTTTCTGCAATAAAGAGTCTCACCTTGCTGAGTTGTATTCAGACAGTTCCTGGAGAAGATGATAAGTAGCCGAAGAACCCGTGTTTACATTGGGGCCTGGGGGAAGCATGGCATCGAGGGAGAACTTGCCAACCACTGCAAAATGGGTATTGAACTGATGGAAGCACCAGGCTCTCTTGTACAAAGGCAGTTTCTGATTCCTCTTTCTTTTGTAGGCCATCAGTCTGAAGATCTTCAAGAGGCCAGTGTACCCATCATCAGCACCAATATCTGCAACGGCCCTGATTACTACAGCAGTCAGATAAAGCCCAGGATGTTTTGTGCTGGTTTTCCAGGTGGAGGTATAGATGCTTGCCAGGTAGGGTCAGTTTGACATGCTGGCTGGGGAATTCTGGGAATGCAAGTCCTCCCATTTTAAAATGGTCATGGTTAAGGAACACTGCTCTAGAAGTTAGCATCTTCAGCTTGGTGCCCACTAGACATCGGCAGTATCAATTGGAAATATAGCCAAATATATCTGAAAGACTTAAAGATGGAGAACATAAAGGTAGACATTAGATTCATCGTAGGACTATTTAGCTGGATGTAGTTTTTTCTTCTTAAATATAAAGCAACTGGCTCAATACCCATGCTTTGCTACGGAGCTACCTGTGGTCGGGCTTAGTTTTTTGGGAGGAAAATAAGGGAGAAAAATTGTGCCTCTTCCTACCAGCATCCATTGGTATTCATCCGACTAGTGTCCTGTCAGTGTGTGTAAGAGTTGAGGACTGTTTGGAAACTGAAACAGTATTTGCTGTGTGAGCAAGGAGACAGCAAGGAGCCTGGGTGTGGCTTAGCTCAACTGTTCTGTACTAAAGCTGGTTGCTGCTATGAAACTGAAATTGAAACTCCTTCTCTGCTTGTGTTTTACATTTGGAACAGATCTTTTTTCAGGCGGGGAAGGGAAGTAGAACTCCTTAGCATCAGAGCCTGTTAATAATAATAAACGAAATACTAATGTTCTGATGGTCATTTCGAAAAATCCTTTCTTAGTGAGCATCTAGAAGCCAAGAGGAACATATGTGCCAAATCTTGATCAGAATTGGGGGAGCATTTCCTACTCAACTTTTTACTCCCAAGTTGCTCTTTATCCAAAAGATGTAATTGTGTAGTCCTCAAATTATAACTAATTGTTTAGTGATCATTTCAAATTACAGCCAATCCAAAAAAGAAATGTTTAACCCAGATTTGAAGTTCAGATGGTCAAGCTCCCCTGTAGTCGTATGACGAAACTTCAGGCATTCTGCAACACTGCTGCAATTATGACTATTTGCAGATATTTCCAATTTTGGAAAAAACCATACCCATAATGAACCATTGGCTACTTAACAACCATGATGTTCACTTAATGACTGCCCCAAAAGAGGTCATTTTACATCATTCCTGACAAACAGCTATAATGGGTGGGCTTATGGTCGTAAGAAGGATTATTTTCAAGTTACCCACCTTACTAAGGATAGCTATATCATTTTGTTTCTATATCCTTAATTCCTTGGGAAGCTCTTTTTTTAAAAACCGTTCTCCTGTTAGAAAAGACAGGAAGGCCACAGCTCCTTACAAAATGTGTTAGTTTGGTGGTCCAGGAGATTTGTGATTGTGACTTTATTTGCTCATAGCTCAAGCATAGCTTGGGGAGACTCTCCGTCTCCCATTTCATTGACTTTGTGCCAGTGGATATGTACTCTAACTTTGGATAGTGCATGAATTGTATGAATTCCCAATTCAGCTCACCTGCAGCAAATAATAGCTGTCCTTTCCCCCTCTCTTTCTGTAGGCAACTCCCAAAAGACCATAGAAACATTTTATGAGTTGACACTTAGATCTACACCCAAAGTACACCTCAAATCATGGGGTTATATGTGATGTTCCAAACCTAAGAAATGGAGGTTCAGTTTCTGCTTCCCATTTCTGCTCCTAAACTTTATTTTGCTATCTTGTTTCTGTCCACCATAATAGCTTTCCTTGACGTCATTCAGGTGTGCGGAATTAAAAACTCCCATTATCCCCAGACAGCAAGCCCTTGTGGGCTTTGAATTCTGGAATAGCAGCGCAGTGAATAGGGAAGTGTTGTGGTTAGCCAGCAGCAGGTGCAGATGGTGGAGGAAAGCAAGGACTTGGAGGAGGGGCCGGGACCATCAGGGAGTGGACTGCTGCTTTCGGAGATGGTGGGGGCTGGCAGCAGTGATGAGGAGGTTCCTGAGGAGCCTGTGCTCAGTGCATGTGAGTGCAGGATGCTTCCTAGGAGGGAACAGCTGAAACTACATAGATGACTCGGAAGTAAGAAGGCAATATAATGGCCCCTCCCTCTAGGGAATATAAGCCTGGTTGCAAGCAATTTTTGCCTTTGCAGAAGGCAAAAAGGATTCAAAGGGTTAAGTGTCATGATAACAGACTTTGATTTCTTTGAAGGTTTTGCTACTTGGATTGCTTGGCTGAAAGCCATCTGGTAACTACAAAGAGCTGTTGTAGAATAAAGCCGTGAACGTTTCAGTTTTTGAGTTTAGCTTTGTTTTTGCTCTCGGGGAATTTGGCTGGGTCAGAACAGGAAGTAAGGATGATAATATAAATTGCAGGTTTTCCTTTTAACCTAGGTTTCTTCCTCATGACAGGGGGACAGCGGTGGCCCTTTTATGTGTGAAGACAGCATTTCACAAGTGTTACGTTGGCGGCTGTGTGGCATTGTAAGCTGGGGTACAGGCTGTGCCCTGGCCAATAAGCCTGGAGTCTACACCAAGGTGAATGCTTTCCATGGGTGGATCCACCACACCATGAAGGTAAATTGAATGGGGGAATACGCCAGAGAAGCTGCTGTGGGAATCATGGTTGTGTTCACACAAAATGTTTAATCGACATGCTAAGTTTTGTTTAATTGGCAGGGGCACATTCAATATTGTGTAAAATCAGCCTATTTTGATGGATTTGTTTCTGTGCATGCAAAATGGATTAATTCAATTGCAAGATGAAGTATTTTGTCACACCGCAATCATTAAATGAGGTTGTTTCATCTCCCCCCTAGTGGGATTCCAAGGTAATCTAACCTTCCTTTTGGCTTTTCAAAGCCTCTCTGTGTCCTAACAATGAAACTTTAGGGCAGGGGTCTCCAACCTTGGCTCCTGGAAGCCTGGCGGACTTCAACTCCCAGAGTTCCACAGCCAGCAAAGAATTCTGGGAGTTGAAGTCCGCCAGGCTTCCAGGAGCCAAGGTTGGAGACCCCTGCTTTAGGGGAACAATTGTTGAAAATCAGCAACACAAAACACAAAACTTCCAGTTTGAACTAGGAAGCCACAAAACCTACCTTGTAAGCCCTAAAATAGTAAAAATATAATGAACATTTAATGTACCCAATCCCCAAACCACTTTATTAGAGAAGACACTTCTTCAATAAGGTGGAGAGAACAACAGTCAGAAAGTTTCTTAAATACAAACAGATATCCCAAATATGCTTTCATTCAAAGGGCAGCTGGGCTTTCTTTGTTTTTCCTTGAAGAAGTTTTACCTTCTCACCCAAGAATCTTCGTAAGTTCAGTCGAACCGAAAAGAAGCAAAACATCTTCAGGAACAACAAAATTTGGTTGCCTTTTGCAAAAAAAAAAAAAAAAAGCACCTTTGGGACAACCATGATCTGGATGACTGAAAGTCTCCATAGACATTTACAGATATATTTACAAATTTAAACTAATTCACTTACTTGAATATCATTACTGCTTTTGCTTTAATAAATTTTGTGAGACAAGATTGAGGCTGGATGAATAATTTTCAGCTTACACAGCTATCTGGGGTTTGACACTATGTTTACCACACTCCTAGTCTAATCAAGGATAGATGGTGGGTCAATCAGATTATTACTCATACCTTCCCTTATGAACCAGTATTTGACCTCCATTGCTTCAACAGTGATTCTCCATCACTGATCTGAATAATTGGGGAAAGAAGTAGAACATGGACATGGACCAGTTCTTCTTTTAGTTAATTTTCATCAGCAGGATTCCACGAGATGAAAAACCCAGATCAACTTGTGCTCTTTTAATGTGTTGGAATAACATCCCCATGTTGGTTGGAGGTGATGGAAATCAGAAGTCACAATATCTGAAGCCTATCAGGTTGAGGAAGGCTGGAGATGCTTCCTTTACTTTGTCTCTGTTTCTTTTTTGCAGACAAACTCCCACATTAGTGGGTTAGTGATTCAGCAGTGAAATGCATGGAGCTGGCTTCCTCCCTTTCCAGTGAATTGCTGCTTTAAAGAGAAGGAGAAGAATCAAGGAAAATGAGGAGGGGGGAAAAGAAAGGAACGAACATACTGATATCTTCAGCCTGGCCAAATGAGCAGAATGGGACAGAAAGATCCTTGCCAATTGCTGAAGCTATTGTGGCATTCTGGTTGTTTCAGGCTTTTGATAAGATGCTTTTGTTCGGTTCTTCATGGACCTTCTGGTCCTCCAGCAGCTCATCTATGGATGAACTGAACAGAATACAGAGTTGGAAGGGATATTGAACGTCTTCTAGTCCTGCTTAAGCAACCCCCAGCTTAAGCAAGAACCCCTATATCATTTCAAACAAATGGTTGTTTGATCTCTTCTTAAAACCTCTAGTGTTGGGACACCCACAACGTCTGGAGAACTAATTGTTCTAACTGTCAGGAGATGTCTCCTTAGTTCCACGTTCGTTCTCTCCTTGCTTAGTTTCCATCCATCTTCTGTGCCCAGCTTTCCAAGGCATTTATAATGAAGAGCTCCTGCTACATAAAATCACATGCACAGCTTTAAAGACTTTCAAGTTTAATGGATGCACTTGGATTAAAGGGTTATAATAAAAATCCTATCCAAAGTTGAACACTGAACTCCAAATTTGAAATTTGGTTAGCCTTGTGGTTGGTGTTGATTTCACATCTATTCATTTTCATAACAATGTATCCCACCAGACTGTTTTATCATTCTTTGATTTTTTGAGCTTTGTGGTCCAAACTTCTTTAGACCAGCCCTTCTCAACCTGATCTTCCTTGATTGTGTGGATTATTGTTTTCATCATTCCTTACCCACAGATGGTAGTTATCTCCTTCAGATGTGTGGGAGTAGAAAGATGGCTGGGAAAACTTGCTTTAGGTCATTGGCTTATAGTCCATTGTGTCCATATCGTACAAATGATTTCACACAACTTTCTCTCTGCTCCTCCCTTTCCTGAGAATTTTAACAATGGAAGAGTAGAAGAGCTTCATTCTGCATATATAATGAAATTAACTGAACAAACTCAGAATCTACAGGGATTGGCAGATGGAAAAGAAAACAGGAAGTCTTTATACTTTATTTTCCAATGGCAAACTTCTGGGAAGACCATGAGAACGTAAAAGGGGTTTGGTAAACATGCAATTACAGTAAATGGATTGTGTTTGAGTCCCACCTTGGATTAGAGACAAAAGAAAGTTTATGAACAAAGAGAGAACAACAAGGAAGAGAACTCCTGCCCTAGCTGAATGAAAATATGTGTAGCTCAGGCTTGAATGCTGGAATCCATGGTGCTTTCTGAGCATGTTTTTTTGCCTGCAGATATTTCATTACTCTACTGGTTAACATCTTCAGGGTTAACCGGTATGGGGTTTTCTCCCTGTTTATATCAAGTAATATCTTCTATGTATGCTGTTGGACTGACAGACCCCTTGATGGCTCTTTTATATTAATATGTGAGGCAGACTTCTTCAATTGATCTGTTTTGGTTTATATATCACTCTCAAAAATCTCACCCAACCTGGTGTCTTTGGCTGGCTAGAATTCTTGGAATTTGCAGTCCATTACATGTAGAAACATCACTTGGGGAAAACTCCCTAGAAGGTTATCTTCTGCCTTATGTGGTCTCCAGTTTAGAGGCTCACTGACAATGGAGTCTGATTGCTTGCATCCATGGGTAGATATCTTAGAAGAAGGCACAGTGATGTACAATTGTATCTTCTTGTAATAATTATTCACAATGGTTTATATATGATCATCTGGGTACAACTGACCTTTTGTTTTCATGAAGAAACTTTCGCTTTTTATCTTTGGCTGAGGCCAGTATCTTCCAATACCAGGAAGCATCCAAGAAAGTCCACTTATTAGGTCTTTATACACTGCATATATATTTATGACTATATGGCCTCTCTTCAGTCTTACCTAATCTTGTTCGCTCAGATTGCATATCCCAAAGGTGCTTTTTCAGGAGGCAACTGGACTTTCTTGTTTTTATTTTTCTTTGAAGATGTTTTGCTTCTCATCCAAGAAGCTTCTTCAGCCTCTGACTGGATGGTGGGGATTGGCAGCATTTATATTCCTTGCAAACCAACTTCCAATCCCCACCATCCAACCACAGCTGAAGAAGTTGGAGGGGAAGGGAAACATCTTCAAAGAAAAAAAACAAGAAAAGCTGTTGCCTCCTGAAAAAAGCACCCTTGGGACAGCCACCACCTGCAGGACTGAGAATCTTCATAGACATTCAGATTGTATACATTTCCATACTTGTAAGGATCTCAATAAAATAAACTGGTTTTGATTGTGAACCGTTCTTGAATGTTCATGTCGATTTCCCTAACAATCCCCATTGAAAATGGGGTTCTCCAAATCAATTTAACTAACACTTATAAGAGGTGTATTTTCCCCAGAATAGCTCACCAATATCCTTGCAAGAAAAGACAAACATTTCATGATTTAAACTGCAGAGGACAGCAAACTGTAAAATGTGCTTCAAATTTCTTGGGTATTTTTAATTTTTTTTTTTTTTTACATATCTGGGTATTTTACATAAACAGTCTTTTATTCTTGGAGCTTTCTTGCCTTTGGAGAATAATTTATGTTTAGGCAACCATGTCTATTTTAGAGGCTTCCATTCTGGAATGCTCAACACATTGAAATGGTCCAGGACAATCATGATTGGAGCCGCTAACAGGATCTACATAAATCTGTCCTGTCTCGTCAGTCTTTGGTCCCTTGTGTTTAGCTCTCCATAGTTAGCACCCTTCACTAATTTCAGAACAGCTGGAGAGGTCACTGTGTCTGCTCAAGGAGGTAGTTCTGGGGAAACAATATCCTTTTTCTTTCTTTTCTCAGAGTGGCAGGATAATAAGGATTAGTCTGCTCTGCAGCCCCAGAGCATGGGGAAACAATGGCAGTGTTACAGGAGAGAGATTGGACATCCGCTTAAGGGAGAGGAAAAAGAGCACAGAACAGTTAATAACTGGTTAATGGTTAACTGGACTCTTTTTTTTTTTTTTTTGCCTCCCAACATTACTTAACCAGCAGGCCAACAATCAAGTCAGCAATACCCCCAATCAAGAAACTGCCAAAGAGCCGTCGGTAAACAGCCCAACCTAAGAATTCCTAAGATGGCCGCCTGCCTACACAGAGAGACAAGCCACCAGAATATAAATTTGACAGCAAACCCCATTCCTTACCAGCTCTGATGGTGTTCCCTACAGCAGTTTGGGTCATGAAAGTCTGATGGTGTTCCCTACGGCAGTTTGGGTCATGAAAGTCTGATGGTGTTCCCTACGGCAGTTTGGGTCATCTGCAAGGAAATAAGCAAGTGCAAAGAACGCCAAGGGTCCCTCATTTCAGCCCTGAGCTACAAATATTCTCCTTCATTAATTTATTAACGTGTATGAAGTTAATAGGTTGATACTGTCACTACCTAACCCAGATCACATCTTTCAAATTAGCACAGGGGTGGGCTTCAAATTTTTTTTATCAACAGGTTCTCTGCCCGGTTGCTGGGTGGGCGTGGCCTAGTTGGCCTCCTGCACCACAGCCGGGGAGGTGTTTTTCCCCTCCCCAGGCTCTGGAGGCTTTCCTTGAGTCTTTGGGAGGGTGAAGACAGCCTCCCTGAGCTCCGGAGGCTCTCTGGAAGGCACTTTTCCGGCCTTCCCGACCTTTCAGAAGGCCTGTTCTTCTCCCTCCCTGAGCCTTCATGCAGGCTTTGCATTTACCTGCATCCAAAATGGGCCACATGAGGACTCCTGGGAGGGGCGGGGTGGGTGGGGCCAGCCAGGAGTGGGATTTGGGGGGTCCCTGAACTGCACAGAATCTTAGCTAGGGGCTCTCCCAAACCCCTGCGACCCCACATCAGCTCACTCCTGGATTAGCATGTTATCAGTTTGCTACATTTCAGCCTGATTAATTCCTATCCTAACCTATGTTAGGTTAACAGGCCCTCTTTCTGCATGTCGTACTATTATAATCTCTAGCCCGGGGGTGTCCAACCTTGGCAACTTTAAGACTTGTGGACTTCAACTCCCAGAATTCCTCAGCCAACTTTGCTGGCTGAGGAATTCTGGGAGTTGAAGTCCACAAGTCTTAAAGTTGCCAAGGTTGGACACCCCTGCTCTAGCCACTGCTATATTTTTCACAAGACAATTCCATCCTTTGTTCTTTCATGTTGGAGAACAGGCTTAGATTCCAGTTAGTTCCATGGAAGAGATTTTGCAAGCCCTCCTAATCTGACCAATCTTCAGAATAGAAAGAGAATAGAAATGAGGGGTCCTTGGTGCTCTCTGAGCGTGCTTGTTTTCTTATAGACGTTTCATAACCCTAACTACGTAACATCATCAGTGATACAGGTAGTAAACTGTTTACTGTCAGTTTATTATATTTTGGTGTCTTGCCTGTCTGTGTGAGTGGGGGCGGTCTTAGATTTTCGTAATTCAAATGGCCTTGCGGATCAGGAGAACGTTTCACCTTGAACTGCAGATAAACATTGCCATTTCAACCCTGAGCTACAAATAGGTAAAGGTAAAAGTTCCCCTCACACATATGTGCTAGTCATCTCCATTGCAAAGCCAAAGAGCCAGCGCTGTCCGAAGACGTCCCCGTGGTCATGTGGCCGGCATGACTCAATACCCGAAGGTGTATGGAATGCTGTTACCTTCCCACCAAAGGTGGTCCCTATTTTTCTACTTGCATTTTTTTACATGCTTTCGAACTGCTAGGTTGGAAGAAGCTGGGACAAGTAACGGGAGCTCACTCCATTACGCAGCGCTAGGGATTCGAACCACCAAACTGCCAACCTTTCTGATTGACAAGCTGAGTGTCTTAGGCACTGAGCCACCGCATTCAGGGAGCGACAAATATTTTCCCTTATTAGAGAATAGAAAGTCTCATGGAGATAGTCCTCAGTTTACAACTGCAATTGGGATCAGAACATACATTGCTAGCAGCAAGGATGCAGTCATTAGTTACACCCAATTTGACAGCCTTTTTTGGCCACAGTTGTTATACAAATCACTGTACTTGTTAAGTGAATCACACGGTCATTAAGCGAGTCTAGATTCCCCCATTGTCTTTCTTTGTCGTAAGCTGGCTGAGAAAATCACATGGTGGTGATCACACGCTCCCAGGATAGTGCAATTATCATAAATACCTGTATTTACTGCCTACCTCTCACCACTGCTGAGGCTAATGAAATCCATTATTTTTCATTTGTTGTTTGTGATGTTAGGCTTAGCTACAATGTGAAAACCACACAGAATCGTTATACCCTTGTCAAAATGTTTCTAATGATGGCTGGGTTGACAAATGAACCTATTCTTTCCTATGCACGCATTCAGATTTAGTTTTCAATTGCCCTTTCTGGGAAATCATATATAACCCCTCCTGATGTAGACAAAAATGAGTGTAACGGAGAACAGGGATCTGAGCCCATTCAAGCCCTTACACTGCAGACAACGGATGGGTAAGAGTTTTATGCTGGGCCCAGAATGAAATGGGTGGAAAATTTCTCCCATTTTTGTTTTCCTTTTTGCAAATATTTCTATTCCCCTACAGTACTTCACTGATCTTTGAATCATGGTTTAGCATGCAAGCTAAAAGAAGAAAGATCCAGATTGAAATTCTCATTTTGTCACCAGGTTCACCAGGTAAGGTTTGCTGGATCGGTCCCTCTCATTTTTTTTCCCCCAGCTCTCCTTTTAAAGCAATTATTAGATGGACCAAATCAAAGCGAAATTAACTATTAGATGGATAAAACCAAGAATGACACTGACTGAAAAGGGCGTTTCCCAATTGTAAATCGTCAGAATGTTAAAATGAAAGAGTTGGTGAAAAAGTTGAATAAACTAATCCACGGGAGCCCCAGCTCTCCCTGTTTCATTTATAAGAGTTTTTAACACTTTGTTCTTTAAATATGAAATAAAAGGTGGGAAGAGGCTGTAAAAACTCTGATGAAAATAGGATTATCAGAAGGAGAAGATGAATTATAACACATACGAAAAAGGTAAAATAGTAGCATTTTAAAGGCAAAAGAATATTTCTGAATAGTGTATTATGTGAGTTCTTTTTTTCTTGTGCAAGATGCGGAAGGGGTGAACAGATACACATTTAAAATGGTAGCTGTTGGAGAAATATTTGCTTTAATTAAGTAGACTCTTAGCTAGAAGTAATTATATGCCTCCTCATTCTATGATTAGGTATTCAGATATAAACCCCACAGTGAACAATGAATGTGGGTAGAATTACTGCCAAAAAATGTATTACGAACATCATTAAGCCAGAAATAAATTTATACATTCTTAGGTTTCCTGCATAATTTCTGATATAAGAATTAAAACAACAGTTGGGAATATGACATCATACCTTCCCTGGTTGATGAAGTTCCTAGCCCTGGGTGAGTTTGTCCTAAAGTTCTTCTGAGATGCATTTATTCATTAATATGCACAATAAATTTCACAGCATGATTTAGTTTATTGTCCCTATTATTTCCTCGCCTCCAAAACTGCAACTCATTTTGTGATTGTGCTGGAAGCATTTACACAACATCTAGACTCCTTGTGTATCCCTCCTCGTGCTTCAAATTTACAACTAATTAAATTTAATTCTATTTGATTCTGGATGAGATGGGACATTTTAGGATTAGAGCTGAACAGCAGCAATTTATAAGAAGGCAGGAGTGATTTCCCAACAGAGAGAGGGGGAATTGCTGACTGAATGGGTTTTTCTTCACTGCTAAGCAGCAACATATAGTATCCAATGACAAAACTATGATTTAAGCTTCCTGCTGTTTTCCAGAATGATGTCAGGGGAAATGTGGGAATTTCAAATGGTATCTTCTATATCTTCTGCCCTGTAACGCTCAGATTTCCTAGTTATACTTTGGTGCAGCTGAACTTTCCTTAATTCCTTCTGTTCACTTGCCTTTTTTTCTCTCTTTAAGCATCCCAAGTGTTGTCTTTGGGAAGTGTGCCTGACACAGGTACGTGAATAATATGGTAAAAACTGTAGAATGTTCCAGCCAATAGAAGACACAATCACAAGCAATTTGATCATAATGCACCAAGGAAAAAACCACTGGGGCCAGTTTGATTGAGTGTTTCAAAAAGCAAACAACCTGAAGAAGTCATTTTCCTCAGATATGTGGACTAATCTTAAAAGTCTCAGCAAAGCATCTGGAAAAGGATCTGGCTGAGTAAGGCTGATATCCCCAATAACACAAATTCTTCTTCCAAATTAATCCTGAAAGAACCATAGGCATGATATTGGTATGATAGCAAACTTTTTGGCAGCCGCCCAAACTGAATGTGAATCCTTCCTAAGCAGGATTTTTACAGAGTTCTCTTTAACAAGATTTGTTAAAATAAAAAGAGTTGAGCATATAAGAATTCCAGCAAGCATACCTATTTTGAACTAAGAACCTATGTATTTCAGTGTATATGAAAGCAGAAACATTTTGACTTTCTTTTGCCCAGCCTAAAAGTAAATTTTATATTGGAAAAACATTTATATAGCCACTCATGTTATAGCCAACTCTGGGCAGCTCCCAATGGAGGGAAGCTGGCTTTTCTCCCCTCATATAGCAATAGCAATAGCACTTAGACTTATATACTGCTTCACAGTGCTCTAAGCAGTTTACAGAATCAGCTTTATTACCCCCAACAATCTGGGTTCTCATGTTACCCACTTTGGAAGGATGGAAGGCTGAGTCAACCTTGAGAGTCAAACTGCCAAATTGCAGTCAGCCGAAAGTCAGCAGAAGTAGCTTGCAGTTCTGCACTCTAACCACTGTGCCACCATGGCTCATATAGGCAAATCCACTTGGTCTTTTAGGTTATGGTTGCTCAAAAATCAATCTGAGAACCAACTCGTACTGATATTGTAAACCTATTAGATCTTCTGTTTACTACCTTAACCTCTTCTCTTTTCTGGGGACCTTTCCAGACCCCCTGCTCTATCCTTATGGTCCCCAGTATCAGGACAGAAGCACCCCCAAGGCAGATGACGGGGCATCTCCTGAGATCTCCATCTCTGAATTCTTCTTCTTTTATGGGCGGAAATATCATTCCCTTTACGTAAGTATTCTCCAGATTTCTCCTACAAAGCCACTCTTCTCTATTTTTCAACCATATCACCAGGGGTCGGGCTGCTGGGGGTTCACAGGGGTTCGGGAGAGCCCCTAGCTAAGCTTCTGTGCAGTTTGGAGAACACCCAAATCCCACTCCTGGCTGGCCCCGCCCTGCTCTGCCCTCCCAGGAGTCCCCACCTGGTCCATTTTGGGTGCAGATAAATGCAGGGTGCATGCGGAGGCTCAGGGAGGGTGAAAAATGGGCCTGTTTCGGGCTGCCAAAGAGCCTCTGGAGCCCGGGGAGGCTGCTTTCACCCTCCCAGAGGCTCAAAGAAATCCCCCCACAGCTGTGGTGCAGGAGGCTGACTAGGCCACGTCCACCATGGCCACGCCTACCCAGCAACCAGGCAGAGGACCCTTTGCTAAAATTTTTGAAGCCCACCCCTACCTACCACTTTCATCCCTCCAGGTGAACAACAATGGGGTCGTGTCCTTTGGCAACCCTGTCAGTCAGTTCACCCCAGATTCTTTTCCTCTGATGGATGGCCGAACCTTTGTGGCTCCTTTTTGGGCTGATGTGGACAATCGTATCACAGGAGACGTATACTACAGGCAGAGCCAAGACCAGGGGCTGCTGCAGAGAGTCACGGCTGATATAAACGCTTACTTTCCACATGAAAATTTCACAGCTACCTGGGCCTTTGTGGCTACCTGGGACCAAGTGGCTTTCTATGGATCCTTGTCCACCAAGGTAGGCTGGTCCCTTTCACCACCCCCCAAAAAAGTTTTGCTGGACACCTCCTGCCACAAGAACATCTATTTCAATACAATGCAGTGAGCATGCCATTTTTCTGGTTTAACATTTTTATTGAGTGATAAAATATTATATGATGCAAAGTACAAAAGTAAATAGGATAACAGTGTGGAGGAAGAGGGAGAAGAGAAGTGAGGAAGGATAAGAAAAGAAAGAGAAAAAAGAGAAGCATTGTCTTCCGACTGTCTCTGCTGCAGTAAAACAAGGCATTAACATCAAATCATAACATGCATGTACAATTAATTGCATATATTTCTAATGTGAAAGGGCCAGTAGGGTGTAGTGGTTAAAGGCACCAGAAAAGAAACTGGGAAATGTTGAGTGCTAGTTCTGTGTTAGGCATGAAGCCAGCTGGCTTACCTTGAGCCGGTCACCTCTCAGCCCGAAGAAGGCAGCAATGGCAAACCATTTTTTTACAAAAAGTGGTTTCGAGAGAACTGCAGAAGCAATGAACACAGGCCAAGAGGTTGACTTGAAAGCACCAATTAATAAATGATATAATGCAGGGGCTCCCCAAACTTGGCAACTTTAAGACTTGTGGACTTCATCTCCCAGAATTCCTGAGCTAACAAGACTGGAGGAGGAATTCTGGGAGTTGAAGTCCACAAGTCTTAAAGTTGCCAAGTTTGGAGACCTCTGAATTATTATAATGTAATCATTTCTCTACAGGTGAACACATTTCAGGCTGTTTTAACATCTGATGGTAAAATGTCTTTTGTGATGCTGAATTACCAGGATATACAGTGGATATCAGGGCAAGCAAGTGGTGGAGATGCTCACACAGGTTTAGAGGGCACACCTGCCCAGGTAAGTCTCTCCTAAAGACACATGTTTCCCAGCTTTTCCCAGCCTGGACCCCCAGGATTTCCCAAAGACCTTACCCAGGGTCTTTGTTGAAAACGCAATAGATATTGGGACTGGGGACTAGACTGGGGACCCAAAAATCACCCTGGGAAGAAGGCAACAGGAAGCCATGGCATATTGTTCTCAAGGAAATTACATGGATGCAATTTTCTGTCAAAGAAAATACATTATTAATTTATTATTGTTGTTGTTGTTTTTATTATTTTAATTTTTAAATACTCTGTAGTGTGATTGGGATGTGGTGTTTGGGGCACTGTGCTGGAGTAGCTTTCAAATTTCATTGTATTCGTGGAATGGAATGACAATAAAGGTATTCTATTGTATTCTACATATAAACACCTGGAGGCAAGTATGATAGAAAAGTTTTCCATCCACCCAGTTTATTTGCGTGCCTATTTTATGGCCAGTAGCATAAAGTTTGGATCTTGGGAATTGAAGGCCAAGATCTATAATCCAGCAGATGCCTCCTTAGCCTAAATAACCGCCCATCTTTTTTTGGCAATGCTTTTCCCTATTTCTTACTTACAGGCTGGATTTAATACTGGTGATGCTGACAATTACTTCAATATTCCTGGTTCTTGGACTCCAAGCATAATAAACATCAGCTCAACAAGCAATGTTGTGGACCCCGGGCGCTGGGCATTTGAAGTGGATGTTTTTGCAGTGCCCAATGGCTGTGTGTACAAAGGTACACTGAATGCTACCCAGTGAGATCATCAGAAAAAAAAAACCCATAAAGGATTCAGGCAGAAATCCATTATTCCAGTGATAGATAGTTATCTTCTTCTCATAAATTTCACCAGATGTCAACAACAATGTCCCCTTGTTTGCACCAGGTGGTTGCTTTTAATGACTACCTGTACATAAATCTTCCATCAAATTATGATGGCTAGTCAATATGTCCATGAAAGTGCTTTATTTATCCCAAGAACTAGATGTAGAATAGACATCTGTTTATGTTTTTTTTTATTTAGTAAGATGTTCAGCAAGTCTTTAGGCATAAAAATGGCATATCACCATAAATACAAATAAAATGAATATTGAGGTAGTACAAGAGTTTCATAGTACTTAATATGGAATGAATATTTATGTTCTGTGTATCTCCTACATGTTCAAACATAGGCCCTTGTGGTCCCTGAATATCTTTGCATATTAATCTAAGTTCATTGTAACCACAATTGTATTAACCTCCCGCTGTATATATGCTATGACTACCTCCTTATGATATCATTCCTCCAAGAGGAGTAATCTTTATTACATTAAGACATGGCTTTTGAAATATGAACCACATGTCTTCCTAAACTACCATTGGGACAGCTCTAAGCACATTACCAGAATGCTTAGAATAAGCATGTTTACAGCCCTCCCAATTCAAACTGTGATCCATGGATAAACTGCCATCTTTACTCTCTATCTATATATATAAAAGCGAAAGACTGCTCACGCATCATCACAAAATAATAAGCTATCAGAGGCATGAATTCCCAAGGCTTTCCAAATATTTGTGATGCGTCTTTTGTCTTCACAGCTAACTTCTTACCTCTCAGTGCCATCTTCTGGAGTGAATCAACCTGTGAGGAGAAGTGCCAGTGCATGTTGGACACTCATACAGTGCTATGCCAAGCTGAGGGCTGCTCTGTAGATGAGTCCTGCCAGCCAGTTTCCTGGTACCACTTGTGCCAGCCTATCCAAAGTGCATCCTGCCAGGTCTTAGGTGGACAACATTATACCACCTTTGATGGCCAACTGTACCATTTTCAAGGTGATTGCACTTATGTGTTGTCTCAGGTATGTGCACCCTCGCACAACAAAAGTCTGACGTACTACCAGTTGGAAGCCAAGGTACAAGGATCAGCTTTAGATGCACCGCACATAGAGTATTTGCGCATGATAGTCTATGGGCAGGACATTGTTTTAATGACCAACTCAACTGGGCATGTCATGGTAAGTCATCTGAATTAGTGTTCCCAATTCAGCACATGGCTCTTCCCCACCTTCTTTGCCCTTTGTTTGCTACTTCCTCTTACTTTCTTCTTCAGATTCAACTCATTTTCCTTCACTGTTGTGTCCTTTAAGGAGATTTGCAGATTAACAGAGTTGGAAGGGACCTTGTAGGTCATCTAGTCCAACATCCTCACCCAAGCAGGAGACCCTACACTGTTTCTGACAGATGACAGTCCAGAACATGGATAGACATTGTTTAGGGATGATTTTATTTGGTTCAGTTTAATTCATTAGTAGGACCTCAACTCATGGACCTAAATGGACCTTCCCAACTTTCAGAGTCTACAAATTTTAATTTTCAACCCTAGATCAGCGGCCCCCAATCTTTTGGGCACTAGGGATCAGTTGTGTAGAGAAAACTTTGTTTGTTTGTTTGTTGTCAAGTTTTTAAAATTTATATATAAGTATTTTGAATAAAGTGTGTTGTCAGGGCAATTCATTTTACAAAAGAAAAAAAAATAAAGTAACAAATATACTGATAGTAGTTGTAGATAGATGGATAGATAGAATTCTTTTATTGGCCAAGTGTGATTAGACACACAAGGAATTTGTCTTCGATGCATATGCTCTCAGTGTACATAAAAGAAAAGATATATTCATCAAGAGTCAAGAATCATCAGGTACAACACTTAATAATAATCATAGAGTACAATAAACAATCAAATCATACTAGGAAACAGTCAATATAAACCGTAAGGATTCAAGTGACAAAGTTACAGTCATACATTCACAAGTGGGAGGGGATGGGTGATAAGGAGTGATGAGAAGATTAACGGTAATAGTAGTACAGGCTTTGTAATAGTTGGACAGTGTTGAGGGAATTATTTGTTTAGCGGAGTGATGGCATTCGGGAAAAACTGTCCTTGTGTCTAGTTGTTCTGGTGTGCGGTGCTCTATAGCGTTGTTTTGAGGGAAGGAGTTGAAACAGTTTATGTCCGGGATGTAAGGGATCTGTAAATATTTTCACAACAACAAATTATTATTATTATTATTATTATTATTATTATTATTATTATTATTATTATTACCATATTTACCATATATTCACTTGTTTATAATTATATTAATTATATTAGCATATAGTTATAAACAACATTCATATTTTCCTTACATATAGCAATGGTCTTTCTTCATCTAATTTCTACCTCTTGTCTCTAAGCAATCATAAAACCTATTCCACCTTAAATAATATTCTGAATCTTTTTATTTTCAGTGTTAATCTATCCATTCTGCACAATTCAATATTTTCTAAATTATGTTTTCATCTGATGGGGTGTTCTCATTTTTCCAATGTTGTGCAAATACAATTCTCGCTGCTGTCAAAACATGTACCATTAAATATATAATCCTGTTATCATAACTTTCTGGTATTATGCCTAATATTTCCTTGTTAGGAGAGATGTTTTTTTGAGGACCAGAGGGATCATGGTTTCAAGTACTGCCTGTATCCCTTGGATGGGATCCCAGGATCGCATGGATGGGATGCAGGCAGCTCCCTTGTAAATAGAGTTAGTAGGGTTGCAGCTGAAGATCTTTTGCTTATATTTTATTTATTTTATTTGTCAAGCATGTATGAGAAAAAAAACAAGTGTAAGTATGAACACAACATATAAACATATAAGTATAGACTGGTAGAAGTATATACATAGTAATTGAATACGAATAAATGGGGACAGTAGAAGAGGGACGGTAGACATGCTGGTGCGCTTATGCACGCCCCCTTACAGACCTCTTAGGAATGGAATGAGGTCCAAGGTAGACAGTTTAAGGTTAAAGTTTTGGGGGTTTGAGGATATAACAACAGAGTCAGGTAGTGAGTTCAAGGCATTGACCGCTCTGTTGTTGAAGTTGTATTTTCTGCAATCAAGTTTGGAGCTGTTTACTTTGAGTTTGTATCTATTGTTTGCCCGTGTGTTATTGCGGTTGAATTTGAAGTAGTCGTTGACAGGTAGAATGTTGTAGCAGACAATTTTGTGTACTAAGATTAGATCAGATCGTAGGTGATGTAGTTCTAGGTTATAAAACCCTGGCTCTCTGGTTAGTTGTGGTTTTGTCTATTTAATAATATATTTGGACATAGTAGCTTAGGTTGCTTTGCACTGCAGATTTGGGTCTTGGATGGCATCAAATGCCACAGCACTTCCTTAAATCCAGTATGTTTGATTGATTGAATAGATGCCAACAAATTGGTTTTGACTCCTAGTGACCAGATATATAGATCAATCCAATTTAGCTAAGATGAAAGCAGTAATTCTGATTCCACTTTCTTGTATGGAACCCCTTCATAGATTGGCGGGATAAAGACACTTCTTCCTGTGATCCTTCTCGGCGGCAAGATCCAAATGCGTAAGAGTGGCTTCTCCATGAAGATAGATACTGACTTCGGAGTATCCGTTTCTTACACTGGGAATCAACATGTGGAGATTGGGGTTCCTGACAGATATCAAAATGTGACTTGTGGCCTCTGTGGATCTTTGAATAATAATCAATCAGATGACTTCTCAACCCACAATGGATCCTTGGTGGAATCAGTGACACTATTTGCTAGAAGGTGGCAGATCAAAAATTTTGAGGATGATTGTGGGGACATCCAACAGCCACCAACTTGCCCCCTGACTGAATTGGCCAATTATTCCAGCCCAGAACACTGTGGCATTTTAGAAAAATCCCTGGGTCCTTTTGCTAACTGTGCACAGATGGTGCCTGTATCCAGCTTTATGGAAGTCTGTCTTAATGATGTCTGTACATCTGGAGGGAACCGGACTGTGCTATGTAATCTCCTCCATATTTACGCTGAACGTTGTCAAGCAGCCAACATCACAGTTGGGCAATGGAGAGAAGAGACACAGTGCGGTGAGTAAAATGAATAAATATAAACCAACAACTTCTCAATCCCTGAAGAGAATCATAATGAATGTCACGGTGCAGTGACTAATCAGTAGAGAGAAATGCAATTTGGTCCATCAGAAATATAATTAATGGGCTTTAGGGCACAGAATGCTGTCTTCTAACCCAGGAGTCTCCAAACTTGGCAGATTTAAGATGTATGGACTTCATCTCCTGGCTGAGGAATTCTTGGAGTTGAAGTCCATAAGTCTTAAAGTTCCCTAGTTTGGAGACCCTGTTCTAACCTATAAAATGGCAGAAACATGCATCCTGGTTGCTATGTTCTGATGACTGATCTTCTCAGTAATGAAGCTGATGATTGGTATTATCCTAATAGCTTTAGTGTGGGACACCTCAAAAAAAAGGGATTGGTAGATTTTTGGTGGGTGAGAAAAACAATACATTCCTGTATGTGTGCTTCTGTGTGTATGTGCCAATATTTGTGCATGTGAACCATCAATTATCACAAATTCTTATCACAACATGTTCTTTCAATCTTCCCGTCTAACTCTGCAGAGAGCATCATTGGAGTGAATGACATGAGCTAAATCCACCTTTTCCAACTTGGTGTCCTCCACACATGATGGGCTTCAGCTTCTAGACGTTCCCATTCTATTTGTTGTTATCACTGATCAGTGGTAGCTTCTTGGAAATGAGATGCAACACATTCACAGGGCATCTCATTTCTATGCATCTCATAGAGCCTTGGTGGCGCAGTGATTAGAGTGCAGTACTGCAGGCTACTTCTGCTGACTGCCGGATGCCTGAAATTTGGCAGTTCGATTCTCACTAGGCTCAAGGTTTTGACTCAGCCTTCCATCCTTCCGAGGTGGGTAAAATGAGGGCCCAGATTGTTTGGGGTAAGAGGCTGACCCTGTAAATTGCTTAGAGAGAGCTGTAAAACACTATAAAGCAGTATATAAGTCTAAGTGCTATTGCTATAAAGTTGGAAGAGGCTGAGAACAGATGGAGGTGGAACATGTGTCTGAATGAACAGCAAGATATAGTTCATGATTCATAGAGGAGGTATTGGGATTTGGTTTGCTACAATAACATTCACTTGATTTTTCTCCTCTTTCACGTCTCCTTTCTCTCTCAGAAGTCACTTGTCCAGAGAACAGCCACTATGAAGCCTGCTCTACAGCTTGCCCAGCCAGCTGTCTGGATTCCACTGCTCCACTTTTCTGCTCCAAGCCTTGCCGAGAGGGCTGCTCTTGCAACAAAGGCTACATTCTCAGTGGAGGGGCATGTGTGCCCCTGAGCGGTTGTGGCTGCACACTGAACAACCAGTATTACGAAGTGAGCAATGAGGAGATCCTGACAGACTCTTGCAGCAAGAAATGCTTCTGCAGGCAGCCTTCCCATCCTATGGAGTGCCAAGAACATGTGTGCAGCGCTCAGGAAACCTGCAGAGTGGTGGATGGTGTCTTGGGATGCCATGCTGAGGAAGTTGGCAGTTCCTGGGTGTTTGGTGATCTCCACTATGTCACCTTTGACGGGGTGGCATTTGATTATGAAGGGACATGCACGTACACCTTGAGCAGATACTGTGGCCCTTTGAACAAGTTACCGAGTTTTACTGTCAAAGTGCAGAATGAACATCGGACCTCTTTGGCAGCATCATGGATCTACCAGGTGGAGGTAGAGGCCTATGGGCAGAAGGTTGTTATGATGGCAGATCAATATGACAAAATACAGGTAAGTGTTTTGACCAAGGCTTCTGAGACCATAATTAAGCACACGCTCAGTTAAAACAATTCCTGCCTCATTTCAACACTGGGAATTATGTTCATTCCGAGCTGGTAATGAGTCTCAAACAATCCCTCAAGATAAGCACCCACCTTTCTTTCCTGTGAAGTGCTGCCAATAACAGAAATGCCAAATGAACTATAAAAAAACCAACCAAAGTACAAAGTCCACACAGAGCTTCAAGGATTAATCTGAACACAGGGGTCTCCAACCTTGGCTCCTGGAAGCCTGGCGGACTTCAACTCCCAGAGTTCCACAGCCAGCTGGCTGTGGAATTCTGGGAGTTGAAGTCCGCCAGGCTTCCAGGAGCCAAGGTTGGAGACCCCTGATCTGAACAGAACGAATGACTTTGTTTTCTGCAAAGGTTTTGTCATCTTTGCCTGTCCTTTATCCCTTATGGGAGGACCAATTACCTCCCAGCCTTACTCCCGAGTCGCCCCTTTTGTCTCAGCTGCTCTTGCCTTCTAGCAGCTCTGCCCACACAGGCACTGGGAACAGGCTCCCCTTGCTCTTCTGCCTCACTGCTGCCAGACTTCGGAGGTTCTGGAGTCAGCACCCCACTCCCAGATGGTCCTGTCCCTATCTCTGCATGGGATGCAGGACCCTCATCCAAATCCTCCCCAGACTCCTGGACTGGTCCCCGTTCTTCCCCACTGTCCAATTCTGCTGCCATCTGCACAGGCTGCTGACGAATCAAAACAGTAAGGTCTTGCTTTAAACACCACTCATCTAGCGACTGTTTGGTTAGTTCAGCATCACAGTAATTGAAAAGTGTTTACCATATACAGCAAAAGTGCCTATTGCTTTTGACAGGCGCCTGCAGAACACAATTCCTTGGCTGAGTATTTTTTTTTTTGCTGTGGTTATTATTCAATATCTTCTTCTCACTCTTTGTGGTTTAGCCACAAATGTACAACCAGGTCTCCTTGAAAAAACTGCAGACCGTCAAAAAGGGAAGCCACATCAGTAAATATTTATTGAAGTTATAAAAACTCCTAAAATAGCTTTGACCAAATCCAAGAATAGCTATAGAAGCTGGAAAAACAAAAATAGCTTAACCAATCTTGCATCATATAGAGGCCACATGCCTGAAGTTTGTAGGGCCAGGGCAAAAGCCTGTGTTTATATTCATTTAAATTTAATCTTAAGCCATGAAATACATATTGTATATTCACTCATCATCTGTTTGGTGACTTTTAGCTTTTCTCACTATAATTACAATTATTTCTGGTGATTACGAAAGTCTCAATCAAATCCCTTTTAAAGAGTGCCATATTAGCAATAGCAATAATATGTAAATTTATAGATGGTGCTTTACAGCACTCTCCGGCAGTTTACAATGCCAGCATTATTTGCATATGCCCCCCCCCCCCAACAATCTGGGTCCTTATTTTACTGACCTTGTAAGGATGGAAGGCTGAGTCAACCTTGAACTGGAAAAGTTTTTATGATTTATTGTGAATGATAAACTGTGCTGCCTTCTCTTCCTTTCCATCTCAGGTGAATGGCCTTCTGGTCAACTTGCCATTTGTTCTTCCAGCAGAAAAGCTCTCTGTTTACTACCGTGGTTTTTCCGTCCACGTTCAGACCGATTTCGGTCTCTCCGTCTCTTATGACTGGTCCTACTCCGTATCAGTGTCTGTCCCCAAGAACTATTCTGGGTTGCTTTGTGGCCTGAGTGGAAACTTCAATGGGAATCAGAAGGACGATTTCCAAAACCCCAATGGCATTCTTTTTTTCAGTCCCACCGCTTTCAGCAACAGCCGGAGAGAAATTACTTCGCCTTTCCACTGTACGGTCGTCGGGCTTCCACCCTCATGTGATGAATCTCAGTATTGGCCTTTCCATTCCTGTGGCATCATCCGTGATCCAATTGGGCCATTTCAGCTATGCAGAGACCCTGCTACTGTTCGAATCCACTTTGAGAACTGTGTGAAGGACATGTGTGTCACCTCTGGCAGCAGCCTATGCAAAACCCTGGGAATATATGCTCAGCAATGCCAAAGCCGTGGAATTGCCATTCAGCCCTGGAGGGAGATGACTGGGTGTGGTAAGCTGGTGCATATTTACAACCTGGTATTACAGTAATTGTCAACTTCCAGCTTGATAATCCAAATAAAACCAGGATAACACTAACACTTAGAATTATATCCTGCTTTATAGTGCTTTACCGCCCTGTCTAAGTCCGTGGTGGGATTCAACTTTTTTTACTACCGGTTCTGTGGGCATGGCTAAGTGGACATGACTAGATGAGTGTGGCCAGGTAGTCATGTGGCTGGGGGTGAAAAGTATTTTTTTTCTTTCGCAGCAAACCCCCATCCCCAACCCGTGCCCCATTTTTGGCCTAGTGGGCCTCAGGAAAGCCTCCTGGGAGCAAAAATGGGGTGCGGGGGACTGTGAAAACGGCTTCAAATGGGTCAAAAATTAGCTGGGTGGCATGCACAAGCGCAGGGCAGGGGTGGGGGTGAGGGTGTTGTATGCACATGTGTGTGTGGGGGGGCGCATTCAGGAGTCAGATTCTAGCAGTTTGCACCTATTCGCTGGAACCGCTTGTTAATATTCTAAGCAGTTCAGAGAACCATCTGTTAGAAGAAATTACTGGCCTAATCCTGTAAGGAAGGCAGGAAGGAAACATTCTGGTGTTGCTTACAGAAAATGCCTCTCCGTTAACCCTTATTACATTCTTGGCAGGACTAGACTTCCTGTCTCAGGAACTTCTCTGGTGTTTTTTTTCCCCTCCTTTGCTGGTACTTTGCTTGTGTGGAGTGACCGTTCGAAATTACAGTGACACTGAAAAAAGTAACTTACGACCACTTTTCACACTTACGACTGTTGCAGCATCCCCACAGTCATGAGAGGCCAGGCGAGGAGATGCGTGCCTCGATGTGAGTGATATTGAGTTGGCCACACCCAGCCAATAACAGGACCACCAAGCCATGTCACCCAGTCACATGACCACCAAGCCACACCCGCCAACTAAGCCACGCCCACAGAACCGGTTATTAAAACATTTGAACCCCACCCCTGGGCGCATTGCATTGTGGGTGCCAGCATGCACGTGCTTTCGGCACACCATAACAAAAAGGTTTGCCACCACTGTCTTAGATAAAGCAATAAGAAAGGCTTTGTACTTTGGCATTCTCAAATGTTGATATGTGTGCACTTTTTCCCTTCCCCAGAGTTGTTGTGTCCCGCTAATAGTTTTTACGACCTCTGCGGACCTCCTTGCTCGTCTTCTTGTGCCTCCTTAGCCACACCTTCCAGCTGCCAGACTGGTTGTGTTGAAGGATGCCACTGCAACCCTGGGTTTGCGCGGAGCGGCGTGGAATGTGTGGCCCAACTTCAATGTGGCTGCACTTACCATGGGCGATATTA
Organism: Hydrophis major; assembly: GCA_033807585.1. NCBI lineage: Eukaryota > Metazoa > Chordata > Lepidosauria > Squamata > Elapidae > Hydrophis > Hydrophis major. The sequence goes on from CM066336.1 coordinate 9,536,591, forward strand.
CCTGGCTGGGGAAAATTTCTGGCAGGGAGAAGATTGCAGGAGCTTCTGCAAGTGTAACAGCACCAGCCATGCTGTGGAGTGTGTCAACTCCACCTGTGGCCCTGGAGAGTTCTGTGGCACCCAGAGAGGCATTCATGGGTGCCACAAGTTCTCAGATGGTCTCTGTCAGGTGTCAGGGTATCTTCACTACACCACATTTGATGGGCAGCAGTTTGAATTCCAGGGGACGTGCAAATATGTCTTTGCGGAACTTTGTGGAAGCACTGCAGACCTGCCCTTCTTTAGAGTCGAGGTGAAGAATGAGAAGCTAAGCAACCAGCCATTACCCATGACCTCAGAAGTATTTGTTCAAGTGAACGCCCATCAGATACATCTGCAGAGAGATTTCTGGGGAACCATCAAGGTAAAGCTCTTGAGCAAGAACAGCCTTATCCAGCTAGGTCCCAATCCCTGTGGTCCAAGTTGTAGTCCCTACTTATCACCAAGTTGGGTGCCAAGAAAGCACCAAGTTGAAGAGAACTCTTCTAGATATGTTTATGGAGATTCTCAAATCATCCAGGTCATGGTTGTCCCAAAGGTGTTTCTTCCAAAAGGCAACGGGACTTTCTTGATTTTTCTTCCTTGAAAACATTTTGCTTTTCATCCAGGAAGCTTTTTCAGTTCTTTAGTCCCCTAATTCAGAGAAATAAGAAAATAAATTGAAAATTTATTTAGAGAGAAAAACCTCTTTTGCTTTTGAGAGGTTATCCCAATCTTGTCTGTTTAGGTCAGTGTTTGTTTTCGATATAAGAAACATACAAGCAGGACATCTAAGAAGCAATTTTCTTTGTACTGTAGTTGTTTGATGAGTCAGAGAAACACACACTCTGAATAAAGTTGATCTATCTAAACATCATAAGCTGAAAGCTCTTGATCAACCTGATCTGTTGACTTTGTTTAAACTTTGTAAAAAGCCACCTAAAACACTAGCTGGCACCATGACAAATTCCACAAGATCGTTCCCTTCAGAAAAAAAGAAAAGAAAAAAAAAGCTCTCTTTTTTCTTTCCTGATAGCCGGCATGTGTACCTTAAATTTTAGACTCTCTCTTGACCTCAGAGGGCTGGCAGGTGTGGCGGGAGGGAAGCGTGGCCAAGGTGGGTGTGACATAGGAATCATGTCGGGGGCACCTATGGTGACCAACTGCTAAGGCAGGACTTCCCTGAGACTTCACTCACTCTCATTATAATCTTCCTTCCTTCCTTCCTTCCTTCCTTCCTTCCTTCCTTCCTTCCTTCCTTCCTTCCTTCCTTCCTTCCCTCCCTCCCTCCCTCCCTCCTTCCTTCCTTTTCTTCTTTTTCCTTCCCTCTTCATTCTCCTTTCTTCTTCCTTCCCCTCTTTCCTTATTTTTCCTTCCTTTCTCTCTCCCCATCTTCCCTTCTTTTCCTTTGTCTTTCCTCTTTCCCTTTCTCCTTCCCTGTTCCTTCTTGGATGCTCAAAGGTAAAAGGAGAAACATTTTTAATTTGTTTCGCTAGCCTTTGCCAGCAAAAATGGAGCTTTGGGAGGCCACGTATATACTGGCCTCCTGCAGCCCTCTGCTAGCGAAAATGGAGTTCAGGGGGCCTCCTTTTTTTTCTAGCAGAGGCACCGTGGGCTGGTCCTTTGCTGTTTCCAGGCTGGCTCCACGGGGCGTATCTGGCCCATGGGCCATGAGTTTGACACCCCTGGTCTAAAACCTGCCCATTTCAAACAACCAAATATCAAAGTAGATTTACTAAGCATGCAAGCGCCTACAGTGTGCATCAGCCTCTGAAAAAAGTTTTGGCAGTTTGTTGAGCAACCCTAAGCAAAGATGGACCACAATTTAATATATCTTTGGCCTACTACATTTCAAGGAGAACACAAAGGAAAAGGCAGACATGGTGTAAATTACAACATGACATTGGAATGCTTTTAATAAACCTATCTGAATGGCCTTTTCATGATTTGTCCCTTCCTACTAGGTCAGCATGCTAGCTATACTATTGATTTCTTTTAAGGGAAGTGATGTACAATTAAGAAAAAAAAATATCCATAAGGACGTAGAAGTGGCTGGCAGGCTAGTTTTCTACCACAGTGTGGTGCAAGTGGAGAAGGGCCTAAAGGGAGGATGGATTAGTGAATGAAAGTGGGCAGCTCAAAAACAAAGGAGAGAGAAGGGAAGGTACTTCTTCAGCAAAGAATCTTAACCTTTAAAGCAGGGCTCTCCAGCCTTGACAACTTTAAGGCAAGGGTGGGATTCAAAATGTTTAACAACTGGTTCTGTGGGTGTGGCTTAGTTGGTGGGCGTGGCTTGGTGGTCATGTGACTGGCTGGGTGTGGCCAACTCAACATTGAGGCACACATCTCCTCACCTGGCCTCTCATGACTGTGGGGATGCTGCAACAGTCATAAGTGTGAAAAATGGTCATAAGTCACTTGTTTCAGTGCCATTGTAACTTTGAATAGTCACTCCACACAAGCAAAGTACCAGCAAAGGAGGGGAAAAAAAACTCCAGAGAAGTTCCAGAGACAGGAAGTCTAGTCCTGCCAAGAATGTAATGAAGGTTAACGGAGAGGCAGTTTCTGTAAGCAACACCAGAATGTTTCCTTCCTGCCTTCCTGACAGGATTAGGCCAGTAATTTCTTCTCCGAACTGCTTAGAATGTTAACAACCGCTTCTAACAAATAGGTGCAAACCTCTGGAATCCCACTCCTGCTTTAAGACTTGTGGACTTCAACTCCCAGAGCTTTGCTGGCTGAGGAATTCTAGGAGTTGAAGTCCACAAGTCTTAAAGTTGCCAAGGTTGGAGATCAGGGGTGGGATTCTACCAGTTCTAACCTATTCGCTATAGCCAGTTGTTAACATTCCAAGCTATTTGGAGACCCTGTTGTGAGAAGAAATTACTGACCTAATCCTGTAAGGAAGGCAGGAAGGAAACATTCTGGTGTTGCTTACAGAAACTGCCTCTCCGTTAACCCTTATTACATTCTTGGCAGGACTAGACTTCCTGTCTCAGGAACTTCTCTGGAGTTTTTTTCCCCCTCTCCTTTGCTGGTACTTTTCTTGTGTGGAGTGACCATTCAAAGTTACAATGGCACTGAAAAAAATGACTTACGACCATGTTTCACACTTACGACTGTTGCAGCATCCCCACAGTCATGAGAGGCCAGGTGAGGAGATGCGATGTGAGTGATATTGAGTTGGCTACACCCAGCCAATAACATGACCACTAAGCCATGCTCACCACTTAAGCCATGCCCACAGAACCAGTTGTTAAAAATTTGAATCCAACCCCTGTTGGAGACCCCTGCTTTAAAGCTTCTTCGAATGAGTAAAAATAGCTGGGTAGTTTGTTCTTGGTGGACCTCCAAATTAACCGGCCTTCTTTGCTTCTTCAAATCAGATCAACAGAGCAACTGTCAATCTCCCAGTGAACCTCAATCAAGGAGAGACTGTCATTTTCCAGCAGGGAGCATCTATCATTCTGAAAACAAAATTCAACCTGATTGTGAGCTATGACCGGATGCAAAACCTCTTTGTTGTCCTTCCTTCCCAATACATGGGACAAACCTGTGGGCTCTGTGGGAATTTCAACAGGGTGACCCACGATGATGTTGCAATGCCAAATGGCTCTTTGGGAATGGATGTCTTCCATTTTGCTGCCAGCTGGAGGTCAGAGAATCACTGTAAGGATCTCTCTCGTGGTTCTTACCCAGAATGTTTGGAGAAGCAACAGCTCATCCAGGCAAAATACAAATGCTGGATCATTCAAAATCCCCAGGGGCCCTTTGCTTCTTGTCATTCTCAAGTTACTCCTGAGCCCTACATGAGTGATTGCATATTGGACCTTTGCATCTCTGCATTAGACCACAGTGTCCTTTGCCACTCCATTCAGAACTACGCAGCAGCCTGCCAACGAGAAAATGTAAACATTTCTGCCTGGAGGAACGAGAGTTTCTGCTGTATGTATCTCATCCCTCTATCCTATGTTCCATCTTGTTTTTTTACTGCTCTATGTGATATAGCAAGGGTCAGCAACCTTAAACACTCAAAGAGCCATTTGAAAACTCCGGGAGCCACAAAGGTCCTAACCGGAAGCCCCCTGTTCAATTCTAGAGCCAACCGGAACTCTGGTTCCCCCCACCATAGAATCTCCGCCTAGTGCTGCACTCTTTTTCCTCTACCTGTCCTAACAGAAAGCCCTATCAATTGTGGAGCCTACTGGAAAACCCTCTCCTTACCATAGAGTCTCCTCCTGGCATGCTGGGTTTCCCTCCTCCCCCGCAACTTGAAGCTCCTCTCAAAATTGTGGCGGTGACTCCGGTGACAGGGAGCTGCAGCAGAGGAATGAAAGAGCCATATGCTGCTCCAGAGCTGCAGGTTGCTGACTCCTGTGATATAGGAAGACTAGATATAGATTTATGCTCCCCTGCGGGAGATTAATATGCTTATTAGATAAGCATGTTTTCTGAATCCAGCAGCAGACCCATCTCACAGTGTTCTGGGAATGTTCACTTCCTGTCGTCATCTAGAGCTTGGGTGGACAGTTTACAGCTTTCCAGGTGTTGTTGCATTGCAACTGGTGATATTGCCCCTGTTGGCCAATAATCGAGAGGAATAAACACCATTTCAGGATCCTGTACATTTTATTGCTCTGGAGACTTCAGATAACAACTTCCTTTATCCTAAGTTACTGTAGGAAGAGCCAAAGCCAGTATTGGATGGGGCTTTCTCCTTCTCGTACACTTACTTCTTCCCTCCCTCCGTCTCCTTACCCTTTTTAACCAGATCTGGACTTCTACTCATAGGTCCCCCAACCAATAGCTGGAAACGGCTGTTTCTCAGATTATCCCATTCTTCTCCCCCACCCCTAGATTTTCAGTGCTCAGAACATAGTCACTATGAGCTCTGCAAGAACCCCATGGATAAAGAATGTTCTTCCAGTTGGCTTCAGGGTGTCCAAGGCACCTTTTGCTCTGAAGGATGTTTCTGCGATGATGGGTACTATCAGAGTGTGGGCAAGTGTGTCCAGCTAGAAGAGTGTGGTTGCAACTACAATGGACGCTATTATAAAGTAAGTAGGATTCCCCAGCAAAGCCAACACTTTGTAATGTGGTGGAACATATACTTTGCTTGCAGAAAGCTTTTGGGGAAAATTAGGAGAGTGAAGGAGTTGAGGAGAAGATGCCATAAATCAGGTGCCATCTTCTCAGTAAACCCTGCAGAACAACCTGGAAAGTTGAACAGAAGAGATTCGATAAACATTAGAAAAGGGCAACATGAATGGAAGGTAGCCATGACAATTTATGATGTTGCTTTTCTTATCTCCTTTTTTTTTCTTTTAGCATTATGAATTATATTCATCGTGCAAAAAAATAAACATTAAAAAAACATTAATTTGAGCTAAAGGTCAAGATTATTTTTTATCCTAATAGTATGCACTTCTTAAGAATTGAATTCCATTCTAATACAGGTTTATTTCAGCTTGTCCAATAAGATTAATTGGTTCTGTAACAATCATTTTCTTGCCTTTGTTCTCACCATTTACTAATTTGATCATGCACACCACAGCTAAATGTGTCATTTATCAACTAGCAAGATACATCTTTTTCTGAGTAAGAAGCTCCCTGGGCTGTTATTAACAAAAAAATTATCTGTTAGATTTTACAAGATAGAATTCCATCACAATTCCTTTGGCTAAAATTATGACTTAAAGCCTTGTCAAACTTCTAATTTTCTCAATAGTTTAATTAAGAATCGTTCTGATCTGAGCCTCGGTGGCACAGTGGTTAGAGTGCAATACTGCAAGCTACTTCTGCTGCCTGCCGGCTGCCTGCAATTTTGCAGATCGAATCTCACCAGGCTCAAGGTTGACTCAGCCTTCCATCCTTCTGAGTTGGGTAAAATGAGGACCCAGATTGTTGGGGGCAATAGGCTGACTCTGTAAACCACTTAGAGAGGGCTGTAAAACACTATAAAATGGTATATAAGTCTAAGTGCTATTGCTATTGCTGTCTTTAAACAACACAAAAAATACTGAAAAACACCCACTCTGTTCTCATTGCATCTTCCATATTGACCTCTACGTTCTCCATGCAGGTTGGAGAGCATATCTGGCTGCCCGGTTGTGTTAAAAAATGCCGTTGTGACCCCCATGGCAATTTCCGTTGTTTCCCAGCTAGATGTAAGGTGGATCAACAATGCACACTGAAGGGCGGACTGTATGGCTGCCACAGTCTCTTGACCACCTGTGTCATCACAGGCGATCCTCATTATTTCACATTTGATGGTGCACTGGTGCACTTTCAGGGTATCTGTGACTATGAGGTCTCTCACACTTGCAACTCCACGCTGGATTTCTCCTTCCGAGTTGTCATTGAAAACCGACACTTCCAGAATCCCAGAGTTTCCTTTGCTTACCGGGTGGAAATCTGGTTTCAGATGCACCAATCCAGTTTCCATGTGTTCCTTGAGCGAGGCAAAGCTGTCCATGTGAGTATAGTGGTTACGTGACATAGACTCATTGACCTATGGAATCATAGGAATTTTGGAGGTCTTCTCATGATCCCTAGAATTATAGGGAAAGGGACCTTGGAGGTCTGCATAGAGTTTTAGTCACCACACTGTAAAAAAGATGTTGAGATTCTACAAAAAGTGCAGAGAAAGCAACCAAAATGATTAGGAGACTGGAGACTAAAATATGAAGAACGGTTGCAGGAACTGGGCCTGGCTTGTCTAGTGAAGAGAAGGACCAGGGGAGATAGGATAATAGTGTTCCAATATGTGAGGGGCTGCCACAGAGAGGAAGGAGTCAAGCTACTTTCCAAGGCACCCAAAGGCCAGACAAGGAGTAATGGATGGAAACTGATCAAGGAGAGATTAAACCTAGAAATAAGGAGAAATTTCTGACAATGAGAACAATCAACCAATGGAACAGAAGTTGTCTTTGGAAGTTGTGGGAGCTTCATCATTGGAGGCTTTCAAGAAAAGACCGGACTGTCATTTGTCAGAAATGGTGTAGGGTCTCCTGCTTTGGGTGGGAGGGTTGGACTAGATGATCTACAAGGTCTCTTCCAATTCTGTTAATCTGTAATCTGTCTTCTAATCCAACTCCCTAGGAGACTTTATATCATCCCAGACAAATGACGGTCCAATCCTTTCTAGAAAATCTGGAGCATTGATAACTCTAGGAGGCAAGATGTTCTTAACAACATCTTTTGTTGTTATTATGAGTCACATATTAATTTGGGAAAAGCAAATGAAGTGGGTTTATTTTAAAAAAAAAATTCAAATCCTAGTTCAGTGCTTTACCTATTGGGCAAATTACCCAAATTTGGGTAAAAGTATTTTTTGATACCCGGACACATGACCCAATCACAATAGGGACAATAGTGTTTTGCATACATTGGATAAAAAGGACTTTCTGATTACCAGTTTGGGGTAAATGAAGGAAAATGTTGGGAAGCACCATCCTAGAACATCTGTACTTTGTTGATGGCACTGTTGGGTCAACCCCTTGTTGAGCAACATAGCTAGTCGTTCAGAGAAGATGAAGATTTTTCTCCTGTCCTGGCCACTTTTTACAGAGGCACGGTTGAGAGTGCTTTAACAAACTACATCACTGTTTGGTTTAGTGGCAACAGTGCCTCAGATAGAAAGTCCATACAGAGAGTGGTAAGGACAACCAAGAAGATTATAGGAAGCTCTCTTCCTGTCATTCAGGACACTGCTTATAAGTGCTATGTGCTTAGAGCTCAAAGCATTGTTAGAGACCCCACACACCCACTTGATGGTCTGTTTCTGTTGCCCCCCCCTCCCCGAGGGGATTTCCAAGTATCTATAGCAGGTCTACCAGATTCTGTAACTGCTTTGTTCCTCATGCCATCCATCTGGTAAACTTGCAGGAGTCTTTCTTTTTGCCATGTACATGTATACATCTGATCTAGACTGTGTTGTTTCTCTGTTTCATATAATATATGTGGGCATATGCATAATTTTGTATTTATTTTGTCATGTTGATGTAGTGTATATTGGAGGTGGTGACCCTTTGAGAGCTACATGCAACGAAATTTCATTTTAATGTATGCCGATTAGTGTTCATTCAAAGTGACAAAGTTAGTCTAAGTCTAAGTTAGTGCTGCAGAAACTTTTATAGTGTTTCTTTTATGAAAGGTTAATGGCAGAAGAACCCATCTACCGGCCAATATAGGATCCATTGCTCAAATCTTGAGAGTGAGGAATATGTTGACCGTGAGAACCAAAGCTAATGTGGAAATCCAGTTCAACGGGGCAAGTAGTGTGTTCCTACGGGTGGGCCCAGAGTATCAGAATCAGCTGTGTGGCATGTGTGGCAACTTCAACGGTGATGCTTCTGATGATAAACTTTTACCATCTGGAGACAAAGCTCTGAATGATGCACAGTTTGGAAATGCTTGGATATCAAACACCAGCTCTGCACGGTAGGATGATCCTCTTCCTCTCCCCATCTGAAAAGCTAGAGTACCCCAGAATTGGGAGACCCAGAAATTCTGATGGTCCCAATGAGTTCCAGGCAGAGTTGGGCTGCTGCCGGTTTACACCGGTTCAACTGAACCAGTAGTTTAGATTCTGTGCAGTTCAGTGAACTGGCAAATCCCACCACTGGCTAGCCCCGCCCCTGCTTGTTTTTTGGCCTGTTTTGGGAGCCATTTTCAGGATGTTTTGGGGCCATTTTCAGGCCATTTCTTGGGCTAAAAATGACCTGAAAATGGCCAAAAACAGGCCCCAAATGCGCAGGGGTGGGGCCAGCCAGTGATGGAATTAGCTCCAACTGGCTGAATCCTACCTCTGCCTTTGAGGCAAGTGGCAGAGAAGTGGGGCTGGGTGTGAATGCCTACCCAGCCAGAGAGCCAGTTGTTAAAAAATTTTCAGCCCACCGCTGATTCCAAGATATCAGGACAATGGAATTTGAGAAAAACAGTGTTTCAGAAAGAGAGTCATTAAAACATTTTAATCAAATAGATCAGCTAATCCTCTTTTGGACAGCTTAGTCTCTTGGGTGATGAGTATTGATGCTGTCAACCATGAAGCTGACCTGACTGAAGCCATTTTGACCACTTCAGTGTTGCCACACTGGAGCCAAGGGATAGGGAGGGAGGATTTGAGATAGTTGGGATTCTGTAGCCAAAACAAAATATTTTCTCTTGGGAACACCTGGTCAGAGGAAGGCGAAGTGATGTCACCCGGCAACCAGAGAATGCCATGATTGGACCATGTGACTGATTGTTTTGAGAAAGTGCCAAACGTTTACTTTTAATTAGGTGAAAACCACGTGAGGCTTCAGAGTCGGTTTTCACCAGATATGTTCATTCCAATAAAAGTATTCTTTGAGGAATCTTACCTGCCTTGGAGTTTTGCTTGCTATGGATTTATTACTTGGAACCCTGACATGTGACTTGGTTCTTTGTCTATCCTTTTCAGCTGTAAAAACACCGCCAAAGACCTTGTTCCTTGCCCAAATCAACACAAGTACAAACAAACATGTGCAATCTTAATTAACGCCTCAGGGCCTTTCTCTGAATGTCACTGGCTCAACAACCCAGACTTGTATTATGAATCCTGTGTCTATGATTTATGCCAGTACGGATTGGGCAATAATCGCATGTTCTGTATGGCCATTGAAGCTTATGATGAAATGTGCACCATTACTGGGGTGAAGGTGATGGACTGGCGGCAGGCAACAGGATGCAGTAAGCAAAATAAGAAGGGTGGTTCCCATGAGGAAAATGTCTGTAGATGTATTTGAAAGTCAAGGTGTGACATCAGTATATAACATCTGCCCTTGGAAATGATAATCATCACGAATGAAGGCAAATAACCATATTTGATCATTCAATGTGGTGTACGATATCGAATTATCATACAAATAATGATAAAGTTTGTTCTACCCAATAGCTTATTTATTGTCAGGCACAAGCAACCTGAATTAGTCACAACCAGAAAATTTATATGCATAAAGTTTGAATATACTTTATTGTTGAACTAGTCTCAGCCAGAAACTTTATTGTTAGTCACCTATGTTACAAGAATCTCACCAGACTGACTATATGCCCCTGGAATAAAGTCAGATAAGGCTTCAGGGATTCTGGGGGAAAGTCATTGTGCCACTTTCTCCAGTGAAAAGATTCTAAACTCAACCTCCTCTTAACACCACCTTCCAGTCTAGCTGGAGATTCTACCATATGTACGTTACAGAAATATTTTGGGCACATTGTTTTGCATTCCCAAACCCGTTTGATCTTTTCCTTTTCAGGCATCACCTGTCCAGTTAACCAGTATTATGACTTTTGTGGCCCAGCTTGTCCTGCCACGTGTGCCAACCTCCAGGCCCCTGCCCTTTGCAAAAAAGCTTGCATCTCAGGCTGCGTCTGCAGGGAAGGCTATGTTCTGAAAGCTGGGGTCTGCATACCTCTACAACTCTGTGGCTGCGCCCTAAATGGCCGCTATTACCAGCTGGGTGAACAAGTGATCCTGGGGGACACTTGTAACCAAAGATGCATCTGCATGCAAGCTGCTCACCCAATGGAATGTCAAGGACATGCCTGCAAAGCTCAGGAAATGTGCAAAGTTGTGGATGATGTACGAGGTTGTTACCCAATGAGATTTGGCCTGATGCATCTATATGGCCCTTCAAACTACATCACTTTTGATGGTGTTTCTTTCAGTTTTCAAGGGGCCTGCAAATACACCCTTGTTTCATACTGTGGTCCTCCAGGAAAGCTTCCGAGCTTCAACATTCAAGTATTAAATATGCATAAGGACTCCATCTTGGTATCCTGGATAAAGCAGTTGGAACTTGAAATCTACGGGGAGAAAATAATTATGGCAAAAGGGCAGTATGGTTTAATAAAGGTAAGAGTATTGTAAATTCTAACCAGTTTCCATTGGAATGTCTGTAGGATCTAAAAACTGCTTTATAATGAGTCTACGTTAGCCTTTTGAGGTAGATCAGACTAGGAACCAAAGTTATGAAGTCTAATATTATTTTTTTTATAGGGTTATAGTAACATAATCTTGAAAGTCTGAATGAGTTTTTTTCTTCTCCCTCCCTTTAAGAAAACCAGGGAGGGTCAAATCTAAGACATTTTCTCAAATTACATTTCTGCCTTGGACTCAAAGTTCCTTTATCTAACCATTGTCTTGGTTACAGATCTTCCTTCTGTTCCTCAAGATTATTTTTGTAGCTTATTATACTCTGTACAAAAAGCTTAAGGAGATATGCATTCAACAGCATACTAACCTTGGTTCAACCCTACAGTGGCTTAATTCATTGATCAAGATAAACATATAATGTGAATCCTTGTTGACAAGTTAATGAAGAAGATTCTCTTTCAGTGAGGTTGGGAATCTACCTTCAACAGTGGCAATGTAGAAAGAAAGATTAAAATTAGAATTACATTTGCAGAAAGATCTCTGAGGATAAAAGAATTTTTCTCCCATTCATCCCTACGACAGCCCTAAGAATCTGAGAAATAAGTTGAGTCAAGAGATTGTGACTGCCCCATAGTCACACAATGAGTTCCATGGAAGATTGGGAAATTGATTATAGGTAACCCTGATCCCAAGACATGATTTAACTTATATTTTTGTTCAGGGAGGAGAGTTTGACTTGAACCCAAGAGGGTAGTTACTAATGTTGATGTTATTTCCCAGACTAGAGTAGTTGAACATGAATGAGAATGTTATGTGTTTTCTGGGCTTGATGTTGAATAACATCTACCTGTTATTCAATATCCACCCAGATCTTTAAGAGAATAACATTCAACATTAGGAAATTGTCTGGAAATTGAAAATCTTTTCAGCCTAAGGTTACATCTACCAGAGAAGAAGTGTCCATTTGTCTATCTAATTTTCTATCCAGAGATCCATCTATCTCAGTGATGGCTAATTTTTTTCGTCATCGTGGGCCAAAAGTGCATGTGTATGCCTGCGTGTGTGCCCGCACTCTTAATACAATGTACATGTGACCCCTCCTCTCCCAGCACCACTGTACATGTGCAGTGGATCAGTTCCAGGTGATGGCTCGCGTGCTGTCAGAAATGGCTCTGAGTGCCGCTTCCGGCATGTTTACCATAGGTTCACCATCACGGTTCTATCTAGTCCAAGGGTCTTCAAACTTGGCAAGTTTAAGACTTGTGGACTTCAACTCCCAGAATTCCTGAGCTAACATGACTGAAGAAGGAATTCTGGGAGTTGAAGTCCACAAGTCTTAAAGCTGTCAAGTTTGAAGACCCCTGACTAGTCACTGGAAGATGGAGAGTATATAGATCAGGGGTGTCAAACTCAAGATCTGGGGGCCAGATCCAGCCCATGGGGTGCTTAGATGTGGGCTGCAGCGCCACCCTGGAAACAGTGAAGGACCGGCCTGCATTGCCTCTGCCAGCGAAAACAGAGTTCAGGAGGGCTGCACCCAGCCAAACTCTGTTTTCACTGGCAGAGGGTTGCAGGAGGCCATCACAGCTGAAAACAGAGCTTGGGAGCCTGTTTTCATTGGCAGAGCACTTGGGCCACCACAGGTGCCCTTCACATAAGTGACAACACCTTGGCCACATCCACCCCAGCCATGCATCCCCCGCCCCCCTGAGGTCAAACACAACCCTGGTGCGGCCCTCAATGAAATCAAGTTTGACACCCTTGGTATATAGATTAATTAAATGAATCTATTTATGAATTTGTCAAGGACATTGTTTCCCTGGCTTTGTCTTAGGTGAATGGCCTTCTAACGAATCTGCCCATCACCCTTGCAACAGGAAAACTCTATGCTTATTCTACTACCACCTTCCTCACTATTGAGACTGATGTGGGCCTCTCTGTTTCCTATGATTGGTCTCACCACATGTCAGTTTCAGTTCCTGAAATTTACTCAGGGTCTCTCTGTGGCCTTGGTGGAGATTTCAACCAGAATCACCACAATGACTTCAGGTCTCCCAGCGGTTCGGTGATTCAGGATCCAGAGACTTTTGGCAACAGCTGGAAAGATTCTGGCTCCCCATTCCACTGTGCAGCTGTCGGACCCTTACCAAATTGCAGTGAAACTGAATTGGCCCAGTACAGATCTCTGGCTTATTGTGGACTCATTCGTGACATGAATGGGCCATTTCAAGACTGCCAAGACCAAACGGAGGCTCAGCATTATGCAGAGCATTGTGTGAAGATCCTATGCACAACACAGGGCAGCCACAAGGTTCTGTGTGAAGTACTATCTACGTATGCTCAGAGATGTCAAGCAAAGCACATCAAGATTCAGTCATGGAGAAAGATCACTGGATGTGGTAAGTGATATTCAGTAGAAAGACTGGTTTTAAAAACAGAAGTGAACATTTTTTGCAGGTGTGCAGATAAAATATAGTGTCTGTTAGACATGGCATTCCACTGTCTGAGAATCTTGCTTCTCTTTCTGTAAAATAGTTTTTAAATGAATGAAAGAAAGAAAGATTGAATGATTATATCTGTTTGTGTCTGAGTCAGATATTTACTCCTGTCAATCTGCACTGGTAACAATTAATGAACAAGCAAAACACTTGGAAGGAAATATGTAACAATGTCACATAACAACTGTGTGTTTTAAATTAAAAATATTTTTCATGAATGAAAACAAATATATATGTCCCAGGATAATGTTGCAAAATCCAATCTGGGTGTCAACTCTGAAGCGAACCTGGATGCCTCATAGTTGCCACGAACCCTGAGAGGGGGAAGGGAGGGGGGAAATTAGATAGACTGGCTAACAGTCGAAACAAAAAGTTTTCCTGTGGGAACCAAGGTCATCTCAACAGGAGGCAGTTGAAGGAGAAGAGGAGTGACCAAGCAGCCGGCCAGCTACTTTCATTGGACAATGTGACTAGTGACATCTGGGAGGGGGAACTTTTACTCTTTGAATTAGGGAAAAACCACAAGAACTTATGAGTTGGTTTTCACCAGCTGTGCCAATATGATGTATCCAATAAAGATGTTCTTTGAGGAATCTGCCTCATTCTGCTTTTGGCAGATGCATTACTCAGCATGCTGACATTGGGACAGTCGCCAGGATCAGTGGTTTAGTCTTCCAAACTTTTGGCCTTGTGCTCAAGCCAGAAAATACACCAATCAACAAATAGGAAGGCACCACATACATATGATGTATAGAATAGCCCAAAGTACATATTCCAGTAGAGTGAAGTTCCCTGATAATGGGCTCAGAAGACCAAATTTCTGGTCACAGTGATTGACCCATACTGGATCTTGCAAAAAAAAATTTCTTTACTGTTCCTACCGGTCCCCACTATATTAATTCCAAAAATCTGCCTTTGGTATTAAAACAAATAATTCAATCTTTTGCGTTTAGAGTTGACTTGCCCAGAGAACAGCCACTACACATTTTGTGGCTCTTCCTGCCCTGCCTCTTGTGCCCAACCGGCTGGACCTCCAAACTGCTTCCAGAGCATATGTGTAGAAGGATGCCAGTGTGAAGCAGGGTTTGTGCTGAGTGGCACGGACTGTGTGCTGTGGGATCAGTGTGGCTGCAGCTACAACGGACGGTATTACTTTAAAGGGGAAACATTCTTCCTGGAGGGAGAAAACTGCCTAAAAAAGTATCGCTGTGATGGCTCCATCTCTGCCCTTGAAACGGAGGGTTCCTTTTGTGGTCCTGGTCAATTTTGTGGCACGCAGAAGGGTGTATTTGGCTGCCATGTGTTGCCAGATGGCATCTGTCAAATTTCTGGATTTCTTCACTACACCACCTTTGATGGGCAACCGTACAGCTTCCAAGGCACCTCTATGTATGTCTTGGTGGAACTGTGCCCAATGTCCAAGCTTTTACCTTCTTTCAGAGTTGAGGTGAAGAATGAGAAGATGCCTAACAGACTTTTTCCTGAGATACCGATGGTACTGGTTCTAGTGAACAACACCCAGATATATCTGCAGAGAGGGCAGCACGGGAGGGCCTTGGTAAGGACAATTTTACTTATTTGCAATCTGAAAGGGTGCGGTGATTTCAAGCCTGTTTTGTATTTGTTGTTATATTCCAACTGAACAAATGTTTACAAAAGATGAATGTTAAAGCCATCCTCTTGTAGCCTCTGAGATAGCAACCCAGCAGAGGTGGTATTCAGCAGGTTCTGACCAGTTCTGGAGAACCGGTAGCAGAAATTATGAGTAGTTTGGAGAACCAGCAAATCCCACCTCTGACTGGCCCCTCCCCCATCTATTCTCCTCCTCCCAAGTCCCAGCTGATCGGCTGGGTCTCCTTTGGTTGCCCTGCACAGGAGAACGGAGCTGGAAAGCAGGTTAGTGGGGTGGGGAGGGAATGGGGATTTTGCAGTATCCTTCCCCACCAAGCCATGCCCACCAAGCCATGCTACGTCCACCAAGCCACGCCCACAGAACTGGTAGTAAAAAAAAATTGAAACCTACCACTGCAACCTAGGGATCCTACGATGTATTACCCTGCAAATTTAGAGTCTGGGCTTTAACTTCAGAGGAGAATATCTGCTTAATTTCCAGCCTTAAAGTACAATTATTCCCGATATGAGAAACTCTAATATTGAGAAGGCCAGCAAAAATAAAAACTATCATGAATGAGGTTGAGGGCCATCAGGAGAGGCTGTGAATCCTAAGCCTTCAGAGTCTCCAATATGTCACCATATTTGGAACATAATTAGAGTAGTAGATCTTTAAATTGTAAATAAGCTTAAAGGAGGGATGAAAAAAATATTCTCTAACTTCATCTATGAATGCTCCATATTTAATGTTAGGATCCCCTCCTCCTCCTCCTCCTCCTCTCTCTCTCTCTCTCTTACACACACACAAACACATATGCAAATATACGTTAAGGTTAGCCTCTGCATCTCATGATGCCTTGACACAATATTTGGATAGGGAAACTGTCTACATCTCTTCTTTTTAAATTCCATTTGTTAAGTCTGGAGCATGGGTGCAAATGATGGAGATGAGCCGGTAGAAACAGTGAACTTCAAACTCTTTATTTACGTATTGTGACAGCTCAAACTGGAGGGCTGCTATAGCCTTCCTTATATAGGCAACTCATTAACTATTCAACCAATAGCAAACCTGGAGCGCTAGCTCCGTTAACCAATGGGAATGGCCTGTTAATGGCCAATCAGATGCTCCTGAATGGACCAATCCAATCCTGCCATTAACAGCCAATCAGAAGTGCAGGGCCAGAACCCTGCACTTGACTTCAAGCTCAAGATAACTTTATTGGTATTAATGATTCACAACACCATTAGTTTCCCATAGAGTCAGCAGTAGCTGGCCATTAATTTTCTTTTCCATCATTCCCCTTATTAGCACTGCACTAGAAATTATAGGGAATTGAAATGGTGGTTATGTACAATCAACTGGGATCATCCAGGTCTGAGTCAGAAGAGAAAATGTTCAGTATCCAGAGTAGACATCATCAAATGTTGGCATGGATATTCCAGTTGCAAAGGCCTTTAGGGTCATATTCAGAGGTGGTTTTCAGCAGTTTCTGACCAGTTCTGAAGAACCGGTAGCGGAAATTTTGAGTGACTGGAGATTTTACAGTATCTTTCCCCAGCCACGCCACCAAGCCACGCCCGCAGAACCTGTAGTAAATTTTTTTGAATCTCACCACTGGTCATATTTCCTGCAAGTTAATAATATTTAGAGAGTGTTCACCATGAAGCAGATGAAGGCATCATAATTGGTAAATGGTAATTGAGGAAAAGATGACTTCTAATAGCAATGACACTTAGACTTATATACCGCTTCATAGTTCTTTATGGCCCTCTCTAAGCGGTTTACAGAGTCAGCGTATTGCCCCCAATGATCTGGGTCCTCATTTTATCAACCTCAGAAGGATGGAAGGCTGAGTCAACCTTGAGCCAGTGAGGAACTAACTCCTAACAGTGGACAGAGTTATCTTGCATTCTAATCACCGTGTCACCTGTTTTTTTTCCCTTTGTATAGATCAATGGTATAACTCAGCACCTTCCCGCCCATTTGGAAAGCCAGAGGATTGTCATTTATCAACATGGATTTTATGTTGTTTTAACAACTGACTTTGGTTTAACCGTGAGTTATGACCTGGCACACAGCCTCTTTGTAACCCTTTCTTCTGGATACCAAGGGCAAGTATGTGGGATGTGTGGGAATTTCAAGAGGGCCAATGATGCCGATTCTAGCATGCAAATCAGATCCATATCAAAACACCCCTTGGACCTTGCTAGCTTCTGGAGTTCATCAGCAATCACAGGTAGCTTTGGGCCTCCTATATTTGTTAAGGAACATCTCATCCGATCTAAGTCCATGTGCTGGATCATCCAGAATGCTGATGGGCCATTTTCTTCTTGCCATTCTCTGGTCAGTCCCAAATCCTATTTAACAAATTGCATTTTGGACGTTTATGCATCTGCTTGGGATCCGAAGATCTTGTGCCTTTCCATTCAGACTTACATAGCAGCCTGCCAGAGAGCCAATGTCACCCTCAAGCCTTGGAGAATTGGATCTTTTTGTGGTGAGTCAATTAGCAAAGTCCAATATTTTTTTATGAACGCTTCTAGGGCATAATCTAATATTTAATATTGAGCCACAGTGGTGCAGTGGTTAGCGTGCAGTACTGCAGGCTACTTCTGCTGACTGCCAGCTGCCTGCAATTTGGCATTCCCATAACATGCTAAGTTTGGTTACTGCAAATGTTGGCTAGTCTTTTAGTGTGTTATGTGAAGCCAGTCTGTTTGGTTGGCTTATGGTTCAAGATAACATGCGAACCCAGCAAATGGATTAATTAAAGTAAAATATATTAAAAACAATCAGCAATTTACCTAGGAGCTTTGGAAATCGAATCCATAGCTTTGATGTGGGGTGCTGCAATTTTTAAAAGTTCCAGTTTGAAGTCTTCTTTTATGATATCCCAGGGATGAAAAGGGCTGGTTGATTGGATGAAGGGAATATTGAGAAAAAACTTCTTCCTCAACAAACTTAGAAATATAACATTTAACTTGGTCATTTTTATATATTTAACATGAGTTATTTGGAACTTTTTCTAGAAAAGAACATTATGAGACTTATGGGCAGTGGTGGGAATATGCTTTGTGTGTGTGTGTGTGTGTGTGAAGGGAAAGCTAAATAAAGGCCACATTATTGTTGTTTAAAATAAAACCCACAAAAATGTATCAAATAGCATCATGCCTGGTATTGAAAGACTTCAAAATAGGATAGGATCACTAGCAAAATTACTGTTTCCTCCCCCCCCCCCCCCGTCTCTCTTTAAAGATCCAGATTGCCCAGCCAACAGCCATTATGAACTCTGCCAGCCACCCTGCCAGGGTTTTTGTGCTGGTGCCACATTTACACATCTCTGCAACCCCCTGTGTTCTGAAGGATGTGTCTGTAATGCAGGATACTTATGGAGCGGGAACAAGTGCATTCAGCACGAACACTGTGGCTGTGTATACAATGGCCATTATTACAATGTAAGTCAAGCCAAAGGTCAGTGTGGTGAAATAAGACATCTCCATGGTCATGTGGCCAGCATGACTATACGCCAAAGGCGCATGGAATGCTGTTCCCTTCCCACCAAAGTGGTCCTTATTTTTCTGCTTGCATTTTTATGTGCTTTTGAACTGCTAGGTTGGCAGAAGCTGGGACAAGAAACAGGAGCTCACTCCCTTATGCAGCGCTAGGGATTCGAACCACTGAACTGCTGACCTTTCTGATTGACAAGCTCAGCGTCTTAGCCACTGAGCCACCGCATTCCTATTGTAACTTTTTAATTGTCACTTTGAAAGGTCAATAAACGAATGGTTGTAAGTGGAGAACTACCTGTAGTTCGCTTCAACAGTTGGAGCTGACTCATGACTTTGGACCAGTCGTTCTGTCTCAACCCAAAGCCAATGTGGTGCAGTGCGGAAGGCGCTGGAGTAAAAGTGGGGAGACCCAAGTTCTTATCCCTCATCGGCCTTAGAAGTTTAGTGAGTGATTTAAACCAATGCTCTCTCTTTCAGCCCAGCCTGCCTCACAGGATGGCTGTTATAGCAATAGCACTTAGACTTATATACAACTTTACAGCCCACTGTAAGCGGTTTACAGAGTCAGCATGTTGCCCCGAACAATCTGGATCCTCATTTTACCCACCTCAGAAGGATGGAAGGCTGAGTCAATCTTGAGTCTGGTGAGATTCAAACTGCCAAATTGCAGGCAGCCGGCAGTCAGCAGAAATAGCCTACAGTACCTCACTCTAACCACTGCGCCACCAGAGCTCATTGAGATAAAATGAAGGGAGAGTTATAGAGATAAAATTATAGAGGTATGGAGATAAAATTATAAAGGTATAGAGATAAAATTATAGAGGTATAGAGATAAAATTATAGAGGTATAGAGATAAAATGACACATACACTAAAATCACTTAAGAGCAGATCTTAAGTACTTAAATCTCCTGAAATGTCCTGAAATGGTTCCCAAGAAAGAGTTCTCTTCTCATAGGTCTTTTTCACAATTGGAAACATGAGTAGCTACCAACAGTGATGAAAAGAGGTACCGTATAGCCTAAAATAAGATGTAGCAGGGGCAGCATTCTAAGGTCAAACATAGCAAAAAGAATACTAGAAATAAGTCTAGTAAGGTAGATAAACAAAGCCTATTTTGCAGAGGTAGGAAACTGATCTGAATAAGATGGACAGATTGGGGCATAGTGTTCAAATCTTGTCTTGATTAATTAATTACTGGTTTACTTTTCAGGTTGGAGACCACCTCTGGCTTTCTGACTGTACAAAAAGGTGCAGCTGTGAGAATTCGTCAACCTTTCACTGCGTCCCAGCCAGTTGCAATCCTGGCCAGCAATGCGCAATTCAGGATGGAAAGCTGGGCTGTAAAAATCAGCTGACCACTTGCACCATTTCTGGAGACCCTCATTACTTCACATTTGATGGGGCTATAGCCCATTTCCAAGGCAGTTGCGCTTATGAGATCTCAAAGACACTCAACTCCTCCTTGGATTTCTCCTTCCGGGTTGTGGCTACTAATAAGAATTTCCGGAATCCCCGAGTATCTTTTATTTTCCAAGTGGATATTTGGCTTAGCTTCAAACAGTTCAGTTCTCACATTGTTTTGGAAAAAGGAAAAGATGTGAAGGTGAGGGCAATTTCTTGATCCAAGCCCCCCCCCAAAAAAAAGGAGGAGGGGAAAACAGTGTACAATAAACCAACATAATCAATGGCCATTTGAAAAATATGGGAAGATGATGTTGAGAATCATCATTGAGAAAGCAAAGGTTTTAAGAGATAATGTTTAGTTTGGAAATGTAAGATAAGATCTGGCAGGTTGTGCATACATATGAGCAAAAGAGATGTTATTTCTTGAGATGATAGAATACTAGATTTTAACTGAACCTTACCCAGATATTTTTTAGTGATAAAAGAAGGTTGACAATGAAATTATCTCTTTATTGAAAGTCTTCAAGAAGAAGCTGAATGTTCTAACCCAGGCTTCGTCAAACTTAAAAGTAAAACCTATTTTAATGTAACGCTGGGAATGACTTGAATTCCCAGCCAAAACTCATCAGACACAGTTCCTCCAGATAAAAGCACACTTTTCAGTGCTGTAGAAAGCTGCCAAGAAACAGAAGTCCAGTTAAGGCTAACATAAGACAATCCAAAAACCCAGAAAAAAACCGACCAGAGTACAGGGCTTCAAGAAGGACTCAGAAATTACTGAACTACTTTGCTTCCTGCAAAGCTTTTCGTCATTGAGGACTGACTTTTATCCCTTATGGGAGGCACAATCCCCTCCCAGCCTTACTCCCGAGTCACCCCTTTTGTTTCAGCTGCTCTCGCCTTCTAGCAGCTCTGCACACACAGGCACTGGGAACAGGCTCCCCTGGGTCCTCTGCCTCACTGCTGCCAGACTCCGAAGGCTCTGAAGACAGCACCCCACTCTCAGATGGTCCTGGCCCCATCCCTGCATCAGAAGCAGGATCCTCATCCGAGTCCTCCCCAGACTCCCTGACTGGTCCCCTTTCATCCTCACCTCTGCTGTCTGCACCGACGAATCACAACACTGAAATCCCATTTGTTGGGATGTGGTACTTTTCTACATCAAACGGAGTGGGGAACAGCACATATAGGTCCCTCCAATTCTTAGCTGCTATGATTCTGCATCTGTCAAGAATTTCAATGCTTGGGGGAGGGGGGGGAGCCAAATAAATTAGTTAACCAACTAGTGATTTTGTCCACTGTGATGGAAGAACATCACTCTGATGTTAGAATAGATAGTTTTCCCAAGAACCAGATGTTCTAAACTAGGGATTGAATCTGAGCTTTTCAAAGCATGTTCTCATAATATTGAGATACAGGAAACATGAGATTCAGTTCTATATATTCCATTTTTAACTCTAATTTGACCTCTAATTATTATGCCTAATTAATCTAGTATTATCCTTATATATCTCATCTTTTCTTCAAGAGAGCTCAAAGCAACTTCAGGGGGTTTCTTTCCCAGGTCATCAGAAGAATTCAGGGTGTCCCACTCAGGGGTGGGCTTCAATTTTTTTTAGCAAGGGGCTCTCTGCCCTAATGAATGGCTGGGTGGGTGTGGCTAGGTGGTCATTTAACTGGGTGGGTGTGGCCAACTCAACATCGCTTCTTTGCCCTAATTACCTAAAAAAAGATTACATACCAAAAAGTTGTTTATTATTTCGTGCATTTAATACTTAAATAAAAGACTGGGTGAAACCAGGCTTAATAGCAGTGACTGTGAGAGGGATCTTGGAGTCTTAGTGGAGTTTCTGGTGAGTTATGTGATTCTTATTATTTGGGAATTAGCCCTCGACAAGCACTTTATCTAGCTTGACACTTTTACGAGGTGTGAAATGCTCTTGGCTGAACGCCTGGAAAGGAAAAAAGTCCAAAAGGTGTCCATTTATTATTCTAGGCTGCTTGTCTTTTTGAGGTTATGGGGGGGGGGCTCTCTGAGCCCTGCAGAGTCTTAGCTAGGGACTTCCCTGAGCCCGAGAGACCCCCTCAGCAGCCCACCCCTGGTCCCACTACTCCAGACTATCCCCTGGGTCTATTCTCACCCAGTGTCTTCAAATTCAAATGAATTGGTTTGCAAATGATCATAGCTATTACAGTATAGAATAGGAACCTGTGCTGCTCCCTTGTTTTTCCCAAGAACATCCTGATCGGAGGGATTAGGAAATATAAACAAGGACAATTAAAACAATGGAGTCTCAGCATCATGGAGATCATGTGGGCTTCATGTTGTGCTGAAGCCATCAGGCATTTCTCCTCCTCCTCACACAATTGATTACTTATGCCTAATTTGGATTTCCACTATATTTTTAGGTTGATGGGAGACCAATTCCTTTGCCAGCAAAACTAGAGCACTTAGCTAACATCACAAAAAGAAGCCAGATGGTAACCATAAGAACCCATCCCAGTTTGGAGGTCCAGTACAATGGCCGCCATGCTTTGTTTGTTCGTGTGGGTCCTGAATATTGGGGGAAGCTGACTGGGATGTGTGGGAATTTCAATGGCTATCGTGACGATGACAAAGTCTTGCCTGATGGGAAAAAAGCTAAAAATGATGCTGAATTTGGAAATGCTTGGATGTCCGACATCAGTCCCCCAAAGTAAGTTGATTTATAATTGATTTCTTTATATTAAAAATAATTATATGTTTTATTTGGCAAAATAATATGAGGCATACAAATTTAGTTCCTGCATCTCTTGGGAAGAGTGTGATAGCTTCTACTGCCTTGAGAAAGTTCAAAACATTCTTAAAGATTTATCTCATCCTGGGCATCCCATTTTTTTTAACTATTTCCATCTGGCAGATGGTACAGGATAATAAAAACAAGGACAAATACACTGAAAAACAGCTTCTATCCCAGAGCAGTAACTATATTGAATTCTTCTGTATAGTACAATACGAATGCAACATCAGGCGTTTTCAATTCAATTGTATAGAATGCGAAGGATGTGTGTTTGTGTTTTATTTTTTATAGTTATAATGTACACTGAAGATGGCATTTAATTTTGTGGTATGAGATTAATGACAATGACACTAAACTAAACTAAACTACAAGTTGCCAAGTTTGAAAAAAATACTCATTTAAGAAAAATGCATTAAAAAAAGGATATTATCTATGAAAGAGAAGATGCCCTACGATTAACACACAATAATATAATGTCTGCATATAAAGCAAAGAGATTTTTCTTGCCTTTCAGGTGCACTAATGACACAGGTGCTTTTGCACCCTGCATAAATCACCTAGAATTGGAGCCGAAGTGTGGAATCCTCACAGATCAGTCTGGGCCCTTCTCAGAGTGCCACTGGCATGAGGAACCCGCTCCATATTACAATTCCTGCATTTTTGATCTTTGCCAGTATGGACAAGGACATGACATGCTGTGTGCGGCTATAGAAACCTATGAGGAGATGTGCCAGACTCTTGGGGTGCAGGTGCCTAGCTGGAAGGAAGAGCTTGGATGTGGTGAGCAAGGAGGCCTTTTCCTTTTGATCCCTCATCAAAATGTCCTGGTGTGAAAAATATGTTGTGTTTTTTTTTTTTTTTAGTTTTGAAGTATGAAAAGTTTCAGAGATGCAATGCTGGACTATTTTGTGTTTCCTTTGGAGGTTATTAGGAATCATAGGTAATCTTCAACTTAAAACCATTCATTTAATGACTGTTTTAAGTTACAAAAGCACTGAAAAAAGTGACTTAGGAGCATTTTTTTTCACATTTATGACCGTTGCAGCATCCCATCCCATTCATCTGGCTAGCATCCTGTCAGTGTGTGAGAGAGTTGAGGGCTGTTTGGAAACTGAAACAGTATTTGCTGTGTGAGCAAGAAGGAGACAGCAAGGAGCCTGGGTGTGGCTTAGCTCAACAGTTCTGTACTAAAGCTGGTTGCTGTTGTGAAAGTAAAACTGAAACTCCTCTGCTTGTGTTTTGCATTTGGAACAGATTTCTTTTCAGATGGGGAGGGAGAGTAGAACTCTTTAGCCTCAGAGCGTGTTAATAATAATATATATGAAATACTAATGTTCTAATGGTCATTTAGAAAAATCCTTTCTTAGTGAGCACCTAGAAGACAAGAGGAACATATGTGCCACCTTTCAAATTTGTAGGCTTTACAGTTCTGGAGATTTTGTGATGATGTGTGAGTGGTATCTATCTATCTATCTATCTATCTATCTATCTATCTATCTATCTATCTATCTATCTATCTATCTATCTCCAGAATGAACAGAGATGGATGGACATATCCCCAATTAATGGTTTGGTTTTCCGCAGCAAAGATTTACAGAGCTGTTTTAACCTTACAGATTACAGATTACAGATAAACAGAGTTGGAAGGGACCTTGTAGGTCATCTAGTCCAACCTCTCTGCCCAAGCAGGAGACCCTACACCATTTCTGACAGATGGTAGTTCCTGCCTTCCCAAACCTGGATGAGGTCTGCGTCTCATTTTAACCGTTTGTTCTCTTTGTCTCTTAGCTATTACCTGCCCACCCAATACTTACTACGATTTCTGTGGTACAGCCTGCCCACTCACTTGTGCCAACCACACAGTTCCCATCAAATGCCCCAATCCATGCATTCCTGGATGCACCTGTCGGGAGGGGCATGTCCTGAATGATGGCGCATGCATTCCCCTGGGGCAGTGTGGCTGTCAGCACAACGGCCATGACTATCAGCTGGGAGAAGAAACGGTCCTGCCAGATGCTTGCAGCAAAAAGTGTTCTTGCAAACAACCTGGCTATCCTCTGGAGTGCCAGGAGCTTACCTGTGGGCCTCAGGAGATATGCAAAACCGTGGATGGCATTTGGGACTGTTATCCTGTGTCGTACAGTACTATGTGGGTATTTGGCTACTTTCATGTTATCATGTTCAGTGGGGCAGCCTTTAGTTATCAAGGAGCATGCACGTACATCCTCACCCAATATTGTGGCCCTCCCAGCAAGCTACCTGCCTTCACCATTCACATAGTAAACGGGCACAGATACTCCATTGCAGCCTCTTGGACTAGGCAATTTACGCTGGATGTCTACGGGGAACACATCACTGTAAAAGAAGGACAGGAAGGGAAAGTGCAGGTAAGAAGGGCTTTCTGCAAATTCCCAGTAGCAGTAGCAATAGCACTTTGACTTATATACCGCTTCACAGTGCATTTACAGCCCCCTATAATCTGGATCTTCATTTTACTGAGCTCGGAAGGATGAAAGGCTGAGTCAACCTTGAGCCAGTGAGAATTGAACTGCTGGCAGTCAGCAGTCAGCAGAAGTAACCTGCAGAACTGCACTCTAACCACTGCGCCACCACAGTTCAGTAGCAATATGTGAAGAATTTTATCATTGGACATTTCTGGTGTGAAAACCAATGTCCAAGGCATGCAATTCAAGAAAGACTCAGAAGGTGGCAGCAGATAGCAGGCTAAGCAGACTGTTGAACAGAGCACAGAGAGGAAAATGTGCTATATAGGTAGTCCTGAACTTACAATAGTTCATTTAGTGACCATTCAAAGTTACAACGGCAGTGACAAAAGTGACTTATGACAGTTTTTCACACCTATGACCATTGTAGCATCCCTATGGATGATCACATGATCAACATTCAGTTGCTTGGCAACTGACTCATATTTATGACGGTTCGAGTCTCCCAGGGTCATGTGAATCTCTTTTGTGACCTTCTGGCAAACAAAGTCAATTGGGTAGCCAGATACACTTAAGAGCCACGTTAGTAACTTAACAACTGTGACAAGAAAGATTGTAAAATGGGCACGCCTCTCTCAACCAATGTCTCACTTAGCAACATAAATTTTGGGTGCAATTGTGGCCATACGTCGTGGACTACCTCTATAAGTAAATTCTGAGTTTAGCCCCGAAAAATAAGAAACGGTGAGAAAAAAACTCAAGATCGTCCCACCTTGATTCTTTGGTATCAATCCCAGAATGAGGCAATGCCAAACCATGTCCACCCTCTTCTCCTATGAAAACCACACAGATGTTTCTGTGTGGTCATTTTGAGTAGAGCCTTGACTCAAGGGAATCTTTACCTTTTTACTTTAAATTAATCATTCTCAGATTAAAAATTGGGGACTGCCCAGTCGTGGGATCCTACCTTAGTTGCTACTGGTTTGGTGGGTGATCATGTGGAATGTGCACTTCTCTAACAAACCAATCAGCTGAGACGATGAACCCTCCCATATGCTTTTTGGGGTTTTATCCTCTCAGATGATCACCAGAGGCTTTTTTCCTCCTCTCAGCTGATTAGAGGCTTTTTTTTTTTTAACTACCCGTTTGTCTGAACCGGTCCGAACCAGTAGCATGCCATCACTGGGACTGCCGATCCATTCGTTCTTGAGGATTCCTAGTGTCACCATTTTGTCTTAGGTCAATGGTTTCTGGATGAATCTGCCTGTCATCCTGGCTTCCGGGAAGCTCCATGCTTATTACAGTGGATCGTCCCTCATCATTCAAACTGAGTTTGGTCTCTCTATCTCCTACGACTGGTTTTACTATGTGTCCATTTCTGTTCCTGAGACTTATTCTGGCTTCCTCTGCGGTCTGGGTGGAGATTTCAGCCAGAACCATCAGCAGGACTTCAGGACTCCCAATGGCTCTGTAGTTCACGACAGAAACATTTTTGGCAACAGCTGGAAGAAAATGGAACCCCCTTCTTTCTGTGCAGTGGTGGAAGTTTCA
This sequence comes from Hydrophis major, assembly GCA_033807585.1. Lineage (NCBI taxonomy): Eukaryota > Metazoa > Chordata > Lepidosauria > Squamata > Elapidae > Hydrophis > Hydrophis major. Next base: position 9,563,303 of record CM066336.1, read on the forward strand.
GCCACCTGCAGTGAAATTCAACTAGCCCTCTTCAGATCTCAGAATTACTGCGGGATGATCAGTGACAGAGATGGGCCATTTAAAGAATGTGGCAACCTTGTGGGTTTTCAAAACCACACTGAAAACTGTGTAACAGACCTTTGCATAAATCAGGGGGCTCATAAGACCCTGTGTAAAGCTCTCCAAAGCTATGCTTGGCAATGTCAGGTTCATGGCATCAGCATTCAGCCTTGGAGGGAAATTACGGAGTGCGGTAAGTGAATATAATTAAGTTAAATATAACTGAATTTACTGAATATAATTTCAACTGTTCTCATTTTTGTGTTAGGCCCTCTACATACTTAGGCAAACAGTTGTTCTTCATCATGTACTGATAATGTGGTATTTTTGGCCAATGACAAAGTCCAGAAGGTGGCTTCATGGTGGCAATCTAAAGTTTGATCCAGACACAGAAGAAGAAAATATTCCATTTTTAATTGGCACATTTTTCTTTCCTTTTTCAGTGTGTTCTTTCAGATATTGTTAAATGACAATTCCCATTGCCTTTCATCATAAGCCATGTAAATTAACACTGACAGGATTGGGAATTCAATCTTTGGAAGACCACAGGATCTCCACATAGGCATTAAATCTATCTTATTTTCTTTTGCATAATTTCTTTGGGATTGGATTAAATGGCATGCATGTGTCTTTCAGAGTTGACCTGCCCACCAAATAGTTATTACAAGCTTTGTGGCTCTCCCTGCCCTGTTTCTTGCACCCAACCAGCTGGACCTCCAAGTTGCTTCCAGAGCATGTGTGTAGAGGGATGCCAGTGTGAAGCGGGGTTTGTGCTGAGTGGCACTGACTGTGTTCTATGGGAGCAGTGTGGCTGCAGCTACAATGGACAATATTACTTGAAAGGGGAAACATTCTTCCTGGAAGGAGAAAACTGTAAAAGAAAGTATTACTGTGATGGCTCCATCTCTGCCCTTGAAGCTAATGGGTCCTTCTGCGGACCTGAACAATTCTGTGGCCCTCGGAAGGGAGTATTTGGCTGCCATGCATTGCCAGATGGCATCTGTCGAGTTTCTAAATTTCTCCACTATACCACCTTTGATGGGCAGCAGTACAACTTCCAAAGTACCTCCAAATATGTCTTGGTGGAACTGTGTCCAACATCCAAGTCTTTACCTTCTTTCAGGGTTGAGGTGAAACATGAGAAGCTGCTTAACAGCCTTTTATCTGGACTATCAGAGGTTATTGTATCAGTGAACGATACTCAGATATACCTGCAGAGAGAACATCAAGGAACACTCAAGGTAAATAAAGTAAGATGAACATCTATTCTAGGGGATTGTTTTGTTTCCTGTCAATTGAACCAGTGGAAATTCTTCAGATGATATGAGACTACAGTTTGGAGATGCTAGGAATTGCAATTCCAGTGTAGTTAAACATCAGGCTTCTGACACAACACATCTGTTGGTTCTCTTCAACAATCTCTTCTTTCTTAGAGGCTTTGGAGGACTGACACCGATTAATTAGATTCTGAAACCCCAGTTCATTTTATGTGGTTCTTTTGTGTGTGTGGCGCTACTTGAGTTTTCTATGGGTAGCAATCAATGGTCTTTGTTCTTGTCTTTCACACAGATTGATGGAGGGATAGTAAATCTTCCCGTTCAAATCCAGGCTTTAGGAATCACCATTTATCAACATGGCTTGTATACCGTTTTAAAAACAGAGTTTGGTTTAATAGTGAATTACGACCCGGGTCACAATCTCTTTGTTAAGCTTTCCTCTGAATACCGGGGCCTGACTTGTGGTCTATGTGGGAACTTCAATGAGCTCATGGAGGATGATTTTATGATGAGAAATGGCTCATCTACAGAGGACATACTGGACTTTGTCCTGAACTGGACATCAGAAACTAATCTTGCCGATACTGGTGAATCAGTTGCCTTTATCCCAGTGCTGGAACAAGGAGAACATCTCACTCAATTTGAATCACTGTGCTGGATCATCCAGGATCCAGATGGGCCATTTGCTTCTTGCCATCTCCAAGTTGACCCCCTGTCCTTCTTCACAGACTGCATTTTTGACCTTTATGCCTCTTCTGGAGACCATGGCATCCTATGCCACTCCATTCAGACATATGTTGCAACTTGTCAGAGAGCCAATGTCACCATCTCACCTTGGAGGAGGGGAGACTTCTGTGGTAGGTGGAGAATATGCATTTCTACTTTGAACTTCGATATGTCTATTCTGAACATCCCGTGATCTTTTCCACTTAAGGTCAGCAGTTCTTAAGTAAAGCAACCTAAAGTTTTAAATGCTTCAAACCTGTGATTGATAAAAGGGTTGTTGAATTACCTACATAGTTACTGTGCTTTGCCATGTAATTAGGTGATCAGGTTTGCTACCTGTCTTAAGCGGTAATTCCATATAGTTATATGGGTTCGTGCATTGTTGTCCAATGGCACCACAAAATCCTAAGTCTTTCAAAAGTATTACATTGAGTTCACACAACATGGTAGATTAGACTAAAAATAGAATTAGGGTGCTTGGTATTCAGCACGCTGTAGAATCTCTTACCTTGGGTAAATCAGAACAGCATATTATGCCATAATATGATTTACTTCAATATGACATGTTATGCCACCCTATAATTGTGTTCATTAATCTAGGCTTAGAGTTCACTGCCCATAAAGGCCATTGCAGTATGTTGTTCAGGCCAGTGGTGGGATTCAATTTTTTTTAACTACCGGTTCTGTGGGCGTGGCTTGGTGGGCATGGCAGGGGAAGGATACTGAAAAATCTCCAGTCAGAGGCGGGATTTGCCGGTTCTCCGAACTACTCAAAATTTCCACTACTGGTTCTCCAGAATTGGTCAGAACCTGTTGAATACCTCCTCTGATTCAGGCTGAGATGGAGGTGATTAAGGTTCAAATCGTGATCAGCCAGCAGTCTTTGGGTGACTTTCAGCAAGGGACTGTTACCGGAAGAGTCCCAAACAGAGGTGGTGTTCAGTAGGTTCTGACCAGTTCTGGAGAACTGGTAGCGGAAATTTTGAGTAGTTCAGAGAACTGGCAAATCCCACCTCTGACAGGAGTTTTTACAGTATCCTTCCCCTGCCATGCCCACCAAGCCACGCCCACAGAACCGGTAGTAAAAAAATGAATCCCACCTGTGTTGTCCCAAATGAAGATGTTTCGCTTCCCATCCAAGAAGCTTCTTCAGTTCTGACTGAATGGTGACTGACCATTCAATCAGAACTGAAAAAGCCTCCTAGATGAGAAGTGAAATGTCTTCAAGGAAAAACAAAGAAATTCCAGTTGCCTTTTGGAAAAGCACCTTTGGGACAACCACGACCTGGATGACTGAGAACCTCAATAGACAATTACTGGAAGGTGACACCGAAGAAAAGCATCTGTCTTACTTTGCTCAAACTTTCCTATTTCTTTGTGAAAGATAAGTCTGCAAAAACACTATCAATTTCTAAGCCTTGGGTAAACATGAGACGTTACAGGATGTTTATACTCTATTTTAAAAGGAGTTTTCTCAGGAAACACACATTCATGTGTCAGGCACATTAGGACACCTTGTGCAAAAGCCTACAGTTCAAGGAACTTACAAAATAGGAATAAGGTTGCAATCAAACAGAGACATTTTGCCCGCATACCATAAGCTCAAAGGTCTCCATTACTTTTTGCCAAATCGTGCTTACTCCTTCTGGAACCTTGGGGAATTCCCACTTTTTAATGATATCCCATGTCTCACTTCTTGAACAGGCCTTGATTGCCAGACCAACAGTCACTATGAACTCTGTGGGCCTCCCTGCCAGGATGTTTGCTTGCATGTTTGGGTCCAGCTTCATTGCCTTCGCACCTGCTCTGAAGGATGCTTCTGTGACCACGGGTATTTGTGCAGCGGGGAGAGTTGCATTCCAGAACAACAGTGTGGCTGCCTATACAATGGACTGAATTATAAGGTAAAATCCTAGTTCCTAACCAGGTGACACCACATAATATTGGGTGACTACCGTGGGTCTCCTGAACTTCCCTTAGTTTTGACCTAGAATGCTAATAACCTCCATCTAAACATCCAGTGATGGTCTTCAAATAACCTACCTTGGGGATACCATGATACAGGGGTGGGATTCGGCAGGTTCTGACCAGTTCTGGGGAATCAGTAGCAGAAATTTTGAGTAGTTTGGAGAACTGGCAAATACCACTTCTGACTGGCCACACCTCCACCTATTCTCTGCGTCCCGAGACCCAGCTGATCAGCCGGGTCTTCTTTGGTTGTCCTGCACAGGAGAATGGAGCTGGAAAGCAGGTTAGTGGGATGGGGAGGGAATGGAGATTTTGCAGTAACCTTCCCCCGCCACGCCCACCAAGCCACACCACACCCACCAAGCCATGCCCAAAGCACTGGTAGTAAATTTTTTTGAATCCCACCATTGCCATGATAGCTATCCTGCCCATTGATGTTCTATTAGTATCTAGAACCACAAGTATCAAAGGAGGTCCAAGAAATTAATGGTACTGAAGGCAGGCACTGAGCTGGGCTTATTGACTTGGTTAGGACACTGTCCTGTCAACTTCCTTGAATTCTGGTTCCTCTCCTCTTTCTTCTCTTTGCTGATGGAGGAGGGGAAAACTAAGTGGTCTGTCCACGAGGGGACCTAGAAGCTTTTTGTGACCCTGTTTTAAGGGTAAGGGTGATAATATCTGTTTTTAGCAGACGGATTTTGAACTCTAGAACAGGCAGTAAATGTTATAAATCAGGCCAGGGTATTATTCGGATTATAAATTACGAGCAAGCATGCACCTGCAAGTACAGAAGAATAACAGAGTAATTCAGATCAAAGCAATAATAATAAACAAAATTAAAAATAGTGCTTAAAAAAGTATCATGAATACTTTATCAAGGATCAAGCTTGCTTCCAACCCTTCTGGGAAAAATCAGACTTCTGTTTCAAGGGCAAAAGACCATTCATTTTATTTGGTCAAATGTTTCCGGCAGAGGAAATAGCTAAACCAGATGCATCTTGCTGAGAGCAGAAATGTTCTTCTAAAGGCATTTTTTTTTTAAAGAAAGGAGACTTTATCCTTGCCAGATGTAATACAGTAAGCAAGGGCAGAAACCCCAACAAATATTTACAGTGAAGGAGATCAAAGCCACCTTTCACATTTTAACTCAACAAGGGCAAAGAGCAACCACTATTCATAGTTAAGGGCGAAATCATCTTTAGAATTTCTTTAGAGAACATTTTAGAGATCATTTTTGGAGGGGTAATAAAATGGGTAGTTTAGCTCAGGTCTGAGCATGTTCATTATACCAAGGAATTGTGTTGATAGGTGTTGCTTGGACTTCATAATCCATTAACAAATTAACAGAGTTGGAAGGGACCTGGTAGATTGTCTAGTCCAACCGAACCCAAGCGGGAGACTCTACACCATTTCTGACAAATGGCAGTCCAATCTCTTCTTGAAGGTCTCAAGGATGAAACTCCCACAACTTCCGAGGGCAACCTCTGTTCCATGGGTTGATTGTTCTCACTGTCAGAAAGTTTCTCCTTATTTCCAGGTTAAATTTCTCATTCTTCAATTTCCATCCATTATTCCTTGTCTGGCCTTCAGGAGCTTTGGAATATAGCTTGACCCCCTCCTCCTCTCTGTGGCAGCTCCTCAAATATTGGAAGGCTGCTATCCTGTCTCTCCTGGTCCTTCTCTTCCCTAGACTAGCCAGGCCCAGTTCCTGCAACCATTCTTCATGTTTTAGCCTCCAGTCCCCTAATCATCCTGGTTGCTCTTCTCTGCACTTTTCCTAGAACCTCAACATCTTTTTTATAGTGTAGTGACCAAAACTGGATGCAGTTGTGTGGTCTTACTAAGGCTTTATAGAATGGTGTTAGTACCTCCCTTGATCTTGATTGTTGGGGGGAAAGCAGGCAAATTGGTCAGTTTGAAAGAAAAACAAAGGAGAAACAACCATTTATCAGGGTCCCTAAAGAAAACACCAACTCTAGCACTCTGAACAGTGTGGTGAGGTCTTACTAAGGCTTTGTAGAGTGGTACTAGTACCTCCCTTCATCTTGATCCTATGAACTTCATTGTTAACATTTCTTTGCAGATTGGGGACCGGGTCTGGCTGCCTGGTTGCCATGAGCAGTGCCGTTGTTATGGCCCCTCTGACTTCCGCTGCGTTGCTGCCAGTTGTAATCCTGGACAGACATGTACCATGAAGGATGGGAAACTAGGCTGTCACTCTCCGTGGGGAACCTGCACAGTGACTGGGGACCCTCATTACTTCACTTTTGATGGGTCGGTGGCCCATTTCCAAGGCACCTGTGCCTATGAGATCTCAAAGCTCTGCAATGCCTCCTCTCTGTTCTTCTTCCGGGTTGTGGCCCAGAATCAACATCGGGGAAACTCTCAGGTGTCCTTTGTAACTCGAGTGGAAATTTGGTTGAAGAGCAGCATGCTAAGCTTCCTTATCGTCCTAAAGACTGGTCTGATTGTAGAGGTATGTGGAATATTGCCATATGTGATTGCTACATCACAGTTGCTTTTGTGCCTTTCTGCTCTGTCAAAGACTCATTCCAGGGATATTTTAGAACATTGAAGAGATGGAATTCTGCAAGTTATTAACATTTATCTTTTCATGAAGAAAGGTCTACTCATAGGGTAGGTGAGTAACTTATCCAGTTAGTAGTCAGAGTTTACACAAATTAATGTGAGAATCCTAGTCCTAGATCAACATATCTTCCGGTTCTTGCTAGAATAGGCCAATGGTCCATCTAGTCCAGCATTCTTCTCTGATGTCCACTAGATGTCTGTTGGAAGTCTGTTGCTGTCCTTCTTATGTAGTATGTAGCAAGTGACATTTAGACCCAAGTTGTCTTTGATTCTGGGGCTGGCCTGTGACCGTGAATGGCCTTTTTCTTTACTAATTCATTTAATTCCCTTTAAAACAATCAGACTTGATCATCATCACTGCTTCTGGTTAGCCAAATACAGCTATCACTGCTTTGTGAATGAATACTTTAATCTCCTAAAATTCCCACCATTCACCTGTCAGCGTTCCAGCAACCCTCCATTCCAACCAATAACTCCAAGACAGACTTCTCTCAAAGGTTCTTTTATTTGGATAGTAACTGGAACATCTGTGGAATCCTGAATCTGAAAGTTTCGGGCTTCCTCGCAAAATTCAAAACTACAAATCCATCCCCACTTAGCCATCATCACATCACATGGTCTAATCACCATCCCTCCTAGGGTAAGATTCCCATTTCATTATGCGCCACACCACGTGACCTTGAACCAGCAAAATAGTTTTATTTTGTCTAACTAGATAAACTCCAATGAATTCCTCCCTCCCACTTTCTCAGTCTATATTGTGGCAGCGTGGGAGCATTGGAGTTCAATATGGCTTCCAAAGCTGACATCACCTTTAAGGAATGACTCCCAAATTCCATCATTATAGGAAAGGGATAAAAAAAATTATGTTGACCGCATTCGTGATTTAGATATAACTTATCCACCTCACTTCCCTAATTCTACTTTCCTTTTTTCAGGTCAACCAGGAAACGGTAGAACTGCCCCATACCTTGGAACTCACGGGCTTCATTTCCAAGATAAAAAATATGGTGATTGTAAAATTAGCAGCAAATGTAGAAATCCACTATAATGGCCAACATACTCTGTTCATCCGAGTGGGACCAGAATACCAGGGGAAGCTGTGCGGAATGTGTGGGAATTTTAATGGTGTTTCAGAGGATGATAAGGTGTTGCCCGATGGAAGCAGAGCCCAGAATGATTTGCATTTTGGCAATGACTGGAAAACAGAGACCAGCCCAGCAGGGTAAGAAAAGGTTAAAAAATGATATGTTAAGCCTCGCTGCTCCCTTGTGAGTCCAATGAAATCAAAGTCATTGTCCATTCCAAAATAGATGCAAGTCTATATATATATAAAAGTGAAAAAGCACTCACGTGTCATCACAACATTTCCAGAACTGGAAAGCCTACAAACCTGAAATTTGGCACGTATGTTCCTCTTGGCTTCTAGGTGCTCACTAAGAAAGGATTTTTCGATATGGCCATCAGAGCATGAGTATTTCGTATGTATTATTATTAACACACTCTGATGCTAAGGAGTTCTACTCCCACTCCCTACCTGAACAGAAATCTGTTCCAAATACAAAACACAAGCAGAGGAGTGGGGTTTCAGTTTTAGTTTCACAGCACCAAGCAACTTTAATACAGAACAGTTGAGCTAAGCCACGCCCAGGTTCCTTGCTGTCTCCTTCTTGCTCACACAGCAAATACTGTTTCAGTTTCCATGTTTCAATTTCCAAACAGCCCTCAACTCTCAGCCCTCTCACACACTGACAGGACGTTAGTCAGATGAATACCGATGGATGCTGATAGGCAGAGGTACAATTTTTCCCTGATTCTCCTCCCCTGATCACATAGTTTTGTAGTGAAGCATGGCTAGTATTGTATAAAAGAAACGCTGCCAGAGCTTGATGGTATTACAGGTGTATTATTAGATTGTGATGTTGACTTTTTCATGTGTTTATAGAGCTAGGAATACATTTTATGCTATTGCTAATAACACAACACCAAGGAAGGCATCTGAATCAACAACATGTTTGAGAAAACATTGTTGCTTCATTTCCTGCATTTGCTAGAGTTGTTATTTGTTGTATCTTCTTGTATTTGTTTAAATTTTGCTGTGGAGCTTTTAACAAAACCAAGGCCTCTTGCTTGGCTGTTGTTGCTTCTTTATGAAGGTGTTTGGATGACAATTCCACCCTGGAGCCCTGTGATGAAAATCTGCAGGAATACGGAGAGCTCTGCGGGATTTTGGTCAGCCAAACGGGGCCTTTTGCCAAGTGCTCCTGGCACTTGGACCCTTCCCCGTTTTACTTGGCCTGCCTGTATGACTTATGCCACTACGGGAGCCATAACAACATGCTGTGCATCAGCCTTGAGGCTTATGAAGAAATGTGCTTGCTTGAAGGAATTCAGACGCCAAGCTGGAGGGCTTCCATCCAATGTCGTGAGTGTCCATCTCTCTCTATTGTCCAACAAATTTGGGAAGATCTCTTTTGAATAATTTTATTCAAAGTTGTGAAAAAAGGTAAAAGGTCATATAAACTATTTATTTATTTTATTTATTTTGCCGCCTATTCGCCCACAGCGACTCGAGATGGCTTACAGAATGTAAAACCATATTTAAAACAAAATAAAAAAATAAAAACTAACAAAAAGAATCAAATAAATTAATAAAGTACAATAGAACAAAATCTGGGGGGAAAAAAATCACCCCCCCCAATTCCCACCCACCCTCCTGCCCCGACGACAGCAGATTGCATGAACCATTAGATGGGCTCCATCCTGCTGTGGGTTCTCCAGGCCTGCTGGCAGAACCAGGTCTTTTTCAGTGCCTTCCAGAAGAGTGCTAGAATGGGGGCCATTCTAATTTCTGGGGGAATGATATTCCAGAGAGAGGGAGCCACCACAGAGAAGGGCCCTTTTCTGGTTCCCACCAGGTGTATTTTCCTCCCACAACATTCCCTGCCTCCCCTTTCTGATGGGTCGGATAGATGTGACCGGCAAAAGACGGTCCCTCAGATAATCTTATTATAGAGTAAGGAAGAAAAAGAAATGGAAAAGAAAGCTAAAAAAAGGAAAAAGGAAAGAAAACTAAGCACAAGGAGAAATGTTTAGGGCAAGGAAATGATTCAGTGTCCATGCCATAAATCCACTTCCAGTTCCCCATCGCAGATATATTCAAAGCAATAGGCCATGTTGTTGAAGTATTAAGATTTAGAAACTGACTGGTTGTGAGTACCTGCAGGATTCTGTGAAGCTGATGTAACTCTGGCTGATGTAAAGAGAGTGGTTCAACAGAGTATGGGTATTTCCCTTTAAGGCTGGAAAGTAAAGTTCCCTTTAAGAGGTGTATATGTAAAGGCAGCCATTAGAGGGTGTGGTTCTCTTTCCTTGTGACCAGTGTTCAGTGCAGAAGTTCTCTGTATGTTAGGAAGAAGAAAAGCTTGCTTGTAAATATATTTTGCCTACCACATGTATATTATTTGTATATACCTATTGTATATTAAACCACTGTTAGTGTCTAAGTCTCTGTGTGCTGTGTGTTGCTCCTGGGTAGTTATGCTGCCAAACGCTCTGACGCATGTCTTTATTGGCTGCTGCTTTAGACTGACAAATCTGATTCCTAATGGAGATCTGCAACAAATAACCTCGGGATTGTTGAAATGCTCTGAATCACTGCCATCAGTGCTTCATCCAAGGAAGGGGAGAGGAATATCACGAGAACCTGTTGCTAGTAAACCTCTTGTTCCTTCTGCAGCTGCCACTGACCCCTGCCTTGACTTGGCTTGTGGAGACGATGAATGGTGTGGGGAAAAGAGAGGAAAATGGGGCTGCTTCTGCCACAAATCTTACAGCCCCGCTGAGAGGGCTGACTATGGTAAGCCAAAGCCTGAGCTGATTTCGGTTTTTTTCCCTTTGTGCCATTTGTCTTTGAATATGAAATTGTTTCCTGTTCAATGCTGCTGCAGCAGAGAAGCCTGCAGGGGGCAGTGTCCCCACCACCACACACAAAAAGTCAAGAGGGCACTGATGACGTAACCTAGTTGGGTAGTAAAAGGTCTACAAGAAAACAACCAAGCTCAGAGAGCACCAAGAACCCCTCATGTCAACTCTGAGCTAAAATATTCTCTTTTATTGGCACTGGGATCATGGGATGGAAGTCCCGTTCCGTTTTTACAAGATTCACATGTAAAAAAAGGGGCAGGAGTTTGATCTTCTAGTTACAGTGGCCTGATGACTTCAACCCTTTCTTCCAGACTTCTGTTTTTGGCATCCACATGATAACCCTCGAGTTGATCTCCCTTGAATCTGGCATCAAGTGAGGAAACATGTATTTATGCATGAACCAATGCTCAGCCCTTCATTTTCAGCCTCTGCACTCTTATCTCTTTCTATCTGGGCTCAGTGGCTCCAGCTGAGCCTTTCAAAAGCTTAATCACAACTTTGACCCACGGTTTCCTTTAAAGTCCCCTCCCTCCCTCCCTTCCTTCTTTCCTTCCTTCCTTCCTTCCTCCCTCCCTCCCTCCCTCCCTTCCTTCCCTCCCTCTCCTTCCTTCCTTCCCTTCCTTCCTTTCCTTTCCTTTCCTTTCCTTTCCTTCCCTCCCTCCCTCCCTCTCCTTCCTTCCTTCCTTCCTTCCTTCCTTCCTTCCTTCCTTCCTTCCTTCCTTCCTTCCTTCCTTCCTTCCTTCCTTCCCTTTCCTTTCCTTTCCTTTCCTTCCCTCCCTCCCTCTCCTTCCTTCCTTCCTTCCCTCCCTCCCTCTCCTTCCTTCCTTCCTTCCTTCCTTCCTTCCCTCCTTCCCTTCCTTCCTTCCTTCCTTCCTCCCTCCCTCCCTCCCTTCCCTCCCTCCCTCTCCTTCCTTCCTTCCCTTCCTTCCTTCCTTTCCCTTCCTTTCCTTTCCTTTCCTTCCCTCCCTCCCTCCCTCCCTCCCTCTCCTTCCTTCCTTCCTTCCTTCCCTCCCTCCCTCCCTCTCCTCCCTCCCTCCCTCCCTCCCTCTCCTTCCTTCCTTCCTTCCTTCCTTCCTTCCCTCCCTCCCTCTCCTTCCTTCCTTCCTTCCCTCCCTCCCTCCCTCCCTCTCCTTCCTTCCTTCCTTCCTTCCTTCCTTCCTTCCTTCCTTCCTTCCTTCCTTCCTTCCCTCCCTCCCTCCCTCCCTCCCTCTCCTTCCTTCCTTCCTTCCTTCCTTCCTTCCTTCCTTCCTTCCTTCCTTCCTTCCTTCCTTCCTTCCCTTCCCTTCCCTTCCCTTCCCTTCCCTTCCCTTCCCTTCCCTTCCCTTCCCTTCCTTCCTTCCTTCCTTCCTTCCTTCCTTCCTTCCTTCCTTCCTTCCTTCCTTCCTTCCTCTGCTTCTCTATGTCCTTCACGGTGTGCCTCAGAATTGGGACCAGAGGACCTCCAAGGTCTCTTCCAACTCTACCATTCTGTTAAGCCAAAATATCACTTTATATTCTTCCTTCCTACAGATTACCAGCTGACCTGCACGAACGGCAGAAGTATGGTTGCTCTCTCCCGCTGCCTTCTTTTCACCGACGGATTCCCTGCTGAAAGACTCCACTTGGCTGACCTCAGTTGCACGGGATCCTTAGTTGGAGACCGACTTGTCTTCTTTTTTGACACGGTGCAGAAAACCTGTGGGACCCAAATGGAGGTAGGGAGTCCCAGAAGCACCTGAAACAGAGAGCTTGCACCAAAATAGTTGCGTCTTTAGTTGGAAGAGCCTGCTGCCGAAAGGATAAGATGAAGGGCAGTTAAGGAGACTTCTAGACAAGGCTTTCGCAAAATTCAAACCAGATGAATAGAATACAGTAGTCCTCAATTTATGATCATTTGATTATGGACCGTTCAAAGTTAAAAGGGTTCTAAAGAAAGTGACTTGTGTCTTAACCTTGCATTCACAAGCATTGCAGCATTCCCACAGTCCTGGGATTAGAATTTGGGTGCTTGGCAACCAGCATGAATTTTTGACATTTGCACTGTCCTGGGATCATGGGATCACCATTAATGATCTTCTAAGGGACTTCAAAGGGATGCGATGGCTCAGTGGCTAAGATGCTGAGTTTGTCGATCAGAAAGGTCAGCAGTTCAGTGGTTCGAATCCCTAGCGCTGCGTCATGGAATGAGCTCCCGTTACTTGTTCCAGCTTCTGCCAACCTAGCAGTTCGAAAACATGTAAAAAAATGCAAGTAGAAAAATAGGGATCACTTTGGTGGGAAGGTAACAGCATTCCATGCGCTTTTGGTGTTTAGTCATGCCGGCCACACGACCATGGAGATGTCTTTGGACAGTGCTGGCTCTTCGGCTTTGAAACGGAGATGAGTACCACCCCTTAAAGCCAGAAACCACTAGCATGAATGTGTGAAGGGAACCATTATCTTTTAAGGGGACTTCTGACAACCAAAAACAATGGAGAAGTCAAATTTCCTTAATGAGTTGATCATTTGCTTAACCACCATGACCAAAAAAGGCAGTAAAATCAGGTGCAACAACAACATCACTTAACAATAAACAATTCCAGTCCTAATTGGTGGTCACTTGAAGTCTACCTGTAAATCAATTTCCTGTTCCTTGATTAACATATTCCTAGACAAAAATGTTGCAATAAGAAGACATTGTCCTCTGTTTTTTTCCCTTCCCAATTTTTTTTCTCCTGCTCTTTCCAGGTAAATTCTACCCATGCTATCTACACCAACGTAGTGCAGGGTCATCTGGAGAACACCTATGGTGGGATGATCAGCCGAGACCAGTTTCTTTTCCTGCACTTCTCCTGTGCTTTCCCACTAAACATCAATCTCTCCATGGCTTCTGTCATTTATCCCATCCACGAGTGAGTTCACGCTGGACAAGTTTCCCAGGGCAGCAATTATACTTGCATTCTTCCCCTTATTAAAGCCCCACACCTTACCACACTGTTTGCTTTTGTGTCCTTTGATTCAACTTTCCTGGTGTCTTCCATTTGTAAAAAAGAATCTTTTTATTTGCTGTTTCCTACCACATCTTTTTTCTCTCCCCTTCCCCCATCCTACCACACCCCACATTCTAGAACCCTGAGTGGTACGTGGGCTGTATGACCCTGTCTAGTTTCTATCCTGTGGCCTCCAGCCATGCACCCTGCTTCAGATCACAGCACTGATTTTTTTTTTTATGGCAATGAGACCAGTAAGGGGAAAAGTCAACCTGTCCATGTTGAGTAGATAACATCTCCAAATCGTTCCATATTGTGGTTAGTATTTCCTTCTCTACCACTGGGTGGCAGATCTTCCTCAAAAATAACCCATTCCTTTCTTTAGGAATCTGGGAAAAAATAGAGCACTCGTTCATTGCTTAGAATTATTTATGATATGGATATAACCACCAGTGAGGCATGGCATCTCTAGGCGGTACATAGGATTAAAAACCCATGTACTGTAATGCAATGGTTGTAAATGCATTACAAATGATGTAAAAATACATTGGTGGCATTCACAGATCCTGCTTCCTTGATTACTTGGTTAGCCAACTTGGAGGTTACTCAAGAAATTGAATCATAATCTAATCAAACAGCCTGAGATACAGATGAATAACAAAAAGTCAAACCCAGGTTTTCTCAACTTTAAGATTTGACAAGTTGAGGAATTCTGGGAGCTGAGATCCACACATCTTAAAGTTGCCCAGGTTGAGAAATACTGATCTAATCACAGTGAAGCCTTAGTATGTTATACAAATGTAACTACTAGGTTTATAACTGACCTGGTTAAGTGTTGTATGAAGTGTCTATTTCGCAAGGACCATAAATTGTTCCGTGTATCCTAAGATCAATAACCACATTTTCAGCATATTCCTGGTCCATAACAAATTCAAGTCGTGCTTTCATGCTAGAGGGAAGCATTGGTGCTTCACCAGAGTAGCTTAGTTTAAGCAAAGTTAGTGTTTTGAGCTCTTGCCCAGACATTTAGCTTAGCCTTAAGCATCCATAAAGACTCAGAATTTAATCCAGGACCTCCTTATTCCTGTACAATTTATATATGGAAATATTGCTTTAGAATTGTTATATGAGTGTTCAGCCAACCCTACAGGATCTAACCAAAAGTCCCACCAAGACCTCCATTCTCTTATTTCTTAACTGTTTTCTTCTTGCCTCTCTCCTATCATTCGCATCGTCCTACAACACAAGTGATGTTGTCCGCTTGTCCTACAACACCACTATTTCTGAGAACCTGTGAGGTTTCCTTAATGCTTCCTCCAAAACTTTGTCAAAAACCATTATAATTCTCTTCTGTTTTATTCCTTTGGTAGCATCATTAACATGACCGTCTCCTCTGGCCAAGGAAACTACCAGGCCATCATGACCTTGTACCAAGATCCCCAGTACAGCAAACCATTTACCCAAAGTCCTATTGTGCTCATGGTCAACCACAGGGCCTATGTGGGCATCAAGATTTTGGGAGCTGACCCTACGCGATTTGTGGTCACCTTGTCCTCATGTTGGGCCACACCGGATAGAGATCCTTCCTCCAGCATTCAGTGGGATCTCATCACCAACCAGTAAGCTGTTCATGGGAATTGAAAGGAAACAGAGTTTGGAATGGAGAAGACTTCTTGTCTACCCCACTAGCATCCCCAGTAGTGAAGGATGTGAGGTCATTTAGTCATATCTGAAAGAGCAGGTGTTTCTCATCCTTCTGCTTAATGGGGTCAACCATTCAAAGTCACCCCAAAGATTTGGGGGGGGGGGAAGAAATAATACAGAAAATTGAGGAGATACAGCATTGGTTGCCTTTGAAATAGTAAGAACAAGAATTCCTAATTACTGGCATCAGAAGCTAACTGGCAAACAAAGTTGCAGTACTAAGAATAATCTGCTTTTGGCTTGATTTGTGCATATAGTCCTTGACTTATGACCACAATTGAGCCCAAAATTTCAGTTGCTAAGTGAAACCGTTATAAAGTGAAGTTTTGCGCCATGGTGGGCGTGGCAGGCGTGGCATGGCTTGGTGGGTGTGCCTTGGTGGGCATGGCAGGGGGAGGATACTGCAAAATCCCCATTCCCTCCCCACCCCACTAACCTGCTTTGCAGCTCCGTTCTCCTGTGCAGGGCAACCAAAGGAGACCCAGCCGAACAGTTGGGACTCAACGGGAGGCAGAGAAGAGACGGGGGCAGGTCCAGTCAGGGGTGGTATTTGCCAGTTCTCCGAACTACTCAAAATTTCTGCTACTGGCTCTCCAGAACTGGTTAGAACCTGCTGAATACCCCACCTCTTGCCTGATCGTACCTTCCCCTCTGCAGGTGTCCCAACCCTCAAGATGACACTGTCCGAGTTGAAGAGGATGGAGTATCTCTGTTGGGCCGCTTCTCCTTCAATGTTTTCACCTTCATCGTGGATTCTGAAGAAGTGTTCCTACACTGTCGCATCCGCCTCTGCAGCTTCTGGATGGTCCAATGCACTGTGGTGAGAGAGGGAGGAGAAATGGGGAGATGGTGTCTTCTTCTCTTTGACATTGTAGGAGAAAAGCCTTGTTGGTTTGCAATGGGAAAAAATGAGAAAGAATCTAATTCTTTCTTATGCCTGTTCCTTAACAGCTGCATGATTTATTTCACAAGTGCAGTGATTTAGGGTGAATGCTTTCCTAGTGGGGTTTCAGCTATGGCAGGGGTATGCAAGCTGTGGCTCTGGAGCCACGTGCAGCTCTTTCCAGCCTTCTGCTGCAGCTCCCTGTTGGCTGATCCCACCACTGGCTGGCCCCTCCCTGTCACTCCTCGCCTGGCCTGAGAAGGTAAGGCTGATGGTGGGGGATGGAGACTTGCTCCATATTGACAGGTGACTGGGTGGAAGTGAGTGACGTTGAGTTGGCCATGCCTACCCAGTCACACCGGTTGTTAAATTATTGGTTTCTGGTGTTTTCTTTTCTGTGGGAAACAGGTTCAGATGGCTCTTTGTGTTTAAGGTCGCAGACCCCCTAAGCTATGGGATGTG
The DNA here is from genome assembly GCA_033807585.1 of Hydrophis major. Taxonomy (NCBI): domain Eukaryota; kingdom Metazoa; phylum Chordata; class Lepidosauria; order Squamata; family Elapidae; genus Hydrophis; species Hydrophis major. Next base: position 9,579,847 of record CM066336.1, read on the forward strand.
ATGAAGAAATGTGGGCTCAAAAGAGTCTGTGCACTCCATTGCTCTTAGCTTGATTAGACCCCAAAACATGAGGTTGCAGGGCCAAGCCAGAGTTCTTCTAGAGCGCATAGGGCATGGTCCAAGTTGTCCCATTTCCTGGCTGGGTCTATGACATGGCCAACTCACCATGACCAACTTGCCACAACATGTTGACCATAATGTGTTGGCTGCAATGAATTGGCCATGGTGAGTTGGCCATGGTGAGTTGGCTATGGTGAGTTGGCCATGACAACTTGGCCATGGCGAGTTGACCATGATGAGTTGGCCATGGCGAGTTGACCATGGCAAGTTGACCATGGTGAGTTGGCCTTGGTGAGTTGGCCATGGTGAGTTGGCCACAGCAAGTTGGCTGTAGCAAGTTGCCCCATGCCCTGGCTCTGAAACACAGGAGGAAGGGCTGCTACCAAGGCAGTGGTGAGATATTAGAGGAACTCGAGCCTGGACCAGGGAAATAATTTGTGAAAACAGCTTAGCCAAGCTCCTTCTTAGTTCACGTGGAACATAAAGTGAGGCAGCAGCCCTAACCTATACAGGTTAACCTCGACTTACGACCACAATGGAGCCCAACATTTATGTTGCTAAGTGAGAAATTTGCTATGTGAGTCTTGGCCCATTTTATGACTTTTCTTGCCACATTTGTTAAACGAATCACTGAAGCTGTTGAACTAGGAACACAGTTGTTAAGTGAATCCAGCAATTCCCATTGACTTTGCTTGTCAGAAGGTCGCCCAAGGGAATCCCATGAAGCTGGGACACTGAAACCGTCATAAATATGAACCAGTTGTCATTCATCTGAATAAATTACATGACCATGGGGATTTTACAATGGTCATAAGAGTGAAAAATGGTCATAGGTTGCTCCTTCCAGGGCCCTTTGAATGATTACCAAATGAACTGTTGTAAATCAAGGACTATTTGTATGGCATTGGTCTTCTTAGTCTGGTCTGTTGGGCTGACGCGGTTCTCTTGAACAAGATAATGGTATTTTTATTTTCCCTGTTTCAGAACTGCCATTCACCGGACTCTGTGACTGTAGGAAGGAAGCCTCCATCAGCCATCATCTCGGCTGGCCCTTTCTTGAAATACAGTCGCAACCTGCTAGATCACGGTAGGTTACTTCCTGCCTGAGTGCATTTTGACTTCAAAATGTCCCCCATCACTGGTTCTATAAATTCCCTCTTTTCTTCTTGAGACCCTTAAGAAATCCACTTGAAACCAGCTTCCTGCAACAAGATCAGCCAGTTGCAGGTCAGGTTACAAGGAGGGATGCTTCATTCCTCTCTGTGACCCTGGTCAACCTCCCAAAGAGTGTGTGTCAACTCATAAAATATTTCAGGTCTCGAGCCAAACTTCCAAAACTTAAAAAGGATTTATTGGGAATTAACATGCTGGCACTGCCTGGGTGTAGCTAACTCTGAGGTACATCATTCATTGTCACCCTTAACCCTGGTTTGCACCCACTCCCTGGGTGTATCGTAATTCATATCCTCCAATGGGACACATCCACAGCCAAGAGCCATCAATCATGCTCTCCAGTTAGAATTTTGCACAGCAAAAGCTCCAGTCACCTAGTTACTATCTTTGAAAAGCTATTTATGGAATGCACTTTTGATTTCCAAGCTGCCGCACTGCTCTTTCAAACCCCTTTCGCCCCTCCCTTTCCATTGGCAACTCTAAAAAGACCATAGAAATATTTTATGAGTTGACATTGTGTGGGATAAATGTGCTTTGCTTATGTTTTAGTATGAGTGGTGAGAAAAAAATCCCAGCTACCGATTCCCAATCTAATCCATCACTTGCAACCTTCCAATTAAAAAAAAAAAACGGTTACCCAACTCTGCACAAGATGGATTTCAAATATTATTTTTTTACTTATTTATATGATGAAGTCAATGGTGGGCTGCAAAATTTTTAAACAAGCAGTTCTCTGGCTGGGTAGGCATGGCTGATTGGTCATGTGATTGGCTGGGTGATGTCAGTCATCAGATCCAGCCCCACCTGTTGACCACTCACCTCAAAGATTCAGCCGGGTTGGGGCTAATCCCCCCACCCATTTTTCAGCTGTTTTCAGGCTGTTTTGGGGGCCATTTTAAGGCTGTTTTGGGGCCGTTTTCAGGCCATTTTTGGCCTGAAAATGGTTTAAAAAACAGTCTGGTTTTGGGCAGTTTTTGCACTGTTCTTTGGGACATTTTCAGGCCATTTTTGGCCTGGAAAACAGTCTGAAAATGGCCCCAAAATGGGCGGGGGCAGGGCCAGCCAGTGGTGGGATTTGCCGGTTTGCCGAACTGCACCTAATCTTAGCTACTGGTCCACCAGAATCGGTGCGAACCGACAGCAGCCCATCTCTGGGGGAGGATCATTTCAAAATATTTATTTATTTATTTATATTTTATTTATTTTGTCAAGCAATTATAAGGTAACAGGTATAAGTAATAAACATAGTTATCAATACATCAAATGGATACATATAAGAGAAAAAAAAAACAGTAGGACAGGGGCAGTAGGCACATGGGTGCCCTTATGCATGACCCCTTAGGAAAGGGGTGAAGTCAACAGTAGACAGTCTAACTATCTACAGCAGGGGTGCAAACTGAATTTCATGGAGGGCCATACCAAAGTTTTGGTTTTTGACCTGGGGGCATGGCTAGGGGACACGGCCAGCATGATGTCACTTGTGTCAGGGGTGCCTGTGATGGCCAGAGCGCTCGGCCAGCGAAAACAGCCTCCCGAACTCCATTTTCAGCTGTGGCGGCCTCCTGCAACCCTCTGCCAGCGAAAATGGAGCTCGCATAGGGCACCCGTGGCCCTCCCGAGCTCTGTTTTCGCTGGCAGAGGCACCGCAGACCGGTCCTTCGCTGTTTCCAGGGCGACCCTGCAGGCCCGATCTATGCACCCCTCAGGCTGGATCCAGCCCCCAGGCCTTTGAGTTTGAACTCCTGTTCTTCGGGCAGACATGGGGAATCTGATACTTCCACTTCTTTTTCTACAGGACTTCAAGTTGGCCAATAAAAACTGTAGCCCATCATTTTTCTATTTCTATTCCCCAGCACTTTAGTGTCTTGCTGGATTCTCTGCTAGCTTCTTTTCCTAGGGACACGGCTGGATGGATGGAGATGGCAAACACGAGGCCCACCATTCAGAGAGCATGGTCTTGATTGACTCAAGGATAGAGAACATTATAACTCGGGGGGTGGAAATGTTCTGGGTGATGCCAGGACAAGGGAGTCATATTTAGACCCAGTCTTGATTATTCAATAGCTGAATGCATGTATAATTAAAGGTGTAAAGTACACAAAATTTCCTTTCCTCTGTCCTTACAATACCGTTCCATGCTTTTCACGGCTTTTAATGGGATGAAATTACTTGTGTGTTGGAACAAAAATACACACAGTAGATCAAACTGCACCAGTGGTGGGATTCCATTTTTTTTTAACTACCGGTTCTGTGGGCGTGGCTTGGTGGACGTGGCAGGGGAAGGATACTGTAAAATCTCCAGTCACAGGTGGGATTTGCTGGTTCTCTGAACTACTCAAAATTCCTGCTACCGGTTCTCCAGAACTGGTCAGAACCTGCTGAATCCCACCTCTGCTGCAAAGTCCCCGTTCCCTCCCCACCCCACTAACCTGCTCTCCAGCTCTGTTCTTCTATGCAGGGCAACCAAAGAAGAGCCAGCCGATCAGCTGGGACTGGGGAGGCAGAGAAGAGATGGGGTTGGCAGGGCCAGTCAGAGGTGGGATTTTCCAGTTCTTGGAACTACTCAAAATTTCTGCTACCAGTTCTCCAAAACTGGTCAGAACCTGCTGAATATCACCTCTGGATGGAAATTACCCGCTGGTTGGTGATCTCTGAAAAAGGTACTGAACACACCTCCCATTGTCCTGCCCCTAGTCACTCCTTTCAGGAGATCTGGTGTGGCCTCTCCCCACATCCCAAAAAAGAGGAAGACATTAATTCCCCCCTCCTTCCTGCAGTAGGCAGTGTAAAATAGAGGCAACCAAAAAGAGAAATTGGGATGAAAAGAACAACAACACAATAATTTATTTGTTACACTTCATATATGGCCAACTGTTGACATTTTTTAGCCATGATGATAGCAGATCAAAATCAGATGCAGGGTTGTTGCAGATTTCAGAGCAACAGCGATAAGAGGCCTCTCAGCTTGGCAGGGAAGGTCTGGAAAGAATTGGCCTCCCATCGCCTCCAGATAAAATCTGGAACAAACATAGGTGAATCACCACAAACGAACTCAAGAAATTGGGGCAGGGAGGTTCACGCGGAGGGGAAAGTTCTGTAAGTCATAGGCAGCTGTAGAGGATGATAAACAGCACTTGGTAGTTGATGGGAAACAAATTGGCAGCCAGGGGGACATTACACGACCTACCCAGATGGGTCCCTGCAGTTTTTTAAGCCATAGTACAGAAGTATTGGCTGTTGGTTTTAGGCCAATGTTTCTTAACTTTGACAACTTTAAGATTTGTGGGCAACTCCCAGAATTCCCCAGTCAATGTTTTAAAGTTGCTAAAGTCATGAAATCCCTTCCTTTCTTCCTTCCCTCCCTCCCGCAGTCCATCTTACAGTTTAGAGTCTTCTTTGGGTCTCCCACCCAAGAATCAACTACCTCCAAAGTGGCAATTCTTGGCACAAAGGCAACATGACCTTTGAGTTCTTTCAAAGACCAAATTGAGTGCTTTGTTTCTTGTTCCTTCCCTCCTTAGCTCATCCTACTGAGCAAGCAAAAAGAGCTTTGGTAAATTCTCCCTCCCTCCACCCCCTCTCGCATCTCTCCTGCTCTCATCTCTCCCTCTCTCTCTCTCTCATCCCTTCCTCTCCCTTTTCTACCATCTTCTTCTCTCTTTTCTCAGTTCTGAGCCCTAGGAAATTAGAGTTTGCTTCCTGGAGCGTGTCACCCTGTTGACCTCTCCCCGACATCCCTGCTAAGGCGCCACTTGGCTTGGCTGGTTGCCAGGGGTGCCCTCCGAGCCCCTTCTGCTCTGGCTCACCCGGCTACAGCTGCGACCGCTTGAGAAAATGCAGAGTGAATCATCCCATTCTCCAGGACTGGCCTTCGCAAACTCATAAAATGAAATGCTCTCTTAAGCTCCCAGTTCTGCAGGGCTGCCAAGCTACCATCGCTCCTAGCTCTGTTTCTCTCTCTCTCTCTCTTTCTTTCTCTCTCTCCCTCCTTCTCCCTCTTTCTTTCTCTCTCTCTCTTTCTCTCTATCTCTCCCTCCTTCCCTTTCTCTCTCTCTTTCTTTCTTTCCCCCTCCTTCTCCTTCTCCCTCCCTCTTTCTCTGTCTCTCTCTCTTTTTCTCGCTTCAGTGCCACCTACACAAAACGGCTCTCAGATGGCATCTCCAAGCCAAAACACACCCAAGCGAGGAAGGACAGAGGTGGGAAGAAATGCCCTAGGAAGCCGTCGTGCCACCTCCTCCTCCTCCCCCTCCTCCCCCCACCCTCAATGTTGTTTCTGGATTTTGTCATTGGCTCCTGGTGCCTCTTCGGGAGCTGGAGGAACAAAAGGCCGAGCCTCCCGCCCGCTGTTCTCACATCGCTCAAAGGATTCTTTGTTTGCCCTCCAGCTTGGCAAACAATATCCGTCTGTCCCAGGGCAGCTTAGCAAGAGCCCTGGGTGTTTTCAAAAGTGGAGAGGTCACGGGTGGATTTCAAGGCAGCGGAAATGACCGGGGAAAGGGAAGTTTCTGGGGGTAATTGAGGAGATACCCACTCCCCCATATCCCAGCCTGATGCTTTGCCCCTGGGCCCAGCTTGTTGGAAAACATTGTTGGAAATAGCTCTTCCTTCTTAGCGTATTCATGCTCCTCCAGTCTATAATTCCAGTTCTTGTCCAGGGTTGATATTATACCCAAGCCCCAGCTGGACAATCTACTTGCTCTCAAGGGACATGCTAGTCGCTACCACGGAGGCCACATGTGTAATTTATGTGCTCCTATTCATATCTGCGCATGCTTCTCAGATACTGGTAGTCCTCGGCATATGATTATAGTGGAGCCTGGCCATCATGGTGAAAAGTTGTGACAGTCATAAAATGGATCATCCAGGTGACATCTCCTCCCATTTTTTTTTTTTTTGTGGCAGTTCTGGAGCATAGATTCGAACGCACAGTCATTAAGTAAACCAATGGCTCTTTGTGGGTCGAAAAGCAGAAGTGAATGACAGTTTTCAGTTAAAAACAGCTTAAAATCCATTTAACGGTAGGACCTGCGAACAGCCAGAAATGCAGGCCGGCAGTTGAGTGCCGACAGTTGTGTGTGAACACGGGAGGGTGGATGTGCGAGGAGGGAGGGACAATGGCCATCGTAATTTTGGAACTAGGTTGTCAGCTACCAGCCCGGGATGACATCTTCGCACCTTACTGTTTGAGGAAGTTGCACAACATTCTCAGAGACTCTTCCCATCCTGCTTACAATCTTTGTGAAGCTGTGGCCTTCTGGCAGAAGATACAGAACAATTAAAACTCGGACCACAAGTTTTCTGAACAGTTTCTATCCCAGAGCTATAATTGCACTTAACAATGAACTTAAGGACCACCATCAGGGAGCAGTTGGACAGTATTACTTGGTCTGTAATTTAGAGGGTGGGAAATTTTGCTGGGTGGGGTGGGGGGGTGTTTGGGGATTGTCATATGTGCGTGTTGGGTCTGGTCTCTGGGTGTTATGTGAATTTCGCTGCGTGTGTATACTGTGTATATACATATCATGACAATAAATTCAATTCAGTTGTATTGCCAGGGTGGCCTGGTGTAATTTTGAAAGTCACTGACCAGTCATAAGGATTACTGTGATAGCACTTAGCAATAGCACTTATATACTGTTTTATAATGCTTTACAGCCCTCTCTAAGTGGTTTACAGAGTCCCCAACAATCTGGGTCCTCATTTTGCCCACCTCGGAAGGATGGAAGACTGAGTCAACCTTGAGCCAGTGAGATTCGAACTGCCAAATTGCAGTCAGCCAACAGTCAGCAGAAATAGGCTGTAGTACCTTACTCTAACCATTGTGCCACCGCAGTGGTTAGAATATAAAGGAGCATAGAGTAGGGACAAACTCCGGCAGCCTTTCAGAATTCTGTTATCATACCCTCACAACAACAAAGGAGCATTCCCATCATTCTTGCCCTCTTGCTTCATGACTTGGCCTCTCTTGGAGGCAAGGACTTGGAGGGCATCTTACCAGTTCCCTTTTCTGGTCTCCATCCCTAAGGTGACCTATTGCAGCTGATCTGAAAGGCATCTTCTTCAAAGGAGGACTTTTAGTAGTTAGATGACATTTGTTTAGGCCTGAAAAATTATCAGCTTTGAGGGTGATGCAGCATTGGTAAGCTCTCCAGAGGATTCTGAGTAGTAGCAGGAAGATCCGTTCCTCTGCTACTATTGGGAGAAATCAGCCTTTTAAGCCAGTGCACCCAGAGAGCATGCATTAGATAACTAGGGCTTTCCCAGCCCTGAGGACTATGGAAAGATCCGGCTTGCTTCTGGGGCCATGCAACCAGCAAACATCACTGATCCTTTCCTGCAGATCCCCAGATATCTGAAAACTGCTGCCTCTAAGCACATATTTTCTCCACCCACGCAGCCCTGGAATTTCATTTGTATGCATATCAATGCAGCATAATCGGGGCTTTCTCCATCTTTGCTCCTAAAAATGCTGACTTATAAGCGCAATAGAGAATCATCAGAAGGTGCTGCGAAAGAAAGAAAGAAAGAAAGAAAGAAAGAAAGAAAGAAAGAAAGAAAGAAAGAAAGAAAGAAAGAAAGACAAAACTACCCCACATTCCTTGTAAAAAAAACAAAACAAAACGGGGACGGATATATTTCTGCAGTGTTTGCTTTTCAAAAAAGAGACCATGCATCTAATCTGCCCCTGAGGAATGTGGCTTGCATCCAGTTGATGGTTCTGGTCCATTTATTCGTCTTTCACAGTTCCTTATTTACTAGAGCTGTGGATGCTTATGGACAGATGCTTGCGATAAAAAGACGAATAGCTGGTTATCTTCTTTGGGCAGAGTGGGTGCCTTCGAGTCGGTGTGGATGCCCGATGGCTCCCTGGGCAAGTCCTTGCAGTTTTATTGGCAAGGTTAGTCAGAAGGGGTTGCCCATTGCTTCCTTCCTAGGACTGACAGAAAGTGACCCTAGTATTCTGTTTGACATCACAAGGGACCTCCAAGTTCCCTTCCAACTCTATAGTTAAGTATTACGTTTTCAGCACTGTAGAATAGAATAGAGTAGAATGAAATGGAATGGAATGGAACAGAACAGAACAGAACAGAAATAGGAATGGAATGGAATAGAATAGAATAGAATAGAAACTGGAACTGGAACTAAACTAGAATAGAACAGAACAGAATAACAGAGTTTGAAGGGTCCTTGGAGGTCTTCTAGCCCAACCCCCTGCTTAGGCAGGAAACCCTACACCACTTCAGACACATGGTTATCCAATCTCTTCTTAAAAACTTTTAATGTCGGAGCATTCACAGCTTCTGGAGACAAGTTGTTCTATATACTAAGAATTGCTAGGGAGGAGCAATAGCAATAGCACTTAGATTTCTATACCGCTTCATAGTGCTTTACAGCCATCTCTAAGCCGTTTACAGAGTCAGCCTATTGCCCCCAACAATCTGGGCCCTCATTTTACCAACCTATTCCAGAACAAACTATCTTAAGTTTCCCTATCTCCTTGCCCTCCTGGAATGCAGCCCCTCCCCCGTGGGAATCCAGACTACATTCCATCATAGTTACTGTGTTATCTATTACTTGGGCTGTAAATGGTCATTGCATTTCTAATAGGTGCAATTAAGCTGTATTTTGAACTTTCCCAGACTGGTGCCTTCCTAAATCTGTGCCTAAATCTTTAATTGCAGCATTCGTGCTGTTATATATTTTTTTTCAGTAGGAATAAAAATGGCAAAACTAGAATTCACTCTGGCATAAGTTTTGCACCAAGGCTGAACGGAAATTAATATGCATTTAGTATTTTTTACTGAAATTATAACAATTTTTTATGCTATTATCATTCTCTTACCCTTTTGAAAAATTCAAGATAATCTATGCACATATGAAATTTTCATGCATAACATGAAAATGTTTTTATTTCTGAAAGCTTATGGAAAAAAGGGGAAACCTTCTAGCTTTTAAGGTACCACTCCTCCCTGGCTGAATTTACATAGCAGACTACCTAGAAGAAAATTGGTACAGGAACTTAGTAGTTTTGTGTTTTGTGAGAGTCCAACCATTATCTTGGTGTGTTGTCTGAACTAGGCCAGCTGTGAAGCTATGGTTTCTGTTTTGGAGGCACAGCATATTATGGAAACAGAAACACCGAATTTTTGGGACCTGCATAAATCTATTTGACCTTGCAAGAATCTATTGCGCGCTTAATTGTGTTGGAAAATTGACTTGCCCGCTAGAAGTGAAATTCAATTTTTTTCCCTATTGGTTCTGTGGGTGTGTCCGTGGATGTGGCTTGGTATAATAGTAATACTAACCAGGAGCAGCAACCAGGGGCAATTTTTAACTGATTCAAATGGTCCCTACCACCTCTCTGGAGGTGAGCCAAAGTGGATGAATTTCACCTTTGCTGCCTGCTCTTGTGAAAGTCTGGCTTCTAACAAGTTTGGGTTATCTGCTGCCTTCATCGCCTCTGTTTTATGGCAGCTGAAACTCACCTGGCAAAATTAGGGCTCCAAGAACACATTGTCACCTGAGCTGGAGTTCTGCACTGGCCATTTCCTCCAGAATGTTTGCAAACCACATCCAATCATCTCTAAGATCAGAAGTGGTTTGTTAAATAAAACCAGAATTGGCTGGGTTTGCACAAAACACCAACTTTGGCGGCGACCGAGAAAAACAAGGTTTAATGGGTTGTGTAATCGCAGCCCTGTTGCTACTACTTGCACCAATGGATACTACAGCTTTGTTTGTCTTTTCATGGTTCTTCAAGATAATTGCATCAGGAAACATCCATGTATAGGCAGTGAATTGTACTCTCATTGGAAGCTACATTTTCATCCTGCATAGCCAAACATCCAAACTGCCTTGTGCTGGTAGAGATTGCAACGGCCTTCTTCCTTCCTTTTTAAATAATTTCAGGCAGCCCTCGGTCAAGTCCTCTCCAGCCTGAGCTGGATTTTTGAAAGGACAGAACGGTACTCAGTTACCTCTTTGGTAACCGCTGAGAACAGGCTGTAACAGAGTCCGGTTTCCACTTGGGAATGTTTTACGGTTTGCAGCAGCCAAAATGCCTGATAAGATGTCGAAAGTGGGATGGGGGGGGCAGCAGCTGGGCAGAACAGAGCTAAGCCCAACCACACTGAAAGGAGCCAAGAAGACCATTCCAGAAGAAGGAAGGAAGGAAGGAAATGACCTTAGCTCAGGCTGCTTGACACCCCAGCCCAGGGGTGTCAAACTCAAGGCCCACAGGGGGCTTACATCTGGCCCGCAGAAGGCTTACATCTGGTCTGCAAGGGGCTTACATCTGGCCCATGGGGGCTTACATCTGGTTTTCAGGGGGCTTACATCTGGCCCGCAGAAGGCTTACATCTGGTCCGCAGGGGGCTTACATCTAGTCCACAGAGGGCTTACGTCTGGTCCACAGGGGGCTTACTTCTGGTTTGCAGGGGGCTTACACCTCGCCTGCAGGGGGCTCACATCTGGCCTGCAGGGGGCCTCCAGAGGTGGTATTCAGCAGGAGAACCGGTAGCAGAAATGTTGAGTAGTTTGGAGAACCAGCAAATACCACCTTTGACTGGAGATTTTACAGTATCCTTCCCCTGCCACGCCCACCAAGCCACGTCCACAGAACCTGTAGTAAAAAAAATATTAAATCCCACCACTGAGTGCTTCCATCTGGTCCACAGGCCCACCCTGGAAACAGCGAAGGACCGATCCACAGTGCTTCTGCCAGCAAAAATGGAGCCCAGGGAGGCTGCACGCACGCAGGCTCCCTGAGCTGTTTTCGCTGGCAGAGGATTGCAAGAGGCCATCACGACTGAAATTTTTTTTAATCCACGCCCCCTAACTATGGCCACACCCCCTAACTATGGCCCGCCTGCGAATTCGACTTTGACAGCCCTGATCTAGCCCAACTGACCAGGTTCACCCAGCAGGGTGTGGTTCCCAGCATTTGCTAAAATTCTAAGTTAACTAAGGTAAGCTAACTTAGAATTCAAGCAGAGACTATAAGAGGCTTAAACTTCCATTGCTCAGAACTTTTTCATCTCTGTTTCCAGTCTCACTGGTATTGTATATATTGTATATTCTTGCTATGGAACAAGAGAAGTATCCTAAATCTTTCCCCCAAAGTAATGGTTTAGACAAAACTCTGTATTCCAGACACAGAATGTGCTAGTAGAACCCTGAATGTTCCATATCTGGAACATTTCTTCCCTATTTTTTATTTATTTATTCATTTGATTTGTCAATTGCTTACAAGATAATAGGTATAAGTATAAACATAATTATGAATACATGGATACATATAAGAAAATAAAAGGAACAATAGGACAGGGATGGTAGGCACATTGGTGCGCTTATGCACACCCCCTACAAACCTCTTAGGAAAGGGGTGAGGTCAATGGTAGACAATCTAAGGTTAAAGTTTTTGGGGGTTTGGGGAAGAAACCACAGAGTTAGATAGAGTATTCCACACATTGACCACTCTGTTGCTGAAGTCATATTTCCTGCAATCGTTTGGTACGGTGAATCATGAGTTTGTATCTCTTGTGTGTTCTTGTATTGTTATGGTTGAAGCTGAACTACCTGTAATGCAGAGCTGAGTTTATCCCTTGAACAAACCAATCCTCGAATTCATTGTTTCTCAACCACAGCAACATTAAGATGTGAGGACTTCAGCTCCCAGAATTCCCCAGCCAGTCATGTTGATACATATTTACGGATACAGACTGTTACAAAACACGCAGAATATATCTTCAGGGTTCCCCCACTTACGCACACCCCTATGAGCCAAACATAGGTATATTTGATTTTTCCCAACTTCCTGATGTTAATAACGTCTCCTACTCTGGATAATGTGGAAACCTGTTTTGCAAAACAAATAATTAGGTAAATGTGTTAAAAGGAACCTCTTATCACATCATCAGCTAGGCCAGATTGCAGTAAGCATTCGCCTTGAAAAATACAGAGTAAATCCAGCATGATTTGGTTATTCCACACTGACAACAAAGGATGCTCTTCCGCTGATTGGAATTGATATTTTTTCGCTGAATATCTGAAACAATAATTCAGTGAGGAGCTTTGATGGAAGTGATCCTGAAAGGATATAATGGATAGCTTTTCCCAAAGAAGAAATGTATCTAAGGGCTAAAATATATACTTTGCACCCAAAAGCATCAGGGAAGAATCTACAGTATCCCCAATTATGATTTTATTTATTTACTTATTAGATATTTTTTGTATCCACTATTATTATTTTTATAAATAACTCAAGGTGGTGAACATACCTAATATGCCTTTCTTTTCCTATTTTCCCCACAACAACACCCCTGTCAGGTGGGTTGGGTTGAAACTGTCTGACCCAAGATCACCCGGATATTTTTCATGGCTAGGGTGGGATTAGAACTCACTGTCTCCTGGTGATTGGCCCAAAATCACCCAGCTAGCTTTTATGCTTAAGGCAGGATTTGAACTCTCAGTCTCCTGGTGATAGACGCAAAGTCAACCACTTGGCTTCCCATGCCTAAGGCAGGACTAGAACTCACAGTATCTTTGTGACTGGTCCAAAGTCACCCAGCTGGCTTTCATGCCTAAATTGGTACTAGAACTCAGCGTTTCCTAGGTCAGCATCTTTGCCATTGCACTATTCCGAATTGTATCAGATTGCTAGTCTTCTTCTCCCATGGACCAGCATAGCTATGTTTGACTTGTATATTTATTTAGTGGGGCTTATTTTCTCTCCAATCAGCATAATAACATGGTCCTCTAAGCAAAGATTGCATATCCCTTCAAACATCAATTAAATGGTTTTTTTTAAAAGGGCAAGAACTAGCACAGAGGAAAAAGCAGAGGGGTAAAAATTATATATATAGTCAACTAAACATCAAAGAGAACAAACCAGTTCAGCCAAGAAAGAAAGTTTGCCACAGGCTGTAAGAAGAACATGTCTATGTTCTCAGTCATTTTTTTCAAGAGGCAACCGGATTTTCTGATTTTTCTTTGAAGACGTTTCACTTCTCATCCAAGAAGCTTCTTCAGCTCAAGATAAACAGTGTAGGCATCAGGTACTCATCCCTGGGGACAAAATTTCATAAGAATGGTCACATCATCCAAAGGTCTTTCTTCTTATAGTCAGTTTTTCCTGGGGAAGAACTTCAAGGAAGACTGATTGACCAGAATGATTGCTTGTGTGTGTAAAGGACAAGATTAATGAAATTAGGAATATTAGATTTTGCCTTGGGCAAAAACCATCAGAGGTCAAACATAAACAGAAGAAGCTCCAGTTTCTTTCTTATAATTCCATGGAGTTTAGAGCCAAGAACCAAGATATGATATTATGACCAGTGGTTTCCATGTAAATTATCCATATTTCCAAAAATGTCTTACACCTTTCAGATATTTCATATCATGCGTTCAGTCTAGGGTGTGATTGTGATGTATATCTATAATTACAGGTATAATAAAAAGGGGCACTGGAAATCAATCTTCCCATACAAAATACTTGGATTATTATGCAAAGATGCAGTCACCGAGGCAAGAGAGATTGCAGCAAATAAGGACATAGAAATCATTTAGGGTAAGATAGTGTTTCAAAGAATACCAGGCTCCCCTGCTGAACTTCATTACAGAGATAATCAGCTCCTATTGGGCGATCCTGATGTAGGTAAAACTGAAGGATAATGAGATTCTTTCCAGAAAAAAAAGGGATATGAAATTCGATGCATACAGTTTTAAAAGTGCATAAAAGTGGGACAAACATATGTTTTAAGTGGTTCCCAGAACCAAGATGCTCCAAATCAGTACCAAAATACCAAGCATGAAGCAAATTAAGTCCAATTTGGTACTTCCAGAGATGTCTTCTCCAATGGGGGTATTCAATTTGTTTTACTGCTGGTTCTGTGGGCGTGGTTTGGTGGGCATGGTATGGCTTGGTGGGCGTGGCAGGGGAAGGATACTGTAAAATCTCCATTCCCTCCCCACCCCACTAACCTGCTTTCCAGCTCCGTTCTCCTGTGCAGGGCAACCAAAGGAGACCCAGCTGATCAGCTGGGACTCAATGGGAGGCAGAGAAGAGATGGGGACAGGGCCAGTCAGAGGTGATCTTTGCCAGTTCTCCGATCTACTCAAAATGTTGCTATTGGTCCTCCAGAACCTGTCAGAACTGGATGAATACCACCTTTGGTCTTCTCCCCCTTCTTCTTATTCTGGAGCTCCAGCAACCTCCAACACAAAGCTGACCTAGAAGAGCAAGCTGGTTTCAAAGACTTTTGCATTGGGAAACCAAGAGTAAAATTCAAAAGGACAAAAAACAGGGGAAGCTCAAGGGAAGCCTCAAAGAGCAGGAGATGCTTGGATAATATAAGTCCCTAAAGGTTTGCATCATCCCTCCATCTTCTTATCAAAAGTCAGTAAACATAAAAGTGAAGACTTTTTCTCCCAGCTGCCAGAAATGTCTCAACCATATTGATTTTGACAGTTGTGCCAGTTTGGTCTAGTATTTGAAGGAGGCACCAGGCTAGAAAGCAGAAGACTATGAGTTCAAATCCTGTCTTAACCATGAGAGTCAGCTGGATGTCACCTATTGTCTTTGATTGCAAGGTAAACAAGTAAATGTTCTTGCAGGTCATGTTTTTACAACATCAGAGCAGAGAATTTTGTTCTCAGAATCCATCCTGAATTTCTTGCGCTTCTCCATGAAGCAGAAGATTCCTGGGGTCTGAGGTTGGTTCTTCTCAGAAATCAACTCCATCGGTTGCCACATCTGATAATCCACCCCAAAAGCACCATCAACAATGTAGGTTTTACCTTCAAGAATGACTCTGATCAAAAGAGGAGTGAAATTTGGATAGTAGGCCTTTCGCTCTGGGTCATAAACGTGAGCACCTAAAAGATCAACTTTGTAGCCCATGATCTGGAAGGCCCAAAACAGAAGGTGGTTGTCCTCCATGCACCATCCACCACGGTTGTGCTTGACCATTTTATCATACACTGATTCTAAATCCAACTGAATGGTTTCGCCACAGTGGAGGCTGAGATTTTCCAAGGGCACTGCATGGATGTGATGCTGAAAAACCTCAGTAAAGGTTTCCAAGTCTATTTTGTCCTGGAAACCTTTGTAACAAATTCTTTCAAAACAATCCTTAATATTCATGATGGGTTCTTTTTTTCTTTTTCCTTTTTGGTCTCTGCAGAGTGAAACAAATAGTTAAACTGGTTGTATAAAAATATCTCCGCCATTGTTTTTATTTCATGGTTGCAAGAAACCCCTGGAAAGTAAAGTCATAAAATTATCCTTTGTATTTCTAATATGGAACGGACAGACGGACGGACAGACTGATGGACGGACAGACTGACGGAGAGACGGATGAACTGACGGAAGGACGGATGGACAGATAGACAGACTGACGGACGGACAGACTGACGGACAGATGGACCGACAGACGGACGAACTGACGGACGGACAGATGGACGGACGGACACATAGACAGATGGACCGACAGACGGACGAACTGACGGATGGACGGACGGATGGACAGATAGACAGACTGACGGACGGACGGACAGACGGACGGACAGACTGACGGAGAGACGGACGAACTGACGGAAGGACGGATGGACAGATAGACAGACTGACGGACGGACAGACTGACGGACAGATGGACCGACAGACGGACGAACTGACGGACGGACAGATGGACGGACGGACAGATAGACAGATGGACCGACAGACGGAAGAACTGACGGATGGACGGATGGATGGACAGATAGACAGACTGACGGATGGACGGATGGACAGATGGACGGACAGACTGACAGACAGATGGACTGACAGACGGACGGACAGATGGACGGACGGACAGATAGACGGACGGACAGACAGACGGACGGACAGACGGACGGACAGATGGACAGACAAACAGATGGACGGATAGATGGACAGACAGACGAATGGACGGACAGAGAGACAAATGGACAGACCGACGGACGGACCTACAGACAGACAGACGGACGGATGGACGGATGGACAGATGGACAGACAGACGGATGGACGGACGGACAGAGGGACAGATGGACAGGCAGGCAGGCAGATGGGTGGACAGACTGATGGACAGATGGACAGATGGAAAGATGGACAGATGGACAGATGGACGGGCAGACACATGGAGGGATGGGCGGACAGACGGATGGACGGGCGGACAGACTGATGGACGGGCGGACAGATGGAAAGACGGATGGACAGATGGATGGACGGACAGACGGAGGGACGGACAGACAGACAGACTGACGGACGGACAGACGGATGGACGGACAGACAGATGGACGGATAGATGGACAGACAGACGGATGGGCGGACAGACTGACGGACGGACAGATGGACAGACGGACAGATGGACGGACAGGCAGGCAGGCAGACGAACGGGCGGACAGACTGACGGACAGATGGACAGACGGAAATACGGACGGACAGACAGACGGACGGATGGACAGACAGACGGACAAATGGACAGACTGACGGATGGACGGACGGACAGACAGACAGATGGATGGATGGACAGACAGACGGACGGACAGACGGACGGACAGACGGACGAATGGAGAGACTGACGGACGGACGGACAGATGGACAGACTGACGGACGGACAGACAGACGGACAGATGGACAGACAGACTGACGGACGGACAGACAGACAGATGGACAGACAGACGGACAGAGGGACGTATGGACAGACAGACAGACGGACAGACAGATGGAGAGGCTGCCGGATGGACGTACAGACGTATGGAAGGACGGACGGACGGACAGACAGAGAGACAGACAGATAGACGGGCGGACAGACAGGCAGACGGACAGACAGACAGACAGATGGACAGACGGACGGACGGATGGTGGGTTGCTGATGTTTTCCCAGGGTCTCTGCAGAAAGCAGCAGAGACCCTGGGAAAATCCCCCAAAAAAGTTTGCAGGAAAATTCCCCACCCTGTTGTCCTACTGATCAATCATTCTTTATTTGGGATTTCAGGATACCGTTTCCATCTCCATTCTCAGGGGGAGAGAGAGAGACTTTTGGCTTCATGCAAGGAAAGCAGCAGAAGCAGTAGAAGTCTTTCTTTCTCTCCCCCAACCTCCGCCAGAAATGAGTCTTTGTGATGCCTTGCAGTGTTCCAAAGACTCATTTCTGGCAGAGTTTGGGGGAGAGAAAGAAAGACTTTTGCTGCTTTTCTTGTGTGCAGACAAAAGCAGAAGAAGAAAGAAGTGGAAAGAAGCAGCCCAGTGGCCAGGTGAGGTGTGTGGGGCAAGTTTCCCCCCTCTGGCCCTTTCCCCCCTCCCTCCACTACCTCGTGTTGTTCGCAATGCAAGCGATGCAAGCCTTGTGTTCCCACAGGCCATGTGGGCGGCACAGCCTTGTGTTCCCATGCAACCTGGATTAATTGCTTTGGGAGTGACATTTCTCTGCGGCCCACCAAAATTTTCTCACGGACCACCAGTGGTTCCAGGCCCACTGGTTGATGACCACTGCTCTAGGACTGAGATCTTATAACCATGTAAACACCAGGTCATATTCTTAGTCCCAAAGGTTCTTTTTCAAGAGGCGACTGGACTGTCTTTCTTTTTTCTTTGAAGACATTTTGCTCCTCATCCAAGAAGCTTATACAGTTCTGACTGAACGTAGCGTAATGGAAGGATTGACATTCCTTGCAGACAGCTGGTCATTTGCATTCTTTTAGAGAGTAGCTGAGGCAATTTGGAGGTTTGCCATGTCCTCAGGGTCAGCTTACTAGTGCAAATAGAACTGATCCAGTCAGAGCTGAAGAAGCTTCTTGGATGAGAAGCAAACATCTTGGAGGAAAAACAAAGAAAGTAAAGGTGACTTTTGAAAAAGCACCCTCTGGACAACCAATACTTTGATGACAGAATCTCCACAGATCGGCCACATTCTAATTACAGAAGGAAGAACCTCTTTTTTTTTTTGGCAGAGGTTATCAGCTGCTAGGTATTCAGATCCTGTGATCTGTCTGTACCTATAAAGATCAGAATAATGCAAGCAATTAGCAATGATATTCTCTGCGATATTTATAGAAGCAAAAGTTGGATGGTGAAGGAACAAGAGGGGAAAAAATATTGATGCTTTTGAAAATTGGGTCTTGGAGAAGATTCCTGAGACTATCATGGATAGCTAAGAAAACAAACGGATGGATCCTTTATCGATGGATCCTTTATCAAATCCATCCAGAGTTATTTTACTTTGGAATACATTGTGCAAAGATTTAGGTCTCTGGAGAAGAAGGCTCCAATGCTGGAAAAAGTGGAAGGAAAATGAGGAACAGGATGAACCAGCAGTGAAATGGATGGGTTCAGTTATGATGGTGGTGGGTCAGATTGGTGATCAGATGATCATCCTGGAGAATTATCTATCTATCTATCTATCTATCTATCTATCTATCTATCTATCTATCTATCTATCTATCTATCTATCTATCTATCTATCTACCAACCACCAATCATATCTCTCTCTCCCATCCATCTGTCCATCCGTCCGTCTCTCTGTCTATCATCTAGCTATTATATCTCATCTATCTGTCTGTCTGTCTACCTACCTACTTACCAATCATATATATATATATATATATATCATCCATCCATCCATGTATCCATCTGTCTATCTATCATCTATCTATCATATCTCATCTATGTATGTAGGTGTCTGCCTGCCTGCCTGCCTGCCTGCCTGCCTGCCTGCCTGCCTGCCTGCCTGCCTGCCTGCCTGCCTGCCTGCCTGCCTGCCTATCTATCTATCTATCTATCTATCTATCTATCTATCTATCTATCTATCTATCTATCTATCTATCTATCTATCTATCATCTCAGCCGCTACACCTTGGGGGAAAAAAGCCATTTTATCCCTTGTATCACGCATTTCTACCATACAATCTTAGCAACCACAATCCCCTCCCTTGCACATTCATCTTGTCGCGAGCTCACAGAATGAATCATCTAATACCAGTCCATTTTTTTCCCCTCTTCAAATTAGGCAGAGAGCCAAGATGTGCAACGTTCATTAAGTTCCCACCCCTTTGCTTAGATCACAAGGCCGGTGTGGATCAGAGGACTGGTAGCTTCCTGGGGGAGGTGCCTTCATCCCAGGTGAGTGGATAACATAAAAGGTTTTTGACTATTGATCAGCAAATCAGGGTCCTTCAAATTTTATCCAACCCTTCGCCTCTCCCTCCCTTTCTCTCTCTCTCTCTCTCTCTCTCTCTGTGTATGTGCGTATGTGTGTGAATTGATCAACCCTTTGGAGTTTGGTAGGCATTATTGGAGGTATCTATCTGGACTGCAAAACCTCAAAATACTGTAATATGGCAGTGTCCATTAAATAACTGTTCCCCAACTCTGTTAGGTGGTCCTGAATCTTTGCAATTCACAGGGGGGGAATCCTATGTGGATTAAAAAAAATCCCTCTAGGACAGGAGTCTTCAACTTTGGCAACTCTAAGACTTGTGGACTTCAGTTGCAGTCCACAAGTCTTAAAGTTGCCAAGGTAGGAGACCCCTGCTTTAGGGCACTCCAGCAACATCTGTATGACTCTAAAGACCACTAGAGAACAAAGGCATACAGAGACAGAAGGGTGTGTGTGTGGAGAATAAGAATCTGGATTGGCTCCTCACAATAATGCACCAAGTAAACGTTTATGGTAAGTCTCTCTGTGTGTTTGTAAAGGAGTTATTTGAGTGAAGGGCTTGAAATGTTTTACAGATTAACTGAGATGGAAGGGGCCTTGTAGGTCATCTAGTCCAAGCCCCCACCCAAGCAGGAGATCCACACCATTTCTGACAAATGGCAGTGCAATGTTGCACCAGCCCAGCCATGATCACCTGCAACACATGGTTCCTGTTTTGGGGTGAATCTGCACCCCAAATTGCTTCTTAATTTTCACCCATGATTTCAACAGCTCAACAATGAAAACAAAACTGGGGAGTTTTGTAAAACACCCCGTTATGCTCATAACATCTGGAAAAGCATGGGGACCAACCATTCTCCCATCCTTTAACACCTGGGACCTTTGCACCCCGTTGCCTGTCTAACCCATAATCCCCAACCTCCCCCGCCATATGGTCTGAGAATGATGGGAACTGTAATCTATGCGGTTCTGAGAGTGCCAGATGGAGGAAGGGGCTGGGAGGGGGGTAGTTTTTGAAGATGGGGAGCTCCCTCCATTCTCCTTTTCTCTCTAACCAGGCAGGCGCCCCTTCCTCCCGTCCTCCCTTGCTAAAAAACACGGAGGCCAGGCAGCTTCGGCGGCCTCGCCGGCAGCAAAACCTGTTTCTCCGTACCTGTCCGCGCAGGTTTGGGTGTGGTCTGCCCTAGGTTCTACTTAGGCAGGCCCGACAGGGGGGGCGCCTCTGCCCGCCGCTGGCTTTCCGGATCGGTTTGGGCTATCAGGTTGCTTGTCCCGAGCTCTCCCGGCTGGGGTAAGTGGAAGGGGTCGAGAGGGGGGCTTGGATCGGGCCGTGTTCCGCAGGGAGGGTCTTTCTCTGGGCGACCCGAAGGGAAGGAGGAGAGCTCGCGGGCTGGCCTCGTTCTTGGCCGGGAGAAACAGCGAACCTCCCCGACTTGGCTTCGCCCTCTTTAGTTGCGATTCGGTTTAGAAACCAGGCTCGGAAAGGTCCGCGATGCCTTTGGCTGGCTGGCACGGAGGGCCGGGCGAAGCGGGGCTCCCCGTAGGCTGATCTGGGCCTCTCCAACCCGAGGGGGGAAAGGGGGGAAAAAGAGCGTTTTGTAGCTTCTTTCGCAACTCTGTAATTTCCCGAAGGCAGCGGACAGCGGCTTGAAGCGTGATTTTTTTTCTCTCCCTACCTTGCAAAACAAAATAATAATGATAATGATAATAATAAATAATCGAGTGTTACCCCAATTCTAATTGGAGCCCTTGGAGCAATACCTAAAGGACTGCCTCACTATTTGGAAATCCTGAATTTATCAGACTTGCATACCCTGATTCTACAAAAAACCACCCTACTTGGAACTGCTTATATCCTCCCAGGCTACCTGAACAGTTTGGAGGTCCTTGGTTAGGACTCGAGCTGTTGAGCTACCAACTAGCCCCAAAGGCTATGAATCTCACTGAAGATTTAAACAACAACAACAACAACAACAATAGACGCCTCAGGTGGCACTTCAGTAATTATGGTGGGCATTAAAACAAGCACAACACACCAACACACAGCATTAGTGGCACACTTGTGGTTCTCCCAACTCGCTTATAAATCGGGAACTCTCAGCTTGGTGCAGAAAATGGGAGCTGCCTTATTTAGAGGCCAGGCATGGAAATGGGAGCTGCCCCTTGCCGTCAGTTTTAGGGGGTTGCATATGTTTTGCATTTTATGAATGAAGGGACAGGATTTCTGGAAACACGGAAGCTGGGGAAGGGCTTCCCACCCCCAGTTCGGTCCCATTGTAGTTTGTTTATGCTTAGTGTATATGGCATGGGACGAGACCATTGTGTTGTGTGCAATTAAAATGGGGCTTTGATAAGCCATGTCTTCGTGGGATATGTCAGTCCAGCCACTGAGTTGATGTCAATGGGCAAAGCCAACTGGGAGGGATCAAACTCTATGGGATAGTTAAGGCTGTTTGATTTGTTTTCACAGAATTGGTGCCTTTCAGACCTAATTACGTTTTTCAACTCCCATTGTGTGTTGACTGCACTGTGAACTGTAGACCAACTTAGTTAGAAGGCCACCAAGGAAACCACTGCCCAAAAAAATCTATAAAACAGTTCCCATGAAAAGTGGAAGTGTGGGATGGGTGGTCTGAAGTAAGCTTGATATTAATAGTTAACTTTTAGATTTTGATTCCTGCCCCCTTTCCAACAGCGGCTCAAAGTAACACCCTCAACACTTCCTCTAGCTATGAATTATATCTGGAAAGGTATCCAAACTTTTTTTTGTCCTGCAGGAGGAAACATTTTTTGGCCTAAGGAAAACCTGGATAATGTGAGGTAATCCCTTTAGAGGGATAGGTATGATCTGTAGTCATATAACATTTGAAGGGACGCCAGCAAATTGGACTGAGAGAGCGTCAACCTACCTTCCAAAGCATCTAAGGGCAGGACAGGAAGTCATAGATGGAACCTTATCAAGGAGAGATCCAATTTAGAACGAAGGAGAAATTTCCTGACAGTGAGAATCAATGGAACGGCTTGCCTTCAGAAGTTGTGGGAGCTCCATCACTGAAGGTTTTAAGAAAAGATTGGACTGCCATTTGTCTAGAATGGTATAGGCCAGGACTTCCTACTTCAGCAGAGGGCTGGACTAGACCTCCAAGGTGTGCCTTCCAATCCTACTATTCTGTTTTATATTTTTGTATTTATTTTGTTTTGTTTTGTATTTATATTTATATCATCCTGGTTGATGTCCATGGGCAGATTATTTTCTAGGGTATAGAATAGAAGTGATTTAGCATTGTCTTCTGGGGTGATTTTTTTCAGCTTCCCTGTCTAGCCAACAGCAACAGAGTTTTTATTGGCCCCTCATCCATGCACCAACTAGATCTTGCCCAATTTAACTTTTGAGAACAGCCAGGGCCAACTAGTTGCTCCTTGCTGACTATACAGGTTGTTTTGTGTTGGGAACCCAACCATCATATCACAGTGGGCTTCCAGGACAATGCAGTGAAAGGAATCCCAGCCTTCACATCTTGTTTATACACGTTCTCTTCCTGAAATGGTTTATTACTCTCGTCTTGTGGCCTTCTTAGTCAAGAATGTGGCCATCTGTTACAGCAGTGGCCCCCAATTATTTGGGCACCACAGATCCATGGAGAGAGGTTTTTCCACATACCGAAGGGGTGAGATTTCACGTGCTGCCTGCATCCCACAGATGGGGCTTCGCTTGTTGTCGGTCCATGGACCAGAGGATGGGGACCCCTGTGTTACAAGACAACTGTGGCTGATTCCTAGGATTTCTGTAGTGATCAGAGATCCAGTTTTCTTGGGGGGAGGCCCTTTTGTTCAGCCAGGACAAGCAGGGATGGAAGAGAGTTGAAACTGTAGGAACAAAGCCCAAAGTATTACTCTTATCTAATTCACTTTTGCTTTCCTATCTGGAATATCACTGATTTTTTAAAAAAAATATATATTTATTTTTAAATAGTTACAATAATTCCATCTTTCATTCATGCAGTGTGTCGACTGGGTACATATATCTTGTGCTAACAATCCTAATCAATATGTTTTAACCAATATAACAATAATCACACTTTCTTGGTAAATCATAAATCATTTCCTCTTATATTTATAATCTTTATAACCATCTTGACTGATTTCTTTGTATATTCTTCTACTCAATTTTACCATGTTTTATTTTCTAACCATTTATAAAATAAGCCCCATAATCATATAATCAGTTTCTTTTTTTTCCTTTAATTTCCAGTGTTAATCTATTCATCTCTGCACATTCAAATATTTTCTCAATCACTTTTTCCTCTGCTGGTCTCTTATCTCATTCACATTTGCTTTCCTTTCTGGAATATGGGCCATCACTGATTTGGTCTGGTTGGTTTTAACAGCTTCTTTGAAAAGCCCTCTAAAAAAACAATTGTCCTCTAACAAATTGTAGGTGTAGAAATTGCAAATATCTTCCAGAAATACAGGATTCCGTGGTTGAGGATGAGGTCTTTTTTCATGGATTGAAATATGGAATCTGTCAAATGGACATTTGTACTTTCTGGTGGAATAGCTTTACTTTTTTTAGGGGATCTTTGACTTACAAACTTTCATTTAGTGACCGTCCAAAATACTAAAAAAAGTGACATGACTGGTTTTCACACTTATGACCATTGCAGCAATCCAATGGTCGTGTGATCAAAACTGGCAACTGGCGTGTCTTTATGACATGATCTTTGAAATTGAAATACTTTATTGTCATTGATTGTATATATACAGTATACACATACAGCGAAACACCCAGAAACCAGACCCAACACGCATACACCCATGACAATCCTCAAACATCCACCACCACCAAAACTCCCCGCCTCCTAAAAACACACAAGCCTCCACACAACAGACCAAGTGATACTATCCAACAGCTCCCTGATGGTGGTCCTTAAGTTCATTGTTAAGTGCAATAATAGCTCTGGCATAAAAACTGTTCTGAAAATGTGTGGTCCAAGTTCTAATTGCTCTGTATCTTCTGCCAGCTGTCAGTGCTCCAACAAATCCACTCCCATTCAAGTCTCTAGTTGCATCTTTCAGAGTAAAAAAAATAAAAAAAGATTTATTAGGAGTGGCCATGTTGGCATTAGCTGGGTGTAGCTGACACTAAAATGCATTCATTTCCCCCTTGATCCTGGTCTTCACTCCCTGGATGTATATTTTCCAATGGGATACATCCCTAGCCAAGAATCATCAATCATGCTCTCCAGTAATATTTTTGTGCGCCGACAGCTTTGGGCTGCCAAGGTGATTATCTGAGGCATTTGAGGAATGCACTACTTTCCCCCATTCCCTTTCTGCTGGCAACTAAAAAGATCAAAGGAGTATTATTATTTTTAGTTGACACCAAAAAGCAACAGTCCAAAAAGATTGTAAGCAGGATGGGAAGAATCTCTGAGAACATTGTGCGACTTCCTCAAACAGTGACATGTGAAGATGTCGTCCAGGGCTGGTAGATGGAGCCCAATGATATTCTGGGCAGTTTTAATAATTCTCTGTAGAGCTTTGTTGTCCTCTACAGAGCTGCTCCCATACCATGCAAGAATGCCTTATGTCACAACACTCTCATTGGTGCTGCAGTAGCAGGACAGAAGTAGATGCCGAGATAGATTTATCTTCCTGAGCATTCTCAGGAAATACAGCCTCTTCTGTGCCTTCTTCACAAGCATGTTAGCATTCATAGTGCTTGAGAGGTCCTCCGAAATAGAAGTGCCCAGAAATTTAAAACTACCAACCCTCTCCACCTCCTCCTCGCCATTTATGTGCAATGGTAAATGTCTCAGGGTCACAATGATCTTTTGAATGCAAACCATTGCTTGCGTTTTCTAACTTTTCCAGCTGACTTTCGAACAAGCGGAGTCAAATGGGGAAACCCAGATTTTGACCCCCTGATTCACTGAACATCAAAAGCGATTCGCTTTGCAATGGTGGCCAAAAAGGTCATTAAAATGGGACAAATCTCCTTGAACCACTGTCTCGCTTAACCAGAGAAAATTCGAGGATTCCATTGTGGCTGTAAGCCGAGGACTGCCTCTCCTTGGAAACTTTGGGAGCAAAGCAAGCATGGCGACTTGAAAAACAAGGCGAGTCTCCTGCTTTGCATCCCTATCTGGAAACCCGGAACCTTTTGTCAAACAATTGCATCACCTCCAGCTATTGTTGGTGGAGTTGCAGAAAATTTTCAATCTCGCCTGAGCTGGGGGAAGGGAGTAGCTCCCAGTCAGGATTAAATACAAAGGTGTTTTTTTTTTTTGCTGGCAGATTTAATGACCTTCGGGTAATAAAACGGATTATTCTTTCTTTGCTTGTATTCAGAGATTGATCCTGCCATTCTGCAGAAAGGAAACTGGACTTTTGTCCTGGACAAAGTTTTATTTAATGCCATGAGGGCGGGGGGGGTGTTCTTTTGTCTTTGAGAGATGTTGTTTCCTTTCTGCGGGGGCAGGGGGAAAGAAAGCAGAAAGGAGCCAGATCAGAAAATTAGAGATTTACACAAGGGGAGGGAAGATAAGGGACTTAAAGAACATTTTTAAAAATATTTTTATTGTACATTTTCTTTTATTATACATCACATTTCCAGTTTTGCAATGAGAGTTTATTGGCTATATAACAAGTCCTTTTTAGATCTACATCATATTATACACCCTGAACTAACAGACTTAAGATCATTGTTAAAGAGAGACAGGAAGTTTGGATTTCACAGCATGCTTTCTTTTTGTTCCATTCTTTTAATGATGCCCTGCTACTTAGGAAGATAAGCCAGGGGTGTCCAACCTTGGTGAGACCTTTTAAGACGTGTGGACTTCAACTCCTAGAATTCCCCAGCCAGCATACCTTGCCACCATATGCAAACTACGTACCTTTTGATCTCTTGTTCTGTAAAACTTGAAAGAAATTTCCTTTGGGCAAAGTTTCTTTCTTAGGGGTAGAAAAAGCTGTTTCAATGGCTGTTGCGCAAAAGCCTCAGGAAGATTATAGCTTGAAGTGGGGCAAAAACTATCAATGTGTTTTCACCTCCTCCAGCTTTTTGAATGGTTCAATCAAGCTGGAAGGAAGAGAGTAGGCAAGAAGTAAAGACACTTATTTTAAAAAGTCCAAAAGGAATTGAAAGCTTTTTTTAGGTTTTTCTTTTTCACCTCCTTTCTACTTTTGTATTTTAATCATTGTTAAAATTTGCTTTGTTCGTCTTTTTTTTTTTTTTTTTTTAGAAACATGCACACACCATATTCATTCACAATGCAATGTTAAGTAAAGTATTAAGACTGAAACTTTTACTGGACAGCAATTAAATTTAACTCAACTTGCAGTGGCTTTTTAACATTACGTTTAATTCTGGGTGAAAAAAAGCTGAATAAAAGGATACTCTTTTAATATTTTACAGCTAGTTTAAATTATAATTGAGACCAAGGAATCCATCACCAAGCAATGTAATTGTAAAATATAATGTTATGTGATCATGGTAATTTCAGGAATCCCCTTTTGCTGCAATAGCCATATAGGACCCACTGCAAATACTCTTTGTTCAATGAGATTGCAGCTTTGAACAGTCAATGACCAGACAGCTGTAACCCGAGGACAACCTATAAATCATAAGCAGTACTGTTATAATATTTATTTCTTCTTTTTCTCTTCAATGAATTTCAACATTCATTAACAACGTTAAGTAAAGACCGTTGTATCAAGAAAATGCATTATGTAAGTTTCACAAAAAATATAATTAAAATTACTACTGTTTAAAAAATAGCTGCTTTGCTGCAAATGAGGCTGCTGGACACATTTTTGTCAGCAGAAAAAAAAAGATGAAAAGATTTTGAAGGGACGTTTTTAAAAGAAGGAGCATAAATTCCCTGAATTGTAACGTAACTTGGAAATACACCAAGGTATTTAAAATTCTGGTAGCACAGGTAGAATAGAATTCTTTATTGGCCAAGTGTGGTTGGACACACAAGGAATTTGTCTTGGCGCAGATGCTCTCAGTGTACATAAACGGAAAGATACATTTGTCAAGAATCATCAGGTAGAACACTTAAGGTAGTCCTACACCCGTGATGGCGAACCTATGGCACGTGTGCCACAGGTGGCACGCAGAGTCATTTGTGCGAGCACGCCAGCCCCAGCCAAACTTACCCGCACTGCGCATTATGTGCCTCCCAGCTGATTTTCGGCTGGTTTGAGGCCATTTTCGCCCTCCCAGAGGCTTGAGGGAAGCCTCTGAAGCCTTTGGAGGCCAAAAAATGGGCCTTCTGAAAATACCAGAAATGCTGAAACTTCCCTTGAGCCTCAGGGAGGTTGAAAAATGGCCCCGTTGATTTTGCTTGTCGGAAGGTTGCAAAAAGGGATCACATGACCCCAGAGACACTGCAACCGTCGTAAATTTGAGTCAAGTTGTCAAGCGTTCGGATACAAATCACGTGACCTTGGGGATGCTGCCATGGTTGTAAGTGTAAAAAAAAAAAAAACGGTCATAAGTCCCTTTGTTCAGGGCCGCTGTAACTTTAAACGGCCATTAAATGAACTGTTGTAAGTCGAGGACTACTGGTCCGGATTTTAGAAATAATCGGCATTGTTCTGAGACAGGAGGCTTCCAGCTATGGAGGGATGTGAAACTTCTAGGAAACGATCCCTTTGAATGAAAGCATTGTTCCTCACAGGGCCTCATGTTGATGCAACACTTAAAGGATGTGGATAAATAATACAGTAACTTCTCTATACTCTGTTGACACTTTGCAGCAATTCTCATTAGGCCAGGCCTTTCAAAGTTATTTTTATTCTCTGCAAGTGTTACCCATTGTATACACTCAACGAAGTGGCAGGCTCGGGGGGGCTCGGGGGGGACGGGACACTGCAGCCCTTGCGAGCTCTGTTTTAGGCTGGGGCGGCCTCCTGAAACCCTCCGCCAGCAAAAACGGAGCTCGGGAGGGTCGCACACAGCTCTCGTGAGCTCCATTTTCGTTAGCAGAGGCACCGCAAACTGGTCCTTCACTGCTTCCAGGGCAGCCCTGCAGGCCAGATCTAAGCACACCATGGGCCAGATGCATCCTCCGCCCCAGGTCTTGAGTTTGACACCCTTGTACTAGATTGTGCAGAAATGGATATATTGACATTGAAAATTAAACAGAAAGAGGATGTAGAATATTATCAAACATGGAATCTATCTATTTTACCAGTGGTTGGAAAAAAGAGGTGGAGATTAAGAATGTAAATTTGTATGGTTAAGCAAATTAAATACCCAGACAACATGATGTTTACTGAGCACTAAGAAATGTATTTAATAGAAAATCATTTTTTTAAAAAAAATACTGAGCCAGAACTGGCCAGTAGTTTCACTTAGTTGAAGGAACTTTCCTCAGTTCCTTTCTTACAAATCAAGGCTACCTGGTGGAAGGGTGAGCTTCGGATGCTGCAGGTAATTGTTTGGCTAAATCATAGTTTGTAGTAACTACAGTTTGTTGGACAAGCCACAATAAAGTCATTTCATTTGCCTCTAATAGGTGTTGATTTTGTTTGATTTGGTATGTAATGAGTATCTGCCGATTTGTAGATCATGGTTTTTAACTTGGAGTGTTGTTCAATTGTGATGCTTTTGTCAACAAACCATGCATAAGTAAACCACAGTTAAATATTATGCTCAAACCTGTTAAGCATACACAAGTGGTTTCTGGCAGTGATTTGAACCTGTGTTTCTCAGAAGCAATTTATGAAAGAAAAGCTAATTACATTCCTACTTGTAGAGACATGCATTGCAGACACACAGAGAGACTGCATTCACTGCTTATTGAATTAACCTATTTTTTCCCCTGGTGGCTGTAAATCCTTCCACTTTATTCTAAAATCCATGATTGACATTGTTGTCCTGGTTTTGTCTTTATTTTATTTTTTTTAAAAAAAACTGTACTGATAACGATTGGCATAAGTAATAACGCAGTCTCATAACACAACTTTTTAGTAGTTCCACAATCTCCTTTTTAAACCTGGCCGTTGGACCTCTCTTCATTTGCAGAACATTTTAAAAATGCTTTACATTTTGGGGTTAAAGCTGTCATAATCAGAGCTAGCTGGCTGGCTTAGGACCAAAGAGGCTTCCTGAGCTTGTTGTAACTTGTTTTCCTTTCACAATAACGCTGTCATAATGAGCTGGAGACTGGAGTTTTCCAAGGAGATCATTGTTCACTGTTTTACCAATCAAATTATTGCTTTGGCACCCTGTGGCTTTGGATACAAAGCCCACAACGGATTTCCAACATTCTTTGCAGATTTACTCTCTCTTTCTCTCTCCCTCAAATCTTGCATCCAGTTTTTAACACTGATTAAAACACAGCTAGTCCTTGAGTTACGACCACAATGGAGCCCCAAATTTATCTTGCTAAGCGAGACATTTGTTAAGGGATTTTTATGACTCTTCTTGCTTACATTTGTTAAGTGAATTACTGCAGTCGTCAAGTTAGGGATTATTGGGTTAAAGTGATACACTTCAAAAGACCCAGCCGATGCATCCAATGAGTTCCCAGAATTCCCCAGCTGACATGGTCATTCTGGGGAATTCTGGGAATAGAAGATCACACATCTGGAGTAGTCAAAATGGGGTTGAGTTGTTCCAAAGCAGTTCATCATTAAAAAATGTCTTCTGTTCACCGGATTGTTAACATTTGGTCCTTAAGGACATCCTGAATGATTAGAACAGGGATTGTGTTGACCCGGGGTGTGGCACAAAGGCGACACAATCATGTAAGTAAGAAAAGTCCCTTTACTATCTCCAACTTTGCCCCCAATGTCCAGGTTACCTTCGGTTGGAGAAAAAAACTCTCCCCAAAACAGTCTTTTTGTGGAGGAAATTCAGTTCGAAAACAAAGTATATACAAATTGTAAATAAAAACCCACACAAACCACGCTGCAGTAATTAACTTGACAGGACAGGAGAAGGAATTGCAGACTTGAAGGGCCAGCAAAACACACACAGTTGGGAAGATGCCAGGAATCCAGATAAGCCTCGGCAATATCAGATAATTCATGATTTGCTCTCAACAGTTTGCTGTGTGCAACTTCCCCTTTTAAACACTGTATTCCCAGCTGCAGCTAATGAAGGGAATCAGGGCCCTTTCCTCCCCCATAAGCCATGCAACTCATGTTGTTCTCTTCTCCATTCCTCCCTGTGTGCCCTAGGATGAAGAGGGGGTGGGCCTGTCCTCTCTCCCTTGCTCTGCCCAGCCAGACTTTGCCCTTCCCCAGTTTCTTCCACAGAGCCACGCTCCCACTCCCTGTCAGTGCTTGGCCTCCCCCTCTGAATCAGATTCTGACAGGGGCATGACGGGGGTCTCCAAACTTGGCAACATTAAGACTTGTGGACTTCAACTCCCAGAATTCTGGGAATTGAAGTCCACATGTCTAAAAGTTGCCAAGTTTGGAGTCCTCTGGATTAGAATACCAAAAAAGCATTCATTCTGTTTGGAATATTCTACCTTTGTGTCATCTTTGTTAGGCAGTTATGGATTCTACTTGATTGCAGGCATATATAGCCATGTATTGTGACTGGTTCTCTTTTTGTCCCTCCATGATGGTTTCTCCCATATTTATCATCCAAAACATTATGATAATCACCTCTGCATCCGAGTCCTTCTGAGATTGTCACAACAGTGGTATCTCTTTCATCAAGATGCATTTTCAAGGCTATTTCTCTATAAGGGTTTTGTATGTGTGAAAAAAATCCTGAGGGGGTTTCCAAAAATATTGTATTTGCTGTGCAACCCTCCAATGATTCTTACCTGTGACTTCATCACAATACAATACACAGAAAAAACCCAAATTAGTAGCATAATTTCGATGTTCTTAGGAAACGACAATCTTGGAAGCACCTCAGGTGAGATTCACAGCTTGAACGTAAGCCAGTATATGGTGTTGTATGAATCTAGCCATTGTAAATTGTAAACAGTGGTTTATAGCTAAATGTATTCATGATGGCTTAATGGTTTAATGTTAAATCAAGACATGACTGAATGCACTGTCAGAAACTGTTATTCTGTATTAAGTTGCGCATTGTACATTCAAAAGAACTTTCAGCCAAGCAACAGAGTCACTTTATCGATGAGATGGATAGCATATACATTTAACGAATACATTTAATAAATAAAAATAATACATTACTTTCTCCCCCAGAATGTTAAAAGAATTATTTTCAGAAATGTTATGA
This sequence comes from Hydrophis major, assembly GCA_033807585.1. NCBI lineage: Eukaryota > Metazoa > Chordata > Lepidosauria > Squamata > Elapidae > Hydrophis > Hydrophis major. The sequence continues at coordinate 9,611,473 of CM066336.1, forward strand.
AATGCTGCTTGGGCTATTTGGTGGAATTTTAAGCTGCTGTATTTATTTTTTAAATATTCGGTTTTAGTTATAGCTTTGCATTGGGGAACTAATTATTGTCAGCCTCTTCAAGTTCCACTTTCTAAACTCAAAACAGAATTTTAAACTAGCGGCTTGGAAAATCTTTTGTGACCCTCAGACCCAAAGACTATTTTGCAATGTCTGGCTGAGGCTGGTCCAATCGGATATTCTTCAAACATGCTGGACTACAATTCCCATTCTTCTTGATTACCGTGGCACTTTGCCAAACCAGCTTGGCAACAAGGAAGATGTAATCTTTATGGAGGCATCAGCTTAGATAAGATGGTCTTATCTAATGAAAAATGAAAAAGTGACCTTCCAATTGTAGCTGATGATAACCCATCCATCAGCATTCTTTTAGAATGAGGGATGTGGGCAGTTATAGTCCAGTTCTGGATGGAAGATCAGAAATCTCACATCCCTGATTCTGGGTAAGAGTCTTATTTCTGGTGTTGGGTGTGGCTGGAGTGCAAGCACGAGACCTGCCAATTTGTCCTCTGTCACAATTCTGCACAAATGCACAGCCCTAAAGTCTTGAATTATGCATGAGAATAAAATGGACAAGGGGAAGATGTTTCTCTCCTCCCAAAACACTAGCATCAGAAGATCACTCTATAAAATCTTTGAAAAATCAAGACAGACAACAAAGAAATAATTCAATTTTGGAATTTGCTACTATGAAATGTTGTGGAAATAAGGTGGCCAATCTTCAGTGTCGTTCCTTGGCCAGACTTGGGTCTAAGATGGACCAAAAGGGAACTTCTTTCTTTAATCAGAAGAAAGGACCCCAGGATATAGAACTAGGGGAAATATTTAGACCCTTGGTTACAATTTTCCATTTATTTAAATGTATTAACAATGAATAATACTGTAGGATAGATAGATAGATAGATAGATAGATAGATAGATAGATAGATAGATAAATAGATGTGGATTGATGGATAGAGATGGATAGACAGAAAAATATATAATCTTATTTAATTAGATTAGTTAAGAACATGGGATTGCCTCATAAAAAAAGCTAAATTGGCCATTGTTTTTTCTTTTTCCTTCCTAGATCTCATTCTATACCAAGATGAAATCCATCGCCATGAATATCTTCCTTTCTCTGTTGATTGGTAAATGCTTGCCATTCTTCTTCATCTTTGGTCTTCTCTAGGGTAGATTTAGAGCAGGGGTGTCAAACCCGCTGGCCTCACGGCATCATCACGTGACATATCAGGACTTCCCCCCCCCTTCGCTAAATCGGGTGGGTGTGGAGCCAGCATGTGACACATCCAACCCTTGACCAGTGAGTTTGTCACCCCTGATTTAAGAGTATTTTGGGGAATCTGTCAGGTGCAAAAGGTCAGGTCTACCCAATTAAACTGATTTATTGCCTATATGCACAGGAGTCTTCCCAACTAAAAATTAGCACTTGCTTGGTATTAGATAGTGTTCAGAGGAGCTTATGGTGGGCTGGACTTAGTTTGCTTGTGGCTATGTAAGGATTCTAGGCAGATCCCTTTTTAATTCTGCCTCCAGGTTCTGCCAGTCCTTCTGACCTTTCTCATAAATCTGCGGTGACAGAGATAGCTCCCTTCACCTTGGGGGTAGGCTAATGTCCAACTTTTATCCCTAATTCTATTTCTCCCAATGGTTGGTGGTCTCACATCTCTGGTTGCACAAAGCAAAGAACAACTTCAGCAACCAGTTTTCTTAAGTTATAAGCAGTGTACTTGCCATTGGAAAGAGATAACACATACCCCCACATCACCTTTTTAGATGCTTCTCTGAGGCAGAGCCTTTCCCCAGAGGAGATCCAACTATCACGGTAGATTTGTAGAAACTGAATTTGAAAGTTAATATTTACCATCCCTTTCAGAGGTGGTATTCAGCAGGTTCTGACCAATTCTGGAGAACTGGTAGCAGAAATTTTGAGTAGTTCGGAGAACCGGCAAATACACCTCTAGCTGGCCCTGCCCCCATCTATTCTCTGCCTCCCGAGTCCCAGCTGACCAGCTGGATCTTCCTTTGGTTGCCTTGCACAGGAGAAGGGAGCTGGAAAGCAGGTTAGTGGGAAGGGAACAGGGATTTTGCAGTATCCTTCCCCTGCCACGCCCACCAAGCCATGTCCACCAAGCCACACCATACCGCATCCACAGAACCGGTAGTAAAAAAATTTTGAATCCCACCACTGAATTCCATTTCCAAAAATTTAGAATGCTTATCTCATGGTCCTTTGGGACATGACATGAAGGAGCTGGGGTCCTGAGAAAATTGGGCAGTGTGTTTGAACTACTACTAGGGCTGCATATCATTAAACCACTGGTTTTGAATGAATGTTTTATGAGCCAATGAGTGCCCTCGCCTACTCAATGAATGATGTAGTGCAGAAGAGGCGTGGAGAAAGGATTCTCTCTTCTCTATTACATTCTCTTCTCAATAGCATCTTCAGAACTGGGAGGCAGAAATTGAGGCCTGCATTTTTTTAACATCACTTGAGAATTATTATTTTTTTCACCTCATGTTTGCAGGGTTCCCTGTTCTGAAGGCAAGTGACCCTAAAGGTGAGTAACTTCATAAGCTGATGTCTCGGGGCTTCCTATAAACTGGGCAGAAGACCTCTTCAAAATTCTACTGAAAATAGCATTAGCACTTAGACTTATATACTGCTTTACAGTGCTTACTCTAAGCAGTTTACAGAGTCAGCCTATTGCCCCCAAGAACTTTGGGTCCTCATTCTACCCACCTCGAAAGGATGGAAGGCTGAGTCAAAACCTTGAGCCTGGTGAGATTTGAACTGCCAAATTGCAGGCAGCCAGCAATCAGCAGAAATAGCCTGCAGTACTGCACTCAAACCACTGCGCCACCATAGCTCATTGTGAAAAACTAGACCAGGGATCCCAAACTCTTCATCTCATTGATGCCATCTTGATTCGTCAACCCCTAAACATTTATTATACAAAATAATTTAATAAATACTGTACTACTTTTAATTCATAGCACTATGAATAACAACCCCTTGGATATCCCATTGACAGTTGGGGATAAGTGGGGTTCAATACTGACCACTTGGAAGATCTCTGAAGTAGACTATAGATGTCCCTGCTCAGCTTCAGCAGAGTTTCTAGATGGGTGTTAGAGGTGGTGGGTTTGGAGAGATTTCTTTCAAGCCAGATGAAATCCCTCAAGGCATCATTGAGTTAAGCCAACAGGGATTAAGATGCGCTGATCTGCAGTAGGTTATTCCTGAGGGTCCTTTGAGTGACACGTCTGAGGAAGTGAGATATAAGAGTGGACAGGAAGCAAAACAGAGCTAAGACAGGAAGATTTACAATCTCAATAAGGTATGGGTAAACAAGTCCTCCAGATGTTTCCAAAATCACCTTCAGTGCCATTGTCTATGTTGGTTTTTATAGTTAGTGTTGGAGCTCGGCAACATTTGCAGAGCTATGCTCAAGAATAAAGCAAGGTTCATACCCTTGCAATTTTGCATTTAAACAAAACACGATGAACATATTTGGAACTTTGGGTTTCTGTCTTAAGCCTAAAGATATTTATCCATGTAGTAGGCTGTGTTGCTATTATCCTTCTCATCCTTCTCATCTTCTCATCTTTCCCTTATGATTAATGATTGTAACTGTGATGCATGGATATATGACAGTGATGGCAACGATGCCATAGGTTCACCATCATGGATATATGACCTATCACTTTGTTGTTTGTATGTACACTGAGAGCTTATGTACTGGAGACCAATTCCTTGTGTGACCAATCACACTTGGCCAATAATGGATTCTATTCTATTGTACATAGCCTGGAATCCTTTGCTATTTGCCTACCTACAGTTGCAGATCTCAGGCAAACAGAATGTTAACTCTCTTTCTTTTCCTTTATCCAGATCAAGACAACCCCTTTGATTATGGTAAGTATATCTTATTCTCTGCAATGTTTTCATAGTGTGTATGTAGAAGTAGGGCTTATAGAAAGGAGGAAGCAATATGGGGAAAAATAGAATGGAATGGAAAGCAATGCAATGCAATAGAATAGAATATTGTACCCCATCAAAGCCTCTTTCCCACATCTATATATTCGTGTGGCTTATTTTGTATGCATTTCCTTCAAGAATGTTATTTTTTTTTTCCTTTCCACAAAAATGCCCCCTAAAGACAACTCTCTTTTTCTTAGCCAGCCGCAATTCTTCAGCCCAGGGGAAAGCTGTCCTCACTTTTTTCTTGTGAAGTGGGTGGTATTGAAAGGAGCAAGAAAGGTTTTTGCTGCTAATCTCAAACAAGTCTCAATGGCCTCCTTTCTCTTCCAGATTGGGAGTCGCTCCGTATTGGTGGTTTGGTCTGTGCAGGCATTCTGTGTTTTCTGGGAATTGTTATCCTCCTGAGTAAGTGGAAACAACAATGAGGGGAACGAGAAAAATTCGGGGAGACGGGGATGGGTGAGGAAGGCTGTCTGTGTCAGAGACCTTTCAGTCCGGCTGCTCATAAGAAAGACTTTTCGGGAGTTGCACTGTTTTATAATATATGTTTAGGATCAGATTCTTCCCTGGGCTAAATAAATGTCCTTTCTCAGTTGAAGTGTCAAAGTATTTTATGGTGATCCTTGAGAGAAAGGATTCATGTCCTCCCTCCCTGCCCTTTCCTTTCTTCCTAATGAAATGATTATTGTAGGTATTTGATTTCTCTGTTTTTCCTTTGCTCTCCCCATTCGTTTTTTCTTTTGCTCTCTCTCCCTCCCTCCCCTCTTTCTCCCTCCCCTCCCCCTCCCTTTCCCTCTTCTCTCCCTCCTTTTCTCTCCCTCTTCCCTCCCCTCCTTTTCTCTCCCCCCCTTTCTCTCACTCTCTCCCCTCTCCCTCCTTCTCTCCCTCTCCTCTCCCTCCCTCTTTCTTTCCCTCCTTTCCTCTCAAGTTGTCAAGCCAAAGAGAGGTCTGCTATTTTTAGAAGTAATTTGATCTGTAAGCCTTTCGGTCTACCGTAGAGGATACAAATACTTTAAATAGATTTACACCCACCCCAAACACCAAGAATTAACCACAGCCACCCCAAGACTTTTAGCTGCCTGAGGTCAAGGACTCCCATTTGTTTAAACACAACGTCTCCTTTCATCATTGTGGAGTAGGAAATTACATGAGGGTGATCGTGAATGGCTGGGTGAAATACATAAGCCTTCCAAAGAGGAATCACCGGGAGCTAAGAACTACTACAGGTAGTCCTTGACTTACAACAGTTCATTCAGAGGCCATTTGAAGTTACAACGGTGCTTAAAAAAGTGACCTATGACTGTTTTTCACACTTACGACCAGGGTAGCTTCCCCATGATTATGTGATCCAAATTCAGGCACTTGGCAGCTGACTCATATTTATGACCCTTACCGTGTCCTGCCATCATGTGATCACTTTTTGGGGATCTTCTGATAAGCCAAGTCAATGGGGAAGCCAGATTCCCTTAACAATGACAGTGATCCACTTAATAAATGTGACAGGAAAGTTTGTCAAATGGGACAAAATTCACTGAAAAGCTGTCTTGCTTGGCCACAGAAATTTTCATGTAATTTGAAGACCACCTGAAGTTGGTACAATGACTTACTCCCTTATCTTCTGTCATTAGTGAGATACTAATACCATTCAGTAAAGCTTTAGTAAGACCACACCTAGAGTACTGCATCCAGTTTTCGTCAGCACACTATAAAAAAAGATGTTGAGACTCTAGAAAATATACAGAGAAGAGTAACCAGGATGATTAGGGGACTGGAGACTAAAACATATGAAAAATGGTTACAAGAACTGGGCATGGCTAGTCTCGGAAAGAGAAGGACCAGGGGAGACATGATAGCAGTCTTCCAATATTTGAGGGGCTGCCACAGAGAGGAGTGGGTCAAGCTATTTTCTAAAGCATCTGAAGGCCAGGCAAGGAACAATGGATGGAAACTGATGAAGGAGAGAGATTCAACCTGGAAATAAGGAGAAACTTTCTGACAGTGAGAACAATCAACCAATGGAACAGAAGTTGCCCTCAGAAGTTATGGGAGCTTCATCACTTGAGACTTTCAAGAAGAGATTGGAATGCCATCTGTCAGAAATGGTATAGGGTCTCTTGCTTGGGTGGGGGGGTGGACTAGTTGACCTACAAGGACCCTTCCAACTCTGATTGTCTGTTATCTGTAATACGAGTTGGTTTCTCCCTCGACCTATTTATAAGACCACCGCCCCCACTTCCCAGTGCAATCATTGGCAATGAAACAAATGTGTGTCAATCAACCTCACAACATTTCTGATCGCTTTCCCATTAACTCTGATTTTTCAGAGCTGATATTGGGGGTCCATGACACACGACTGATTTGAACAATTCCTAGGATTCATGAGACAAACCTAGTTTGCGCTATTGGACATTCAACAATTTCTTACGGGACCGATTCACATCAGCAGCTAGATTCACATTCTCCAACATGTCATGATGTAGATCTCTTGGCTTTGGCTCAGCCATGATGGAACACAATTATGGCTTAATTAATCCACCATAGCTATTTTAACACAGCTAACCTAGCAACCCTCTTACATTACTACTCTTTTTGCATTTTAGTATTTTAACAATCGTGGGCCTCACAGTTTTAAGGATGGATATTATAGTATAGATAGGCCATGTGTAACTGACCGATTGGATGCCAGATTGTGATTTTAATATGTGTTATTTATTAGTTTATTCTAGAATTCTTCACTGGATATTCCTTGAGTGTTTTTATTTGTTCTGGTAGTCTTTGACTGTAATAAACATAGGTTTGATTTGATTTGATAGGATAGGATAGGAATCTGGCCAATAACTTCCATATGCAAAGTGCGTTTTAAGAGTTGCAGCAGAACTTCAATCTCTTCTGGAATGGAGTCCAGGTCTATCTAGCCCAGTGTTCCCAACTTCAGCCATTTTGAGATACGTGGACCTCAACTCCCAGAAATCTGGCTGAGGAATTCTGGGAGTTGAAGTCCACTTTCCTTAAAGTTGCCAAGGTTGGGAAACATTGATCTTACCCATAGAGCAGAGGCCTCCAAACTTGGCAACTTTAAGATTTGTGGAGTTCAACTCCCAGAATCCCTCAACTAATCATGATGGCTGGGCAATTCTGGGAGTGGAAGTCCACAAGCCTTAAAGTTGCCATGTTTGGAGACTCCTGCCATAGAGTATTGCAACACAGTGGCTCTCTTGCTTCCTACTAGATGTTTTGTAGACGCTCTAGGAAGATTCAAGAACTATTTTGCCTGTTAAACTGTCTTAGATGTGTCAGCTGTCCTGGGTGGTTTTTTGCTTCCTTTTCTCATTTTAATTATTGCTCTTCTCATCCATCCCCACCAGGTGGAAAGTGCAAATGCAAGCCCAAAAGGAAAAGCAGGTAAGAGATCTTTCCCCAAAACAGCCATGGGGCATGTTAAAACGGATTGGAAGGGTGGTCTCCTGTTAAGACAGTGTTTCTCAACCTTGGCACCTTTAAGATGTGTGGACTTCAACTCCCAGAATTCCCCAGCCAGCATGGAATTCTGGGAGTTGAAGCCCACTCTACACATCTTAAAAGTTGCAAGATTGAGAAACAAAGGGTTTTAAGCTCCCTTGGGTGAGCACCTTGGGCTTCATGCTCCTTGTTTGGGATAAGAGCGACGCTGAATCTCCTTTCCAAAACTGAGAAGGGGGAGTGAGGATTCTTGGCTCCAGCTTCCTTAACCTCAATTTTCCCCCCTCTCTTTTAGCACGCAGAACAGTGGGGCACTAAAACAACCCCTTGCAGGTAAGAGAACTTGCAGAGGATTCTGTGTGGATAAAGAATTGCCCTCCCTCTTTCCTGAGTCAAATTTTTATGTGGGGCGGGGGGGGGGGAACCACACCATTTCTCTTACCTAAAATGTGCCTTGTTATTTGGTTTTCTCACCTGTGTCTTCTAGGATCCAGTGAGTGCTGAACGGAGCTCCTCCTCATGATGCCACCAGCCCTCATTGTTCTGTGTGAAAACGGTTCTCTGCCTGAACAATGAGCCACCATCTTGTTTTGTTGCCTTTTCTTCTTGGATTTGTTTTGTGAAATAAAATCTCATTGCCATTCCCCCAATGTATGAACAACTTTACGTTACAATAGAATTGCTCGGCCACTAGATTAGAGATTCACTTTGTGGGAAGTGGTTGGCTTAATTCTGATTTATTAACTAAACCAGGGATCGCCAACCTGTTTTGGACCCCAGGGACCACCAAACTCATAATTTTAAATCCCATGGACAAGAGGCCCTGAGAAAATCCACCAAAAGTCTGCAGGAAAATTCCCCACTCCGTTTTCCAACCTATCGATCATTCTTTATTTGGGATCACAGGATACCATCTTCAGCTCCTTTCTCAGGGAGAAGGAGGGAGAGAGAGACTTTTGGCTTCATGCAAGGAAAGCAGCAGAAGCAGCAGAAGTCTTTCTTTCTCTCCCCCGAACTTTGCCAGAAATGAGTCTTTGCGAGACTTGTCATGCTGGCACAGCCCCTTGGAGCAGGATGCCTTGCAGAGTCCCAAAGACTCATTTCTGGTGGAGTTTGGAGAAGAGAAAAAAAGACTTTTGCTGCTTTCCTTGCGTGCAGCCGAAAGCAGAAAAAGAAAGAAGTGGAAAGAAGCAGCCCAGGCATGTGGGGTGAGTGGGGCAAGTTCCCCCCTCCACCCTTTCTCCCCTCCCCTCACTACCTCATGTTGTTTGCAATGCAAGCCTTGTATTCCCACAGGCCATGTGGGTGGCGTAGCCTTGTGTTCCCACGCAGCCTGGATTAATTGCTTTGGGGGTGACATTTCTCTGCAGACCACCAAAATTTTCTCGCGGACCACCAGTGATCCCCAGCCCACTGGTTGGCAACCACTGAACTAAACAAGACCTGGGTTGCACAATGCAGAAGATCAGAAACAAGCAACCTATGTTGACTTAGTCCATTAATCCTTGATTTATGGGCACAATGGACCCCGTGGTTAAGCACAGTTGTTAAGTTCCATTTTTATGACCTTTTTGCCACAGCTTTTAAGCTAATCACTGCGGTTGTTAAGTGAATCATATAGTCACTAACGACTTTGGCTTCCCCGTTGGTTTTGCTGGTGGGAATCCAGCCGGGAAGGTTACAAATGGTGGATCACATGATCCCAGGACATTGCCTCCATCATAAATACATGCCAGTTGCCAAGTGCCCAAATGTTGATCATATGACCATGGGGATGCTGTAACGGTTGTGTGAAAACTGGCCATGTCACTTTTTTTTTTCATTGTAATGGTCACTAAATGAAGGGTTATAAGTCGAGGACTACCTGTGCTTCATTCTGTACCACTGAGAATATGCCTTGCTCACTTTCTGGATCACCCTTCTGGGCAAATCCTGTCCATGGTGGCTTATTCAATAAATCCTAGTTAAACTGTGGTTTAACATAATATATCCAAGAGCTGTGTTATCTTTTTCGACTCGGTGTTTCAGTGCTTTGATTGTTGCCAAGGACTTGTATGAAAAGGATTTAGGGTTGTTGTTTTTGTTTTTTGCTCCAGTTGTCATTTTAGGGACAGGGGGATCGATCTCCCTCCTTTTGGCTCTGAGTAACTTCCTTGAGCATCTGGAAAGTGGAGACAAGTCCCAACACTCATGAGCCCACAAACCAGAGATGGTATTCAGCAGGTTCTGTCCAGTTCTGGAGAACCAGTAATGGGACATTTTGAGTAGTTTGGAGAACCAGCAAATCCCATCTCCGGCTGGTCCCTCCCCCATCTATTCTCTGCCTCCTTGAGTCCCAGCTGATCAGCTGGGTCTTCTTTGGTTGCCCTACACAGGAGAAGGGAGCTGGAAAGCAGGTTAGTGGGGTGGGGAGGAAATGGGGATTTTGCAATATATCCTTCCCCTGCCATGCCCAACAAGCCACGCCCAACAAGCCACGCCGACAGAACCGGTAGTAAAAATTTTTGAATCCCACCACTGCCACAAACAATATATTGACTTTTATTTACAATGTATTGTATGTGGGATGCCGCATTGCGAAGGGAAGCCCGTAGAGGAAACCAACATGTCCTTCTAAAAAAACCTTGTGTGGTGTATTTTCTGCCTGAGCTGTGTCTTCCCTCCAGTGCAGCGATAGGAAGGTGTACAATAAAGTTAACTCCACTCCTAGAAGGAGATTCGATGACTCTGAACAACACGATGGCTATTTACAGGTTGAAAAATTAAACGCTGGACTGTATTCCTTGCAAATCCATCTCTGTTTCAACTCACAGTTCTGTCCAGAATGGCTCCCATCTGCCCATTTTGTCGATGAGTCTATGCACCTCTTAATGTTACTTTGTTCTCTCTCTCTTCTCCCCTCTCCAAAGTCCTTCTCTGGTCGATCGAGATTTCCTGGGACCCCTTGTTGTGCTTCGGTCATGTCCCTCTCTGACACAGTTTGATGGCAGACATTGTGTATGTTTATACATCCTTAAACTGGGAAATAGAAAACGCCCATTAAAACATACTGGGTGCAACCAGCAGATGACTGTAATGTTACTTGATGTAAATGGGCTTTGGAGAAAGTTCCGCTGAATGCAGGAAAATGTTCATTGGAAAATGTAGCGCCTGTCTCAGTGAAAGGTTGAGGCAAGCTTCCAGTAAGACTAAGTGGGAGACAGGCCAGTCTGTATGGCCTGGGCTGTAAATCCCAGTTAAGATCAAAGTGACTTATTCCTAGGGAAGTAGCAATAGCACTTAGACTTATATACTGCTTTACAGTACTTTACAGCCCTCTCTAAGCGGTTTACAGAGTCAGTCTATGGCCCCCAACAATTTGGGTCCTCATTTGATCCACCTCGGAAGGATGGAAGGCTGAGTCAACCTTGAGCCTGGTGGGATTTGAACTGGCAAACTGCAGTCAGCCGGCAGTCAGCAGAAGTAGCCTGCAGTACCACACTCTAACCACTGCACCACGTTGGCTCAAGTATATCATACAAAGCTTATACCATAAGACATTTAAAGAGGTTCCAAGATTCTTTGGCTGTGTTCACACAACATTTTGGGCCGATGATTTGGGATAGCCGAAAAACTCCCCCCATATGATAAGTTAACATCGTGGCCTGGTTTCCACAATAGATTAAGGTCCCCCGAACTGAATCCTAAGCTATCAACTCCATTTGAACGGACTCTGTCGCATTGTGTGAACTCAGCCATGAATTGGTGTTTGCTTTTTTGAACAGGTACACGTGGCTTACAGCTATCTGGTGCACAATTGCACAATATTAAAAAAAAAAATGTTTTCAAAAGAAAACAGCCATACAAGCAAGCAGGCAAAATAAGCCAAAAATAAAATAAAAATAAAATGTTTTCAAGAATGCATTAAAAGGGAAGAGGAAAATCCAACCGAATCAATCTCCTCCTTGTTAGGAAATGATAAGAATGGGGGTGGGGGGTGGGGGTGGGGAAGAATGGAAATTCTGAGCAATTCTGGAGAGGATTGACCTCTGTATAAAATGAAGAGTTTTGCTGGAGGGGGGTTCTGAGTTAACCCCATTGCAAAACTGCCAACTCTCTCTGCCCTTCCTGGCAATGGCAGCATCTGCTTATCATCCTTTGACAGGTCAAAAGAAAAGATAAATCTGCTGACTTCTGCTGCCACTCAAGTTGCATTTGCTAGTGATTGATTATGGCTCTTAAGTCGCCTAGCTCCCACCTGCTGGCCAGCTGTTATCTCGGGCCACTGGAGAGGTGCGCCCTCAACAGCATCTGCTTCCAATGCTGTCCCCCTAGTGGATGCCTCTGGTACTGCACTTCCCAGGTCTTCTCCTGGGCTGCTTCTCCCTGTGGTAGCTGCCTCCTTCCTTCGATCCCTGCGCCCCGCCCAGCCCCACTGTCGCTGGGCTCAGGCACTCAGATCAATGATGACGTGGCGATAAATATGTGTCTTGCCCTTGAAGCTGGAGGCTATCAGGAAGTCTTGCTTGTCAACGTTGAGGTGGGCAAAGGAACGCGGGGCCTGAGTGTTGAGCTCCTGAAAGTGCTGGAAGAGGCCAGTGATGGGGTCATAGCGGTAGACTTTGCTGAAGGAGTAGTCATTGCCAAGAAAGGCATAGCGATAGCCGGCGATGCTCAGTGGTTGGAAGACCATGGAGCCACGAGAAGGCATCTGCTGGACATCTCGAAACATGGAACCATCCCAGTGCATCACCTGTGGAGAGCAAGAAAAAAAAAAAGGACTCAAATGCAATTTCTTGAAGATCATTTCAGTAAAAGGGAGTACAGAGCAGTATTTGGTGCCACTAAAACCACAGCAAGTCTTATAAAGATGTGAGTGTTATTATGGGGAAAAGGAACCAAATGTTAAGTCCAGATGCAAGGACAATGGGAAAAAATGAGAGTCAACCAAGAAGAGGGATTTTATTTATTTCTCAATGAGCAAACTACTTGATTCATAATCAATGACCCATTGGAAAAGAAAAACTGATTTATCTTGACCCAATAAATTAGATTTTTATTGAGCCAAGATTGACCCATATGCCTTGACATTTGCTCTTCTCTTAGAATGAGACCTAGCAAGAATCATAAAGGCATAGACTTAACGTACTTAATGTAGGAACTCATTCAAGTCCCAGAATTTCTACCTGGAGGCCTTATAGTCTAAAGTCAGCAAAGAGAGCACAGGTGAAATTGGGTTAAATAACCTAACTCTTCCATCCTTCCAATCTGAAAATGGGAAGGAGGTACCTGACTCGATTTCTAAATGGGTCTAGAACCGATACATTTGCTTTGAGCTTGAAGAGAAAGGACCAAGCGTAATAACCTGCATCCATCTTCTTGCTAGAATAGAACTAAACTGGTACACAATTGTAGTCACACCAACTTCAGATAGCTTATTCTTTGGACCATTGTGTACATATCTATGTGCTATTTATTGTTTGTTCAATTTATCATTGCTTCATCTGCTGACGTGCTTCCACTACAAATGGTAGCGTGACATAATGGCCACCAAAAGTTCTATCTTCAGAAGCTCAGATAAACGCTCTGCTTTGCCATATTGAACACTATAGAAATATACATTTGAATAAGGTTGTGTAAGCCATCAAAGGTCAGCTCCTTATGGGTTAATTGATAACTGCCCAATCTTTGACTCAAAATCTTGCATCAAGGAGACAGGATGGCAACATTTGCATTCTGAGCAGCTGTTACCATATGTTAAGTAGTTTCAAGTATTGTAGGCTTTTCTGATGATGGGTAGAAATTGGGGATATTTAAAAGACAAATTTCTAAAAAAAAGTCGAATATATAATATTGCACATTCTTACTGCAGCCAGAATAATCTTTCCACAGTGTTGGAAACAAGCAGATATTCCAACAGAGGAAATGGTTATTCAGAAGGTAACAGCCTGTGCAGAGATGGATAAGTTAACCTTAGCACTTAAGGAAAAAGAAACATCAGAATATTATAGAAGCTGGGAATGCTGGTATGATTGGATAGAACAAAAATAGAAAATATATTAGCAAAGAACGTAAAATGTAAAAGAGGTAGTAATTATATATTTGCAATAAGATGTATTTGTAAATGTATTACCAATATTGATAACAAACAAGGAACCATAGACTGTCGATAGTAGAATTGTTAGTTTTTAATCATTTTCTTTTTTTCCTTTTTCTTTTTTTTTCTGTGTGTTGTGTATGTGTTTGTTTGATATTTTAGTACTATAAAATAAAGTTTGTTTGTTTTTTTAAAAAGAAAATTAACATCCAACATACCTGGAGGTTACTTCTAGATTTGTCCAGCCTTCAGGACCTCAATTGTAATAACTTGTAATTATCACTGAGGTAATATTTTTGATTGGCAGCAGGCAAAATTAATAGTTTTCACCAAGCACAAATATATTTCCCTATAGGCTATGTTCAAAACAGGTTTACTTGAAAATGCCACCAGATACTAAGGCCCACATATGTTCACTTATAACCTCTGATCCGCAAACCACAGTGGTTGGATTCCCTCAACACGCTAGGCCAAATAGCCTCATTTCTGGAGGTTGCAGACAGTGGTGGGATTCAAAAATTTTTAACTGCAGGTTCTGTGGGCATAGCTTGGTGGGCATGGCAAGGGAAGGATTCTGCAAAATCTCCATTCCCTCCCCACCCCACTAACCTGCTTTCCAGCTCTGTTCTCCTATGCAGGGCAACAAAAGTAGACCCAGCCAATCAGCTGGGACTTGGGAGGCAGAGAAGAGATGGGGGCGGGGCCAGTCAGAGGTGGGATTTGCCTACTACTCAAAATCTCTGCTACTGGTTCTCCAGAACTGGTCAGAACCTGCTGAATACCATCTCCGGTTGTAGATGCACCATTAGGGCTCGGTGAAATGTGTGAGCCCAGTGAAGCAGGTACAGTACTAACCAACCACCCCAACTTCCAACCTCACCTTGGAATCTCCAAGGAACCGTGTCAGACAAATGTACACATCTTCCTTGACCTTGAAATGCTTGACAGCGTAGACATCATCCATATCAGGAATGTCTGTACGGCGCACGAATTGCTGCTTGTTCCACTGATAGACGACTGGGCGCTGAGAGCTGCTGGCCAAGATGAGGTGGGGCTTGCCCGCGATCTCCAGGAATTCGGCATCCGTGTCACGATACCAAGAATGCAAAGACTGGTGGGAATAGAAGCCGTGACCATTCCAGCGGTACAATGTGGTCGAGCCGGCCTTGGAACTGTCAGCCATGATGAAATACCAGTCTCCCTCCATTCGGAAGACCTCGATGTCATTGGGCTTGCGGATGCGTGAGCTCTCGATGACCTGGGTGTGCAGGAACTGTCCTGTAGCTTCATGTCGCTTGTAGATGTGGGACCCTCTGAAGAGCTGAGCTACAACCACAAAGAGTTCGCCTTCAATCACCAAGGGTTTGCAGGCCACAGTGGAAGAACCTGGGAAGGAGAAAGGTGGAGTCACTAAACTGTGATGCTGGAAACCTTCTTACATTACAGCTATCTATTTAATTCCCATTAACTCATTACATTAATTGTCTTAATTATGACATCATCCTTGACTAGAAGACTAGAAGACTTCCAAGGTCCCTTCTAGCTCTATTCTGATTGGTTGATTGGATCTGTACTGGCGAAGGATGTGGACCGAGAATATCATGCCATCCAAGTAAATGGGTCTTGATACCTTGGTTTCTGCTATCCTACTCAGTTTTGAGACAATTCAGGAATTGTTTTTGGGGTGTGAGAAATTCTTCTAATAGTGTGCTGTCATTTTTTTTTCCTGCCCAAATTTCAGTGAGAACTTATGCCCCCTCTTTTACTATCAAATGGCAATATTTGACAGGTGAAAAAAATCAGCATGAAGCATAGAAGATTTATTCAAGCCTATACACAACAACCTGGTTAACTAAAGTTTAATACTAAATTAGCACCAGATAAAGGTCAACGGAATTCAGGATGGGTTGGGTTTGGAGTACTTGAGGGAATGCAAGGACTCTAATCAGACGACACACTTAACTCCACCCTCCAGCTCTGCTTACTCTTTTCCTACAACAGTGTTGTAAATCTCTGGGTGTGTGTGTGTATCTAGGAGAGGATTAGAACTAAGTACAGACCACCGCTTAAAGACCTTCAAACTACAGAGAAAGTGGATAGTCATAAAAAGGAAGAGAAGGCAGCTCCTTATTCATTATGGGATGTAGCTTGGTGCTGCTGAACAATACTCACTATATGTTTCTGAACAACGAAGGACATGTCTCCACCAGAGGTGGCATTCAGCAGGTTCTGACCAATTCTGGAGAACCAGTAGCAGAAATTTTTAGTTGTTCGGGGAACCAGCAAATACCACCTCCGACTGGAGATTTTACAGTATCCTTCCCCTGCCACGCCCACCAAGCCCATAGAACCAGTAGCAAAAAAAAAATTGAATCCTACGGCTGGTCTCCACCTAGTAATGCTGGCAGGAGAAATATGATTGTGTTGTGCATTTCTGGGTTTCTTACCATTGATAGTGGCATAGCTGCGAAATTTCCCAGTCACGTGGTCCCACTCCAAGAAGTTGCAGCGTCCAGTAAAGGGCTGTGCAATCACTAAATTCTCTTCATCGTGGTAGACGAATGTTTCTATTGAGAGAGACTGCTCTGGCAAAGTGTCAAAGAGGACAAGTTCTGTGGGGAGGAAGGTGGAGATTAGCATTTGATCAGGAGTGGAATATCGCAACCCTGGAGGTCTTCAACTGTTTAGACCCCTTCGGCAGCCTGGAATGCAATGAATTAATAAATACATTTATTTCTGCAAGGGCTGATGCTGTGTTTAAAGGTCCCACTCAGAACATCTTTATTTGCTCATTATGACTTGCTTTGCTATGCCTTGTGGCTGATCCACAATGATGAATCCTGCTGGGTCAACCCAGAACAAGGGAGAAGAATTTGCAAGCCTGAGTTCCTTGCATTGCCTTGCAAAATTTAGCTGTGCCTTCAGGCCTGCCCTGAAGCTACTACTGAATGGTAATTTTTAATGCAACAAAGAGCCAAATTTAGGTTTCATCCTGGCCCTTTCCAATTCTTGGAACGGCATTCCTCAGCATGCTTCCCAAAAGCCAAATTCAGCCTTCAGACTAACAAAAGTTGTCCACTACAGATCCAAGAATCCATCTAATCCAGATTATTGCTTCCAACCATGACAACCAGATTTCTGTGAGATGCTCACTAAAAGCAATTAAGCTACGATCCACTGCCAACCTTCAGCACCCAGCATTCAAGGGAAGAAGACCTGGAGAAATAAATGTTGTTTATAATCATTATGATGAATAGTCCTTGCAGAGATTTCTCTCACCCCCTCCTCCTTGGACAATAAGCCCTCTCCAGAAGACCCTAAAGATAAAGACCATCACCATAAGACATGGCACCCCATGGAACAGATCAGACCACATGGGCAAGAACACATCTCTTAAGAACCACTGCTCAGCGGGTCATTCAGAAAACCCAAAGTTATTTAAATTAAAGTAGGCATGTTGTGAATTTATGTCAATACTGACTTCAGTAGGATCAGCCAGTCTGGCAAATAACATGAAAAGAAGGCTGGGAAAAAGTCACCACAAACCTAAGCAACCTCTTCCTAAATCAAATTTCCCCTTTCCATTGACCACAAGATGTGGTTGTATGGGACTTCAACTCCCAGAATTCCTAGGTTTCTCCAACACATCTGAAGGATGCCGCTGGTTTATTTTGGAATTACTGTATTTCTTAAGAGAGGTAAAAGCTTCATATGTATCCACACATCACAAACTGCTTTCATGTGATCCTTGACAAATCTGTACACTTTCTAATAAAGGAGAGTATTTGTGTTTTTTTCAAGCCTGTCTCCACCAGCAATTAGCACTCAGATCAGCATACACTAACCCCAAGGTTAACATCAGACCAACAATCAAGTAAACAACACCCCCAATCAAGAAACTGCCAAAGAGCCAGCAGTAAATAGCCCAACCAAAGAATCTCTAAAACCATCCCCATCAACACTAACAATATATAAATTGACAGTAAACCATACTCCTTACAAGCACTGATGGTGTTACCTAGTTTGGTCTGAAAGAAAACAGGCAAGCTCAGAGAACACCAAACTTCTTCCATTTCCATGGCTACAAATTCCCTGAGGAGGGAAGATGTCAATCTAAGACATTTGGCTCCTTAAATCCAACCTTTTGACTTTCCCTGCAAGTCAAAAGACCTAGAATCCAATGTCAAGCAAGGTCCTTTTTTTGGTACTCAAGACGATGGCAATAGATGAGCAAAAATAGACAACAAAGACCATTCTTTCTCCCTATTCGAGGGAAACAAAGCAAAGAGCTAACCCATTTGGCTGACCCAGGAGAGAAATACTTGCCAATGGAGGCAACTCCCTGCCTTTGACTCATGTTAGAGCTGGCAGTCCTTCCTCGCTGGAGAGAACCCAAAGGACAAAGGATGACCTACCAGTGGTGATGCAATTGAAGCCTCCAGGGCGCAGTTCACTGAGACTGGTGCGGTTCAGCTCAGCCGGCGAGTGGCACTCCATGGGCTCCACCAGGGCACTGGTGTGGCTCAACCATTCCACCAGCCATTTCAGTTTACAGTCACAGTGGAAAGCATTTCCCCGCAAGTCCCTGTTGAGAAAGAAGTTGGTGGCTGATTACCAGGAGGGCAGGTTGGCAGCCAAACGTTCACCCAGAGCCAGCGTCATGTCTTCTGGGGTTGGGATGGGGAGTGCCTTTCTGTCAAGCCCCTGTTGGACTCTGAATCCGAGGAGGAAGATGAACAGCTGACAGGGAGTGGGACTGTGGCTCCGTTGGCTGTGGAGGAAACTGGGGAAGGGCAAAGTCCGGTT
Organism: Hydrophis major; assembly: GCA_033807585.1. Taxonomy (NCBI): domain Eukaryota; kingdom Metazoa; phylum Chordata; class Lepidosauria; order Squamata; family Elapidae; genus Hydrophis; species Hydrophis major. The sequence goes on from CM066336.1 coordinate 9,629,847, forward strand.
GGGCAGAGCAGGGAAGAGATAGGACAAGGGAGAGGAAGTTCAGTGGAAGACCCAGGCCCACCCCCTCTTCATCCTAAGGCACGCAGGGAGGAATGGAGAAGAGAGCAATGTGGGTTGCGCGGCTTATGGGGGAAGGAATGGGCCCTGATTCCCTTCATGAACCACACCTGGGAGTGAGAGTTTAAAAGAAATTCATGCTGAGTGTGGCAGCTGCTGGGAGCAAACTTGAGTTTACCTTGTATTGACTTTAGTTATTGTGTTCCTGGTGACTTCCCAACCATGTTGAGTTATTGCCATGTCTTCATGTCTGGAATTCTTGCTCCTGCCCTGCTGGACTAATTAACTCCTCTTGCCTTGATTGGACTTAGAGTTACAGTTTTTGTTGACCATGTTTTGGACTTGATTCTCTGCAGCCAAAGGCTGTTCCTGGGAGAGTTTTTCTCCAGTCAGAAGGTGACCAGGACATTGGGGGCAAAATTGGAACTAAATAAGGGACTCCTACTGATGATCTGACTGAGTTGTCTTTGTGCCACGCCCCTTTGGGTCATCACAGCCTTCCATGCTTCAAGCACTCAGGGCTGAGGATGGTTAATTCTTTGCCCAGCCCATCTCTCTCTTGCCATAATTCACATCCATCTCTTCTTTCTCCAAGCCAAAACCAGGAAATAGAACATACAACAGAGCGTACAATGATAGAGTTGGAAGGGGCCTTAGAGGTCTTCTAGCCCAACCCTCTGCTCGAGCAGGAACCCTAGACCATTTCAGACAAGCGGTTATCCAATCTCTTCTTAAAAACACCCAGCGTTGGAGCATTCACAACTGCTGAAGGCAAGCGCTTCCATTGGTTAATTGCTCTCACAATTAGGAAAAGTCTCCTTAGTTCTAAGTTGCTTCTCTCCTTGGTGTCTTGTCTTCTTTTTTTGGAAAATAGTTTGACCCCCCCCCCAACTTTGTAGGAGCCCCTCAAATATTCGAACACTGCTATCATGTCGCCCCCTAGTTCTGCTCATTAGACTAGACATACCCAATTTCTGTAACCATTCTTTGTAAGTTTTAGCCTCCAGCCCCCTAGGCATAGCCCTCAAACCATAGACAATCCCAGGGAACCTTCAGGTCAGTCAATCAAAATCCGATTTCCTTGTGAAAATCTTTGTTAAATTAACTTAATATGAAAACTTACTAAAACTACACTTTGGGGATCTCCCTTCAATCCTTTTGCCATCAACGGTTTGGATTGGCTAGTCTAGAGAAGAGAAGGACCAGGGGAGACCTGATAGCAGTTTTCCAATATTTGAGGGGCTGCCACAGAGAGGGAGGGAATCAAGCTATTTTCTAAAAGCGCCCGAAGGCCAGACAAGGAATAATGGATGGAAACTGAACAAGGAGAGATTTAACCTAGAAATAAGGAGAAGCTTTCTGACAGTGAGAACAATCAACCCATGGAACTGAAGTTGGAAGTTGTGGGAGCACCCTCACTTGAGACCTTCAAGAAGAGATTGGACTGCCATTTGTCAGAAATGGTGTAGAGTCTCCCGCTTGGGTGAGGGGTTGGACTAGATGACCTACAAGGTCGCTTCCAACTCTGATTATCTGTATCTGTATCTATCTATTGTGGGAGCGTCATCACTTGAGACTTTCAAGAAGAGATTGGACTGCCATTTGTCAGAAATGGTGTAGGGTCTCCCGCTTGGGTGAGGGGTTGGACTAGATGACCTACAAGGTCCCTTCCAACTCTGATTATCTGTATCTGTATCTATCTATTGTGGGAGCTTCATCACTTGAGACCTTCAAGAAGAGATTGGACTGCCATTTGTCAGAAATGGTGTAGGGTCTCCTGCTTGGGTGAGGGGTTGGACTAGATGACCTACAAGGTCGCTTCCAACTCTGATTATCTGTATCTGTATCTATCTATTGTGGGAGCTTCATCACTTGAGACCTTCAAGAAGAGATTGGACTGCCATTTGTCAGAAATGGTGTAGAGTCTCCCGCTTGGGTGAGGGGTTGGACTAGATGACCTACAAGGTCCCTTCCAACTCTGATTATCTGTATCTGTATCTATCTATTGTGGGAGCTTCATCACTTGAGACCTTCAAGAAGAGATTGGACTGCCATTTGTCAGAAATGGTGTAGGGTCTCCTGCTTGGGTGAGGGGTTGGACTAGATGACCTACAAGGTCCCTTCCAACTCTGATTATCTGTATCTGTATCTATCTATTGTGGGAGCTTCATCACTTGAGACCTTCAAGAAGAGATTGGACTGCCATTTGTCAGAAATGGTGTAGGGTCTCCTGCTTGGGTGAGGGGTTGGACTAGATGACCTACAAGGTCCCTTCCAACTCTGATTATCTGTATCTGTATCTATCTATTGTGGGAGCTTCATCACTTGAGACTTTCAAGAAGAGATTGGACTGCCATTTGTCAGAAATGGTGTAGGGTCTCCTGCTTGGGCTGGGGGTTGGACTAGATGACCTACAAGGTCGCTTATCTGTTATTATCTGTTATCTGATTGCAAAGGCAAAAGACCGGCCTTTGGCTGCCCTCGTTATCAGGAGCAGAAATTAGGCTGAGTCACAACATTTTATCCCCAAAATTGTTTCTTACTGCTGGACCCACAACTTACACTGAAGTCAGTGAATCCAGGCCTCGGAAGAGGTGCCTTGGTAAGGTCTGCAAGTTATTGTTGGCTAAATTCCTGTGAAAAATGAAAATGAAAAAGAACATCCTTAAAAGCAAGTTGGCAGGTCTGAGAACATGCTGTGTGTTGAAGTGAAGCAGCTACAATAGAAGAGCTCAGGGTTGAACTGCGGCATCACGGATCTCTCTTATCTCGGTTGTTTGCTTGCAGAAGTTTCATTACCTAACTAGGTAACCACATTACTATTGATAATGTTGGGAAATGAAATGTCTGCAAGCAAGCAAACAACAGACAGCACCAAGAACCAGAAATAAAGGAGTATTTGGGATAATTAAAGCATCTAAATCAAGTAAAATTATTACCGTCTTAGGCTAAGTTGCCAGGTGAGACCCTCAAGGCATATATGTCACTTTAAATTTACCCCAAATAAAGGGTGGATATAAAATTTAATAAATAAACAGTAAGTAGAATTGTGTGGCAAACTTTGCCAGAACTCCAGAAGTCCAAAAAGGAACCAGGAAGATGTCTCACAAAGTACTCACAGATGAAGAAGAGTCTTCAGGCCTCTGAAAGCATTCTTGGAAATGGCTTCTAGTCTGTTTTGTTCAATGAATCTGGCAAGGAAGAGAAATCCTCATAACTCCCAGGAAAGGGGAAAAAGGATGTTATTAGGTATGCTCAAAAATAATGCTATTACTATTAGAAGCATGTAGCAACTATTGAATAATTGAAAAATGAAGGATCATGTGCTGATAAAGTCATGCATAACAACATTAGGTTAAAGTAGTAATTCTTAAGAGTGGCCACATTAAAAATTAGAATAGACAAAAAATTAGAAATGGGGGGATATCGTTATACTTAATCCATTGAAAGGGAATATTAGAGGTCAAGATCAGAGCTTGAAAAAGGATGTTATTAGGTATGCTCAGAAATGATGCTATTACTATTAGAAGGATGTAGCAAATATAAGTGAAAAATGAAGGATGATGTGTTGATATAGCTATGTATAAAATTAGATTATGTAAGTCAGATTAATTTAGTAATGCTCATTGTATTATCATTGCTTTTGTATCAAAATGATTGATACTCAGACACCACACTGTCCATGAAATGATATTGATGCATTTTTTTTTAAAAAATGAAAAACTTTACAAAAAAGAAGAAGAAGAAAGGCGCAAAAGGGCATAGGGCAGTGGTTAAGACATTGGACGAAGGATGGGCTAACACCAACTCTCAAATCATGGGGGATTGTATCCAGTCAAACTTTCTCAATTCAGCCTGCCTTGCACGGGCATCATCACAAAATCTCCAGAACGGTAAAGCCTACAAACTTGAAATTTGGCATGTATGAGAAAATCAGAAGTGGGGGAGCCACTGCTACACAAGTTTGCCTTTTGCTTCTGGGAACATGCAAAGCAAAACTCAAGGTGGGCTCTAAATCTGGGATCAGCCACATATAACCTTCTACTGTAGATGTTGGAATGAAATTTTCGTGAAGAAAGGAAAATAAAGCTGATTGCACATTTTACTGTAAACATATTCCCTTTTGGGGTCCTTTCAGACTTAAAGTAGTTCCTAGGACATAAAATCATAGGGCTGGAAGGAATCTCAGAGGTCTACTAGTCCAACTCCTGCTCAGGGCAGGAGAGCTTACACCATCCTGATAAAATGACTGTCCAATCTATTTTTGGAAAACCTCCAGTGTTGGAGCGCCCACAATTCCAGGAGGCAAGCTGATCCATTGATTAATTGTTCTCACTGACAAGCATTTTTCCTTACTTCTAAGTTGGATCTCTCTTTAACAAGCTTCCACACGTTACTTCTTGTCCTGCCCTCTGGAGCTTTGGAGAATGTCAATCCCCTCTTTTCTGTGACAGCCCCTCCCAACAGTTTCTCCATATAGTTCCACAGCTACAGCTCAGTCTCTTAAATCCTACAAGCCCTTCTCGTTGTGAGCTAGAGACTCTGCCTCTTGTCTTCAATATACAGCAGTCCAGATGTTGATAGACTGTGACTCCCTTCACCCTCACCAAAGTCCTTGGTGGAAGTAATTAATGATAGGTCGCTGTCCCATCACATGGGAAAGGGCCAGGCTATCCTGCCCTTGATCGAGATCCTGACCCTTGGCAAATTCCTGGTGTCAACCCAAATTGGTCCTCACTAATGGACTCGCTCCTCTTTTCCCAAACCCACCATGGTTATATACTTACAGATATTCCAGGTGTATCAGTCCCACAAAAGCATCATCCCCAATCAGTTCCAGGGAGTTGTATGTGATCAAGCTAAGGGGGAGAAGGTAGATACAGATAATCAGAGTTGGAGGGAACCTTGTAGGTCATCTAGTCCAACCCCCCACCCAAACAGGAGACCCTACACCATTTCTGACAGATGGTAGCCCAGTCTCTTCTTGAAAGCCTCCAGTGATGAAGCTCCCACAACCTCTCAAGGCAAGCTGTTCCATTAGTTGATTATTCTCACTGTCAGAAAATGTCTTTTTGTTTCCAGGTTAAATCTCTCCTTGTTCAGTTTCCATCCATTATTCCTTGTCTGGCTTACAGGCACTTTAGAAATTAGATTGACCCCCTCCCTCCTCTCAGTGGCAGCCCCTCAAATATTGGAAAACTGCTATCATGTCTCCCCTGGTCCTTCTCTTCACTAGACTAGCCAAGCCCAGTTCCTGCAACCGTTCGTTGTATGTTTTAGCCTCCAGTCCCCTAATCATCCTGGTTGCTCTTCTCTGTACTTTTTTGTAGAGTCTCAAGATCTTTTTTACAATGTGGTGACCAAAACTGGATGCAGGACTCTAGGTGTGGTCTTACTAGGGCTTTATAGAGTGGTATTAGTACTTCCCTTGATCGTGCCTGTATCCCTCTGTTAATGCAATTTAGGATTGCATTAGCTTTTTTGGCTGCCGCCACACACACTGGCTGATATTTAGCTGGTTGTCCACTAAGACTCCAAGATCCCTCTCACAGTTACTGCTATTGAGCCTGGTTTCACCCAGTCAACTATATGTGTACTTTTGGTTTTTCTTGCCTAAGTGTAGGACTTTACTTTTCTCTACATTGAATTTATAATCAACCACCAACTGATTGGGCTAAAACTATTTGCCAACATTCACTTGAGCATTTTGAAATGTTAAAGCAGGCCATTAAACCCAGATTGGAGAAATGATCTAATTGTTTCCTGCCTGAAACTTCCCTTGGTCTAGCAATGAGTCAGAGGTCATCTAGAGGTTTTTTTTTAAAAAAAAAAAATTCCCCTTTTCAATCTCAGAGATGAATTTCAGAGCACGTGGTGGGGAAAAACAGAATGTCTTGAACGAATGTTTTTCTCGGAAGGGTATTTTTAAATCTATCCCATCTGAATAGGCACATAGGATCAGGAGGTTTCCAAGACCCAAAATATCCAAGATTAGTAAGCAGCTCATTGATTAAAAAAAACCAAGCAAATTATCTGCTATTGCTTTGCCAATGCCTGTTTCCTAGGTTGCAAATGGGGAGGAAAAAGCCTTATTTTTTTAAACCAGCATGTTTTTCATTACAATGAGCAACTACAACAGTTCACTAGTTCAAAAGTAGGGCCAGGTTCATATGTGGATATGCTAACCCCCTCCCTTATAGGGTGAGCACATAGTTAGTCCCTGACTTATGACCACAATTGACTCTGAAAGTTCCTGTTGCTAAGCGAGGCATTTATTAAGTGAATTTTGCCCCGTTTCCTACCACCGTTGTTAAGTGAATCACTGCAGTTGTTAGTGACATGGTCATTGTGAATTAGGCTTTCCCATTGACTTTGCTTGTCAGAGGGTCACAAAAGGGGGTCACAAAAGAGGATTATGATGGACATAAATATGAGTCAGTGCCCAAGCATCTGAATTTTGATCACATGACCATGGGAAAGCTGAAAGTGAGTGAGTATGAAAAATGGTCCTTAAGTCACTTTTTTTTCAGTGATGTTGTAAATTTGAATGATCACGAAATGAACCGTTGCAAGTCAAGGACTACCTGGATTATGTATGTCACATGAAAAGCCTATACATGTTAATGTTCTGTCTGGAATCCACACTGTATATCGAACATTAATACAATTGAGTGAGTCCAGAAGTATTTCACGAGAAGAGTATTACACTCCTCTGCTCGCAACAGAATACCCTAAATCCCCAGGCTTGACATTTTGGGCTTGGACAACTTAGAACTATGCCACCTACGGTTGGACTTAAGCGTAGTACACAAAATTATCTGCTACAATGTTCTACCAGTCAATGACTACTTCAGCCTCAACCGCAACAATACAAGAGCACACAACAGTTACAAACTCAATGTAAACCGCTCCAAACTGGATTGCAGAAAGTACGACTTCAGCAACAAAGTGGTCAATGCCTGGAATGCACTATCTGACTCCATTGTTACATCCTCAAACCCGCCACTCCTTTAACCTCAAACTATCCTCAAACTCACCCCTTTCCTAAGAGGTCTGTAAGAGGCATGCATAAGTGCACCATCGTGCTTCCTGTCCCTGTCCTATTGTCCCCATTTATTCGTACTTATTTTCTGTATTCTTACTCATGTTTATACTTATACCTGTTGTCTTGTAAGCGATTGACAAATAAAATAAATAAAATAAACAAGCGAAAACAGAATAGCACGGCCCATTCCCCAAATCCATGTACATGGGCATCTAGATGGTTACTGAATTAACCCATCTAGCAAGCTTTGCAACATAGACTCATCCAAAGAATGGTGTCTGTACAACAGGCAGAGCAGAGGTGGTATTCAGCCGGTTCTGACCAGTTCTGGAGAAATTTCCGGTAGCGGAAATTTTGAGTGGTTTGGAGAACTAGAAAACACCATCTCTGACTGGTCCTGTCCCCATCTCTTCTCTGCCTCCTGAGTCCCAGCTGATTGGCTTGTTCTTCTTTGGTTGCCCTGCACAGGAGAACAGAGCTGGAAAGCAGGTTAGTGGGGTGGGGAGGGAATGGGGATTTTGCAGTATATTCTTCCCCTGCCACGCCCACCAAGCCCCGCCCACAGAACCGGTAGTAAAAAAAATTGAATCCCACCACTGAGGCAGAGGCATTAAAAAGACCTACTCAAGATTAGAACCAATCAAACATAGCATGCCAAGGAAGCCATTAGGATTTGCAACTGACTGAGAAAAATATGGGGTTTAAATACAACTCAAACGATAGACAGACCGTAGAGATATGTATTGCCCTGTGAAAGGGACCAATCGGGGGGGGGGAGGGGGGGCTTTCAAAACTTTTAGTAACAGGTTCTCTCTGCCCAGTTGCTGGCTGGGTGTGGCCCTAGTGGGCATGGCCGAGCCAGCCTCCTGCACCATGGTGGGGGAGGCGTTTTTGCCCTCCCTGGGGTCCGGAGGCTTTCCTTGAGCCTCTGGGAGGGTGAAAATGGCCTCCCCAGGCTCCGGAGGTTCTCTGGAGGTAGAAATGGGCCGAACTGAACTCAGATTGGAATTCTTTTTGCTAGGAAGAATTACAGGCCAATACACTGAAAAGACAAGGTATATTCTATTGCATATTTCTAACAGCAGCCAGAATAGCTTTTGCACAATTATGGAAAGGAGCTAATATCCCTTCGGAAGATTTAGTTATACAAAAAATATTGGAATGCGCCGAAATGGATAAGCTCACATTGGAAATGAAAGACAGGGAGGATTCCGAATATTATCTAATGTGGGATAAATGGTATGAGCGGTTAAAAAAAACAGATATAAAGATTAGGAAGAAGGATTATAGTAAATAAAGCAAGAGACCTTAATAGAATATTAATATATTCTATTAAGGTCTCTTGCTTTATTTACTATAATCCTTCTTCCTAATCTTTATATCTGTTTTTAATATAGGTATGTATATAATAATGTATATAGGATATATGTATTTGTTGATGCCAAAATTTTGTTACAAGTATAAGTGAGGTTTCTGTTTTTGAAAACTGTAATAAAAATATTTAATAAAAAAAGCGGGAAACGGAGCTTGGGTAAGTCATGCTCTCCCTCCGAGCTCTGTTTTCGCTGGCCAAGTGCTTGGGCCATCAAAGGTGCCCCTGATGAATGACATCGAGCTGGCCATCTCCACCCTGGCTATGGCCTCCCCCCCCCCGGATCCTCCCCCAGGTCAAACACAACTCTGATGTGGCCCTCAATGTAACCGAGTTTGACACGCCTGATCTAAAGGGAAGTATGTCAGATTGGTAATTCTGAGATTGAATCTGGCAGACCCCAGATATACAGGTACACCGAATCACATGCCATGAACACTTCACATAATGGGCCCTGCTTCCTCTTCCTCACCCAGATCCACAGGGAGGCCTTCCAAGGTGGACGGATGGATGCAGAAAGAACAATGTTCAGTCAAGAGGAAAGAAAACTAGGGCCTGCGCTCCTAAGAAGCCCAAGAAGGGCACAATCCTTGCTGTTCTCCTTATCAGGAATCGGGTGAAACCCTAGGCATGTACCCAGTTAGACATATGCAGAAGGCTTCTTGGTAAGATCCCGTGAGTGGGAGACTGGATAGCAAAGCAGAGACAGGTTCCCATGTACCATACACACCGGCTGAGGAACCACTTAAGGGTACACACGTTTTGAGGCATGCCACAACACTCACAACCGAGAGGATCCTTACAGCAGCTGGAGAGACGGCACCTCTTGAAAACTGCCTTCCAAGACCTCAGTGAAGCCGGACCGAATGAGACACCTGAATGAGAGAGAGAGAGAGGAGAGTGAAGGTGGGAGAGAGAGGAGGGAGGGAGGGAGAGGAGGAGGAGAGAGAGGAAGAGGAGAGAAGGAGGGAGGGAGGGAGGGAGGGAGGGAGAAGAGGAGAGAGGAGGGAGGGAGAGAGGAAGAGGAGGGAGAGGAGAGAGAGGGAGGGAGGAAGGGAGGGAAAGAGAGGGAGAGAGGGAGGGAGGAAGGGAGGGAAAGAGAGGAAGAGGAGAGAAGGAGGGAGAGAGGAAGAGGAGCGAGAGGAGAGAGAGGGAGGGAGGAAGGAAGGAGGAAGAGGAGAGAAGGAGGGAGAGAGGAAGAGGAGCGAGAGGAGAGAGAGGGAGGGAGGAAGGGAGGGAAAGAGAGGAAGAGGAGAGAAGGAGGGAGGGAGGGAGGGAGGGAGGGAGAAGAGGAGAGAGGAGGGAGGGAGAGAGGAAGAGGAGGGAGAGGAGAGAGAGGGAGGGAGGAAGGGAGGGAAAGAGAGGGAGAGAGGGAGGGAGGGAGGGAGAGAGGAAGAGGAGCGAGAGGAGAGAGAGGGAGGGAGGAAGGGAGGGAAAGAGAGGAAGAGGAGAGAAGGAGGGAGAGAGGAAGAGGAGCGAGAGGAGAGAGAGGGAGGGAGGAAGGGAGGGAGGGAGAGGAAGAGGAGAGAAGGAGGGAGGGAGGGAGAGAGGAAGAGGAGGAAGGAAGGAGGAAGAGAGAGGAAGAGGAGAGATGGAGGGAGAGAGTTCTTAGTAACCAAACAACTGCACCATCCCCTGGCCCAGAGGAAAGGACCACCTCGATTCCTCCTAGCTTAGCCAGAAAGCTTCCATCAAGAGTATCCTTGGATTGCAATCCAAAATTCTGGATGTTGCTTTTCAAACTCTGTCCTGTGGGTGACAAGAGCCATTTCCTGGAGCCAGCTTCACCTGGAGGAATTTACCTGCCTCAGCTTGAGGCGCATTTGTGTGCATGGAGGTGCATCTCTGGCAACATTCTGACTTTCAAAGGAGAGGAGGGGCTCCCCCCCCCAAGCTGCATCTCATTTCCTCAGGGGATCTGCAATCAGGGTGGTGGTGGTGGGAGGGAACATTTGCAGCTGCCAGTTTCAGCACTCCCCATCCAGATGTCAAGGAGGGACATAGTTTCGTGATTTTGGGATGCCTGTGGGCTCTATCGATTAAGGTCTGAATGGTTGGGGAAATCTAAATTGGTGTTTTTTTCCTGACTCGGGGTGAACTTGGGCTGGGTGCTTTTCCTCGGCCTATCTTCTTTCACAGGGTCGTTGTTTTGGGGGATCCAATGATGCAAGATTTGCTGAAAACTGTCCTGTTACTGTAGATATCCCCCCCTCAAAACACACACACACACACACACCACACACACACAAGAAGAAAACAGAGGAAGCCACTAGCCTTTAGGATACCTTGCTTTTAGGAGGTGAATCTCTAGGAAGAAAAGAGAGGGTGCCTGGTGAATTTCAGCCAGCCTCAAGCAGAATGTGTGAGTGTGTTTGTGCCTTCCTCTTGATTAAAATCCTTTTCTTCCCATGCAACATCTCTCTGCTAACCTGGTCTCCATCATTGCACCAGAGATGAAGGAAAGCAACGGCACTTCTTGCGGCTCCTTGCCAGCTCAATTTCCCTGCCTCCTCCCAGCCACTTCCAGCCCCCTCTCGCCCTCACTCCACCCCGAGACCCCATAAAAGTTGCCTTCAACTCTGCAGGCCAGGCTAGCCTTGAAGCAAGAGCTTTGGCCAAGCCAGGAGTTGCAGATCTGACCCCTTTCGTGACAGTTTTTAGAGGATGGGTGGTACTGGGGGAGCCCAGCTGGTCTTCCTTTGGAGAAGGAGTGTCTATTACTCTTGTTTTAAGCAGGGGGGCTGGGCTAGAAGATCTCCAAGGTCCCTTCCAACTCGATTCTGATTCTGAAACTCCTCAGAAGCCCACTCCCCAAGCTTTAATCTTGGGAAAGGAGTCTACTTAGATTTTAAGCCTTGATCCTGGGAGATCTTGGACCGCAGTCGATTTATTTAACGTGCATAATCCTGGGAGATGAACTAGCAGCTGTTTTGCTAGCCCTAAGCAAGGAGAGGATTGAAAGGAAGGAAGGAAGGAAGGAAGGAAGGAAGGAAAGAAAGAAAGAAAGAAAGAAAGAAAGAAAGAAAGAAAGAAAGAAAGAAAGAAAGAAAGAAAGAAAGAAAGGCAGGAAGGAATAGGGGAGGTTAAAAGAAGCCCCCCCCCTCCCCCGCTCCCCTCCCCCGGAGAAAGCTTACAGGGAGATGAGGTTCGGGGGCAGATCGCGGGGAATCTCTTTGACTCCCTCGCACAGCGCCGTGTCCTTGGTACAGGTGCAGCCCGAAGCGCATCTTCTCTTCGGCGGTTTCCGGCCGGCGCTCGGCTGTTGCCCGGCCAGGAGCAGCAGCAGCAACAGCACCCATCCCAGCAGCAGGAACGGAGCTCCGGTCCCGCCGATCTTCCGGCTCCAGCCCATTTTCCCTGCCCGTCAGCCAGCCAGCCAGCCCGCCGGCCAAAGCCGAGCAGGGACGCAGCGACCAGGCGTCCTCGCTGGCTCTTTCGCGGCCTCCCTTCCTTCCACCCGCCCGGGCCAAACCGCAAAGCGGAGCGGGGGCGGGCGCGCGCCCGGGGCCCGGCTTGCCGCCGCTTTCTTCTTCTTCTGCCTTCTGCCGCTCCCGCAGGGGGGGGGGGTGTTAATCAGCCGAGAGCGGTCCCCGCGCCTCCGTCCCCGCGCCGGGCTCCGTAGAGGCAGCTTTGGCACAGCCGCCACCTCCCGGCCGGGTCGAGACGCTGCCTGGCCCCATCCCAGCCTCCTTGGGGAGGAGGAGACGGGAGGCCCGCCGCTTCCTGCGCGCCCTCCCCTGCCACCACCAGCCCCCACCGCGAAGAGGAGAGAGAGGGATGGAGAGAGAGGGATGGAATGGAGAGAGAGAGAGGAAGAGGAGGAGAGGGATGGAGGGAGAGAGGGGAAGAGGAGGGAGGGATGGAGAGAGAGGAAGAAGAGAGAGAGGGATGGATGGAGAGAGAGAGAGAGGAAGAGGAGGAGAGGGAGAGAGAGAGGAAGCGGAGGGAGGGAGGGATGGAGAGAGAGGAAGAAGAGAGAGAAGAATGGAGGGAGAGAGAGGGGAAGAGGAGGAGAGGGATGGAGGGAGAGAGAGGAAGAGGAGGGAGGGATGGAGAAAGAGGAAGAGAAGGAGAGGGATGGAGGGAGAGAGAGGGGTGGGATGGAGAGAGAGAGAGGAAGGAGGAGAGAGATGGAGGGAGAGAGAGGAAGAGGAGGAGAGGGATGGAGGGAGAGAGGGAGAGAGGAAGAGGATGAGAGGGATGAATGGAGATAGAGAGGAAGGGGAGAGAGAGGGAGCGAGAGAGAGAAGAGAGACAGAGAAAGAAAGAGGAGAGAGAGATGCGCGCGGGTGCGTTGGTACGCGGGGGCGCGCCTCGTCTCCCCCCTCCCCCCAGCGCTTCCTCCAGTCTAAACCCTATTTCGAATCGATCGGCTTCTACGCCGGCTAAACTAAAATAACCCCCATCGATTAAGGGCTAAGCGAAAAGAGAAGATCCCGGCGAGCCTCGGCTAAATCGAGCGCTTCCGATCGAGCCCTCTCCACCTCGCCTCGACTCCGACGCATCCCTGCCGCGTATACACGCGTGCACCGGGACACGCATCCACGGGGTGGATGTGGTGGTGGTGGGGGGTTGGAAAGCCTGCACGCCAAGCTGCCGGCAGCCAATTGGAAATGCGGGTTTCTGAGCGGCAGGGCCACCCCCGCGATCGTGGGGACGCGGTGAAGCAGCAGCGGCGGCGGCGTAGAGGAAAGGTGGAATCCCACCGGGCTCAAGGTTGACTCAGCCTTCCGTCCCTCCGAGGTGGTTAAAATGAAGACCGAGATTGTTGGGAGCAATAGGCTGACTCTGTAAACTGCTTAGAGAGAAGGCTGTAAAGCACTGTAAAGTGGTATATATGTGTGAAGAAGACCTGCCTTGTCCCCCTATCCCCAAACATTAGGGGACATCCTCCATCTTGACTTTTTTGACCACACACCATCCCTACACGCTTCTCCCACCACTGGCTGCGAATCCCCTGATGTTCTTGATGCATTCTTTCTAAATAAATTGTTTTATTTCGTTTCCTAGGACGATTTATGTTGATTGCTCATTTAGTATCCTGTGACTATCCCTCAGTGTTCTATGATTAATGAGGCATGCATTTTTATGACTGTGATCACAATTTACCACTTATAGCTTTTATGGACACGGAGAGCTTATGCACCGAAGACTGGCTGTCCAATCACACTTGGGCCAATAAAGAATTCTGTTCCTATTCTGTTTTTTTTTTTTGGTTCAATATTGCCTGCCTTTGCAGAATTCATCCATTGCAGGAATCCGACCTTACCATGTCTGCGACAACCAACCAAGAGGAAGAAAATCCCGTGTTTCTCGTCCATTGAGTGGACCAGCTTTTGAACATCAAGATGGGCTTGGCAGGCATAGTTATCTGTAACCCTGTCAAAATGGAAAGGTGTGTGCAGGGGTGGGATTCAAAAGTCCCAGCAACTGGTTCCCTGCCCTGTTGCTGGGGTGGGTGTGGCCTACCACAATTTCCGAGGGGGCCATTTTTTTCCCTTCACAAGGGTCCAAAGGCTTCCCTCAGGCCTCTGGGAGCGTGAAAACGGCTTCACCCAGGCTCCGGAGGCCTTCTGGAAACAGGCCCGTTTCTGGACTTCCGGAAGACCCATTTTTTTCCCTTCACAAGGGTCCAAAGGCTTCCCTCAGGCCTCTGGGAGCGCGAAAACGGCCTCCCCCAGGCTCCAGAGGCCCTCTGGAAACAGGCCCGTTTCTGGACTTCCGGAAGACCCATTTTTTTCCCTTCCCAGAGCCTCCCCGTAGACCCTGTACATACCTCCATGGAAAATAGGCCGTGTGGAGACTCCGGGGAGGTGAGGGATGGGCAGGGCCAGTTGGTTGGTTCAATTCAGCGAACCAGATGCAAACTTTAACATCCGGTTTGTTTGAACTGGTTGGAACCAGCAGAATCCCACCCCTGGGTGTGTGCCAGATTGTCGGTGTGCAAATGATGCCCTTATGATCTGCAACTTAATGTTTTTCTTTGGAGGAAAAAAATATATATATAACTGGCATGCAGCATTGGAGTTAGGTTTTCCTCACCGCTTCTGACATCCGTGTCCTTGGGTGTCTGGGGAAAATGACATTGTGTCATTATGTCATTATGCAAATGAAATCACTGTGGCTTCTGAGGAATGCCTCTTAATAGCCCCAAGCTATTTTTCCAAAGACTGTCTTCTAGAATAATACATCACATTATTAAAATGAATTATTAAATAAGTCACAAAGGACTAATGTCCAAGCCTCAAATCATGGCATATAAACCAGTGCCGTGCAACAATCCAAGTGGCAAAGAAGCTACATTTTGCAACATCAAATTATTTTGGATTCCTAGTGACCGCTTAGATCAGGGCTCTTCAAACTTGACAGCTTTAAGACTTGTGGGCTTCAACTCCCAGAATTCTTCCTCCAGTCAGGTTTGCTCAGGAATTTTGGGAGTTGAAGCCCACAAGTCTTAAAACTTGCCAAGTTTGGAGACCTCCAACATAGATAGATATTCTCCACAAAGCTTTATTTTAATTTTGCATAACACCTCGACTTACAACCATTCATTTAGTGATAGTTCAAAGTTACAATGGCAATGAAAAAGTTATTTGTGGCAGTTTTCACATTTACAGCAAAAAAAAAACCCCACACCATGGTCATGTGATCAAAATTGGGGCACTTGGCAATTAGCATTTGTATTTATGACAGTTGCATTGCCCGTATTTGAGGGGCTGGCACGAAGAGGGGGAGGGTCAATTTATTCTCCAAAGCACCAGGGGGCAGGACAAGAAACAACTGATGGAAATTAACCAAGAACCAACCTGGAATTAAAGACAAATTTCCTAACAGTGAAGACAATTAACCAGTGGAACAGCTGGCTTCCAGGAAGCTGCGGGAGCTTCATTGCTGGAGGTTTTGAAGAAGAGATTAGACAGGTACCTGTCTGAAATGGTAGGATCTCTTGTTTAAGCAGGGGGCTGGACTAGAAGACCTCCAAGGTCCCTTCCAGCTCTATTCTGATTCTGATTCACTGTCCTGGGGTCATGTGATCATCATTTATTGCCTGCCCTTTTTTGTCTTTGGAGAAGCAACCTTGTCTGTTTGAGTCTTCTGATGACTGGGAAGATCCTTTGTTTATGGCAAGACCAATCTTGGTCAATTCCTATAGTGCTGGAGGAGACTCCTGTGAGTCCCTTGGACTGCAAGGCGATCCAACTAGTCAGTTGTAGAGGAGACCAACCCTGACTGCTCTTTAGAAGGCCAGATCCTGAAGGTGAAACTCAAAGACTTTGGCCACCTCATAAGAAGGAAGGATTCCCTGGAGAAGAGCCTTGTGCTGGGAATGATTGAGGGCAAAAGAAGAAGAAGGGGATGGCAGAGAAGGAGGTGGCTGGATGGAGTCACCGGAGCAGTCGGTGTGAGCTTAAATGGATGGTAGAGGACAGGAAGGCCTGGAGGAACGTTGTCCAATGGGTCGGACACAACTTCGGGACTAACAACAACAAGGAACAATGCTGGACCTGACAAACTTGACCTTTTTCATCATTCTGGTATGCCAGCCTTCAAGAACCCAACTAAGTGTGGATTGTTCAGCAAACTATGGTCTGGGCCAAGGCATGACACTGATCTGTAGATGAAACAGCAACTGAGTTCAAAAAATTGTGTGGCTTTGGGAGTTACTTGAACCCAACCATTAAGTTGTGTGAAGCCTAGCTTGTAAGGTAGTAGCAGAAGTTAAACAACATGCTAAATCATTAACCATGATTTACAAACCACAGGGGCCAAGTTGAATCATTCACAGAACACACTATGATGAGGTTTGTTCTGGCTTCATGGGCCATGTCAACACAGCCTTTGGGGATTGTTGGTAAGCCAGAAATGGTCTGCAAAACTGAAACTGTGCTTTGCTTAGCCATCCATCTATTCATCCATCCATCCATCCATCCATCATCTATCTATCTTTCCATATCTCTCTCTATATCCATC
The DNA here is from genome assembly GCA_033807585.1 of Hydrophis major. NCBI lineage: Eukaryota > Metazoa > Chordata > Lepidosauria > Squamata > Elapidae > Hydrophis > Hydrophis major. Next base: position 9,646,292 of record CM066336.1, read on the forward strand.
ATCTATCTATCTATCTATCTATCTATCTATCTATCTATCTATCTATCTATCTATCTATCTATCTATCTATCTATCTATCTCTGCCTACTTAGGATAGGGTAGAAGAGAATAATAACTTCATTGTCACTTTAAATGTACACTAATTGGCATGCATTAAAATGAAATTTCGAAGGGTCTCCACCTCTAATATACACTACATAAACATGACTAAATAAATACAAAATTATGCATATACCCTTCCTATCATCCATCGAGCTATCCATCCAATCATCCATCCATCCATTTATCATCAATCTATCATTCATTATGTATCTATCTATATCTACCTATCATCTATCTTAATAGGGTCACCCATGTTATATTTTACAATTCTGGGTCACAAAACCCTAGTAAAACCAACAACCCAAAGCAACTTTCAGGGCTTGAGGGAAGACTCCATTTATAAGACCATCTGGCTGGAGCATTGGAACGGGGTGGGTGGATGGGGGTGATTTGCTGCCAACTGAAAAAAGCTTGAGGGGACCCAGACATTGCCTGGTGATCCAAGCCATCCCATTAAACCATGATATGGGGGTGTTCTTGCAACTCTGCATGTTAGATGAGCGCTGCACTTACATTTTGTTGACTGGAGTTTGAGCATTGCCGTGCTGCATCGACCCTGCCCATCATAGTTTACTCAGCTCAACCTGGTTAAATAAAAACCCGGCTTAGCTCTCTGCCTCAGATTCAGGTGTGGAGCAGCTGAAGTTCCTAAAACTCTCATCCCTAAAGGCTTGCACCATCTGCTCTTCAGCTCTGGCATTTTAGATTGGGCCAAGATTTTGTACTTGCCTTCTTCGAGCGTACAAAGTAGGGAACCTGGCAGCTCTCTGCAAGACCGGTGCCACCTCTCCATCTCCAGGGAGTTGCCAACAACACGATAGTTTCCACTCCCCCAAACACCCACTCTTCCACCCCTCTCGTCCTGGCTCAAATGCCAAGCTGGGAAGTGTGCTGGCCCCACCACTACAAAGAGCCCAGCTGTTTGGCCAAAAGCCCTAGAAGCTGAGATTCCCGCCCAGGGCTCGGCATTTCCCTACACACAGCACAGCTTTGTTCTACAAGTGCCTTTGGTGGGGTGGGGTGGAGAGAGTGGACTTAAAGAGCAGCTGTTGAAAGTAAGAGCAGCCTGTGGCAAAAGCAGATCGTGATGGGCACTCGACCTTGACATGGCTGTGGGTCTTCTGGGCTCTGAGGAAGACGAGAGCGATGCTGCAGGTTTAACCATACTGGTTAGGTCTCACCGGAGGAACCAGATAAAGGGTGTCTCCCCCATAAACAATTACGGTGAGACCTAAATTTACAGAAAACGATGCTGGATCAGTTGTCACATGGGCCAGCATGGCCACGCTAGGCGTTGGAATTCCCGGACATCTGGTGGCCAATGGGCTGTGGGATTGAGGGCTATTGGCTGAGCATCCGGGACTACGGGAAGGAAAGTTGTTTACCCATGGGTTATACCGTATGCAAAAATGGAAAATAGATAAATAATAATGAGGAGGAGGAGGAGGAGGAGGAGGAGGAGGAGGAGGAGGAGGAGGAGGAGGAGGAGGAGGAGGAGAAGGAGAAGGAGAAGGAGAAGGAGAAGGAGAAGGAGAAGAAGAAGAAGAAGAAGAAGAAGAAGAAGAAGAAGAAGAAGAAGAAGGAGAAGGAGAAGGAGAAGGAGAAGGAGAAGGAGAAGGAGAAGGAGAAGGGAAGGAGAAGAAGGAGAAGGAGAAGGAGAAGGAGAAGGAGAAGGAGAAGGAGAAGGAGAAGAAGAAGAAGAAGAAGAAGAAGAAGAAGAAGAAGAAGAAGAAGAAGAAGAAGAAGAAGAAGAAGAAGAAGAAGAAGAAGGGGTCTATTTTCTGGAAATCTCAGAAAGTTTTACCAAGGGTAAAGAGAGACCACTTCTGTTTTGGGAGAGGAAATTTGCCCGAAAACCGTCTCAACTTTATAATAGCCGCTGAAGTTAGCAACTGACTCAGCTTGGCCAAATCTGTCTGCTTCCCGTTTGCCATCCACAGAGGCGGACAGGAATCTGGATGAGCTCCATTACTGTCTGGGAGACCCGTTGGTGCCACTTTGACCAGAGATTGGGGGAAGAAATAAGGCCAGACCTCATCTCCCAATGCTTCAAGCCGGGCTCCTTCTCTTTCGGACCCCCCTTTCTTGTCAGTGGCTGATGACGAGCCTAATAGCTACGTTGCTGAGACTCCTTTTTGTCTGTGAGCATGGACAGGACTCCCAAAATAATTAGTGGTATCCACAAATGAGACATGTCGTGAAAAAGTTGTCTGGGTTTGAAGAAAAAGAAAGACAAATTGCTTCGAGCCAGAGAAAAACGCACAGAGGAGGAAGAAGACGAATCTCCTACGAAAAGAAAAGAGAATTGCTCAATTCTTCCAGGCACTCATGGTCCAAAACAGTCCCCTCCTTAGGAAAGGAGGTTCAAACCTTATCATGGGACAACTGTCAAGACAAGGTGTAATTTAAACTATGTAGACTCCAAATTGGCTACAAGCTGGATTGATCTAGCCCAAGGGGCACCCTTGCAACCGAGTGCTCAATGTCTGGAATACTCTGCCTGACTCTGTGGTTTCTTCCCCAAACCCCCAAAACTTCAACCTTAGATTGTCTACTATTGATCTCACCCCTTTCCTAAGAGGTCTGTAGGGGGTGGCATAAGCGCACCAATGTCCCTACCGTCCCTGTCCTATTGTTTCTTTTTATTTTTCTTATAAGTATCGATCTCATGTATTCAAAACTATGTTTATTCTCATACCTGTATCTTGTAAGCAACTGACAAATAAATAAATAAATAGGTAGGTATCCGTGATGGGGAACCTACGGCACACATGCTGAAAGTGGCATGCAGAGCCATTTCTGCCGGCAACATGAGCCGCTGCCCGGGACAGATCCACTGTGGATGTGCGCACGCCTCCCACCGGCCGGTTGTCAGGTATCTGCCATGCATGTGGAGGGATGTGTGGGGATCGCGCAAACATTGCCTTATGGGTGCAGGCACACACGTGCGTACACCTTTGGCATGCAGCGACAAAATGGTTAGCTTTCCCTGCTATATATCATGTAGATAATTCTTCCATGGCCACCAAAAGTTAGCGCCCTGGCTCTCTTTCTCGCCACAAAGTGGTCAAAGAGAAATCCGCAACTCATGCTGGAAGCTGCAATTTTATTTATTTATTTTTTTTCTGTGTAAAAGTAGCCAGACTGGTGAAGAATCTTATCACCCATAACCACCATGCCCAATGGGGAGATATGACACAGGGCATGGTGATCGGAAGGACACCTGTCTTTTGGAAGAGTTGGCCCATTTCATGTCCCATCCATTAAACCAGAGGTGAGTCCCCAAACTTGGCAACTTTAAGGCTTAACTGGTAACAGATAATCAGAGTTGGAAGGGACCTTGTAGGTCATCTAGTCCAACCCCCTGCCCAAGCAGGAGACCCTATACCATTTCTGACAGATGGCAGTCCAATCTCTTCTTGAAAGCTTCCAGTGATGAAGCTCCCACAACTTCCAAGAACAGCTGCTGTTCCATGGGTTGATTGTTCTCAATGTCAGTGAAACTGTTCTCACTTGTGGTCTTCAACTCCCAGAATTCTCCTTCTGGGAGTTGAAGTCCAGAAGTCTTAAAGTTGCCAAGTTCGGAGACCTCTGCATTAAATAGCGTGCTCTGATGGAAACTAGGCAGCATGCCTTCGCTGTTATGGCATCTGCTTTTCCGGGCAACATCTCCCTCCCTCGAGAGTCATTTGGGCCCCTCCGCCTGTTATCTTGTTCAAAGCAGCTCTTAAAATTGGGCTCTTCCCTTGCCTGGGGCCTTAAGTAGATGCATCCTCTTGGGATGTTACATGGTTCTTTTTTAAATGGTTTGTGCTTTCCCCCCCAGGTGTTTATGTTTCTTTTTCCAAATGTTTCCATTTGTATTTTGGAATTGTTTTAATATGGTATGCCTGATGCATGAAATCATCAATAGCATCATTGGAGAGGCAATCAAGGGAGAAGTGGGGAAAGGCCTGTCGTGTTCAACTTTGACATTAGACAATACTCATCTCCCTAAGGAAAGACCAGTCAACTCAGGACACCCAAGGCCTTAAAACTAGCTTCACCTGTCAATAGCACTAGCACTGAAGGCTTATATGCTGCTTCACAGTGCTTTTACAGTCCTTTCTAAGCGGTTCACAGAGTCAGCCTATTGCCCCCAATAATCTGGGTCTTGATTTTACTGACCTGGGAAGGATGGAAGGCTGCATCAATCTTGAGCTGGTCAGGATCGAACTCCTTGCTATGAGCAGAGTTAGTCTGCAATACTGCATTTTAATCACTGCACCACTATGGCTACATCAAGCAAAATTGTAACATTTTTTTCTATAGTCTGTCTGTCTCTCTGTCTGTCTCTCCCCTCTCCCTCTCTTTCTCTCTCCCTCCACTTCTCTCTCCTTCCCCCCCTCCCTCCCTCTCCCCCCTCCCCCTCTCTCTTCTCTCTCTCTCTTTCTCGTTCTCACTCTCCCCATCTCCCTTTCCCTCCCCCCCCTCCTCTCTCTCCCTCCCTTTCTCTCTCCCTCCCTTTCTCTCTCCTCTCTCCCCCCTCCCTCTCTCCTCCCCCCTCCCCCTCTCTCCCCCTCCCTTTCTCTCTCCTCCCTCTCCCCTCTCCCTCCCGCTCTTTCTCCCTCCCTCCTCTCCCCCTCTCTTTCTCTCCCTCCCTTCCCCTCTCTCCCACTCCTTATCTCCCCTCTCTCCCTCTCTTTCTCTCTCCCTCCACTTCTCTCTCCTTCCGCCACTCCCTCCCTCCCTCCCTCCCCCTCTCCTCTCTCTCCCCCTCCCTTTCTCTCTCCCTCCCTCTCTCCCTCCCCCTCTCTCTTTCTCTCTCTCTCTCTCATTCTCACTCTCCCCATCTCCCTTTCCCCTCCCCTCCCTCTCTCCTCTCTCCCCCTCCCTTTCTCTCCCCCTCCCTTTCTCTCTCCCTCCCTTCCCCTCTCCTCTCTCTCCCCCTCCTTTCTCTCTCCCTCCCTCCCTCCCTCCCTCCCCCTCTCTCTTTCTCTCTCTCTCTCATTCTCACTCTCCCCATCTCCCTTTCCCTCCCCTCCCTCTCTCCTCTCTCCCCCTCCCTTTCTCTCCCCCTCCCTTTCTCTCTCCCTCCCTTCCCCTCCTCCTCTCTCTCCCTCTCCCTTTCCTTCCCCCTGCCTCTCTCCCTCCCTCCCTCCCTCTCCTCTCTCTCCCCTCCCTTTCTCTCTCCCTCCCTCTCCCCTCTCCCTCCCTTCCTCTCCCCCTCCCTTTCTCTCCCCCCCTTCCCCTCTCTCCCACTCCTTCTCCCCTCTCTCCCTCTCTTCTCTCTCCCTCCACTTCTCTCTCCTTCCGCCACTCCTCCCTCTCCCCCTCCCCCTCTCCTCTCTCTCCCCTCCCTTTCTCTCTCCCTCCCTCTCCCCCTCCCCCTCTCTCTTTCTCTCTCTCTCTTTCTCGTTCTCACTCTCCCCATCTCCCTTTCCCTCCCCTCCCTCTCTCCTCTCTCTCCCTCCCTTTCTCTCTCCCTCCACTTCTCTCTCCTTCCGCCACTCCCTCCCTCTCCCCCCTCCCCCTCTCCTCTCTCTCCCCCTCCCTTTCTCTCTCCTCCCTCTCCCCCCTCCCCCTCTATCTTTCTCTCTCTCTCTTTCTCGTTCTCACTCTCCCCCATCTCCCTTTCCCTCCCCTCCCTCTCTCCTCTCTCCCCCTCCCTTTCTCTCTCCCTCCACTTCTCTCTCCTTCCGCCACTCCCTCCCTCTCCCCCTCCCCCTCTCCTCTCTCTCCCCCTCCCTTTCTCTCTCCCTCCCTCTCCCCCTCCCCCTCTCTTTCTCTCTCTCTTTCTCGTTCTCACTCTCCCCATCTCCCTTTCCCTCCCCTCCCCCTCTCCTCTCTCTCCCCCTCCCTTTCTCTCTCCCTCCCTCTTCCCTCTCCCTCCCGCTCTTTCTCCCCTCCTCCTCTCCCCCTCTTTCTCTCCCTCCCTTCCCCTCTCTCCCACTCCTTCTCTCCCCTCTCTCCCTCTCTTTCTCTCTCCCTCCACTTCTCTCTCCTTCCCCCCCTCCCTCCCTCTCCCCCCTCCCCCTCTCTCTTTCTCTCTCTCTCTCTCTCACTCTGTGTGTGTTGTTTTCACAATCATTAAGTCTCAACCTAAGGCAGAGAACTTCAACAGGTGGAGCTTTTCTCCTGAACTCATCCCTGAAAGAGCCTCACCTCTTAACTTTCTGATGCTGGTCATCTTTTTAAAGGCACAACAGAAGAGCTCATGAAAGAAGGCAAGAGACAGGGAGAGCAAGTCTTGCAGATTCTTAACCCTAAAGAAGACACTGCAGTCGGTGCGCACCTTTACATGACTTCCTCCCAGGTTGGTTTTGAAGGGAGGATTGGTGGAAAAAGGTTGCCCTCTACTGGCCTGATCAGGGAAAATCATCTAGTTGAAATGCAAGTATAAGGAATGGGACATAGAGAATGGTTATGCAATGGTTAATGCAGGGTTTCTCAAACTTGGTTGCTTTAAGATGGGTGGACTTCAGCACCCAGAATTCTCCAGCCAGCATGAAGAAGAGCTGAAGAAATTCTTGGGTGAGAAGCGAAACGGTTTCAAAGAAAAACCAGAAAGTCCAGTCGCCACTTGAAATAGCACCGTTGGGTTCAGCAAAGGTGTCTTCAGGCTGTCAAACTTGACTTGCAAAATTCTATATACCCACTAGATGGCAGCAAAGGGTCAGGGTCAGAAGACATCTACTCTTAGCTGCCATCTAGTGGTTTTGCTCAGATCTGGTAGCTGAAGAACAGATTGTAGTTCTCACCCCCCACCCAAGTTTGATAATCAAGGGTTTGAGCTTTTAAAAATGATAATAATTTTGCTAAGTCTCTTTGAGTTTAGAGGGAAGAGTAAGCTAAACAGCAACGGAAAATCACCCTTATTGTCGCATCATATGGTTGCCACTTGCAACCTCCCCAGTGGCTTCTAACAAAATCAATATGGGAATCCAGATTTATTTAATGTTCATTTAACAGTCATTGCAAAACAGGTCATAAAATTGGGCATGGCTCATATAACAACCTTGCTTAGTAACAGGAATTCTGGTTTCAATTGTAGTCATAAGTCAAGGACTACCTGTAAGGCCTGTTTGTGACCTGTAAGGTTGCCCACTTCTGAAAGAAATCAAATATTGAGTTCAAAAAGGAATTTATTTTCTTGGAATAAATTTGAGATTGTGTGACAAGAAATCTATGCTGACTTTTAATATAAGAATCCAAAGGGCTTTATAGCTTTCTTGGATAAGCGTTTGTTAATAGGCTGAAGGTTATCAGCTTGATGAGCTGTGGTGTGGATCACCTGATAGGTGTTCATCAGAACTTTAATTTTGTTAAACTATAGGGTGACATTCTGCTAAATCAGCTTACAAATCCACTACTGTGCAGAATACAGAAAATTAATGATTCAGAAAATTAATGATGCACTGAAATTAGATTGCGTTCCCAAGCATGCGGCTGGGTCTTTTACATAGCAGATAAAGAGATGGCTTGGCTAACCACCGTTTGTGGAATAAGCCTCATGTGGCTGACTTTCACCCTGCATTAAGATAGAAACCGCGGTTTGCAAAACACATTGGCCTCATGTGAGAATCCAGTAAAATGATTGTTTTTGTTAAGTCCGCGTGGAAGGAAGCCAGGACACAGTGACTTTGTATCAAGCTCTTTATTGAAGTCAGGAACCGAACTGGCTCTTAGAAAAACTTTGTGGCTTTTTATTTCCAAGCCGTGGCGGCCGCGGCCAATGGCACCGCTTTGAATCTCCCGTGATTCGAATCTACCAATCGCAGGAGATTCTCAGCGAGCCAATCGGCGTGGCTCGCCTAACCAATCCGATCGCCCCGTGCTTTGGCCAATCAAAGTGCGGGGATCTCAAGAATTCAAATTAGGTACAGAACAGTTTTGTTTTGGCTTCACGGGTTGTGCAAACCAGATATGGTGGGGACAAACTCTAACATGAGATGCACCTAGCTTGCTAACCAGAGGTGGTCTTCAGCAGGTTCTGACCAGTTCTGGAGAACCGGTAGCGGAAATTTTGAGTAGTTCGGAGAACCGGCAAATCCCACCTCTGACTGGCTCCACCAACCCCATCTATTCTCTGCCTCTCTGCTTGATCAGCTGGCTCTTCTTTGGTTGCCCTACACAGGAGAATGGAGCTGGAAAGCAGGTTAGTGGGGTGAGGAGGGAATGGGATTTTGCAGTAATCTTCCCCTGCCATGTCCACCAAGCCAGGCCCATGGAATTGTAGTAAAAAAAAATTGAATCCCACCACTGCTGCTAACCACTAACCACTAACAGAGTGGTCAATGCCTGGAATGCTCTACCCTACTCCGTGATTACAGCCTCAACCCCAAACTGTCTACTGTAGACCTCACCCCATTCTTAAGAGGTCCTTAAAGGAGACATGCATCAGCACACCAGTGTGCCTACCGCCGCTGCCTTACTGTCCTCATTTAGCAATAGCACTTAGACTTATATCCCACTTTACAGCCCTCTCTAAGCTGTTTACAGAGTCAGCTTATTGCCCCCAACAATTTGGGTCCTCGTTTTACCAACCTCGGATGTAGGCGGCTGGCTGCAAAAGTAGCTTGCAGTAATGCACTCTAACCACTGCCGCCACAGAGGCTCCTATGTTACCTGTATTTACTCCCTTTGTTCATGTTTGTGTTCATACCTACATTTGTTATCCTGGACACCTTTGACGAATAAATAAAATAAAATAAAATAAAATAACCCCAATAAAACCAACCTACCAATTCGCCTACAGAGGGGAAGCCATTTTCTCTGCCAAGCAAGTTCCCCTTTCCCTGGCCTACCTTACAAGATGGGCGTTGGGGGGGGGGGAATAATAGGAGGCAGGAGGAGGGTGTCGTCTTGTCCTCCTTGCAGGCTCTGAATGGAAGGCAGGAGAATAAAATGCATTTATTGGATATTATTTTCTCTTTTATTTGGGAACCCACTTGGAACAGGCCGCGCTGTCCCGCTTCCAGTCTACGTCCGGCTTCTCCTCCAAGGCGCCGAGCTTGGGGACCGGGCTGGGGCTGGAAGGGGGTCGGCGGGCGGGCGGGCGGGCGGGCGAGAGGGAGGCGCTCCGAGGCGGGGCGAGGAGTCTCGCCTGCAAAGGGACAGCGAGCGCGCGGGTCGCCACAGGCTGCGGCCGAAGGGGGTTCGCGCGTGGCCAGCGAGGAGCCCGGGGATCCTTGGCCAGGCGCCCCGGAGTTGCGGTCCGAGGCGTGGATTTCATTGCGGGAAGAGGAGCGCCGGACCTCCACGGCGAGGAAGTAAGTGGCGGGGAGGGGGGGGGCGGCACGGGGAACGGGGCGGATGGCCAAGAGGACTTTGGGGTTCCCCGAGCGCGAATGCCAGAGTCGGGGAGAGGGGCAGCCGGAGCTCCCCCCTCCTCCCTCACCGCCCCTTTTCCAAGCCGATAAGCGCGCCTGCAGAGGAAGGAAGGGAAGGGAAAGCAACTTGGCAGAAGTTGGGAAGCGCCCCCCCAAAAGGAGAGCAAGGGGACGGGGACCCCGAAGTTGTGAAACGCAAGATTGGAGGGGGGGGGGTCTTTTCGGAGCTGGGGAGGGCGAGACTTTCCCGGCCCTGGAGACCCGCTCTTGCAATGGGGAAGGGGCGCCTGGGGTAGGTCCCAGGGAGTCCTCGGTGGCCTTTCGAGGAGGGAAGGAGAGGGATCGCCCCGGGACCACCATAGGGGAGACCTTTTTTGGGGGGGAGGACTTTGGAAGTTCAACCGGGAGTCGTCATTGCTCCCAGGCTGCGTCGGACGGGTAACATCTCAGCTTCTTTGGAGCACAGCTGCAAACTTTCCTGCCTCTTTTAACTAAGCGTGGGCCGGCTACGAGCCTGAGAGAGAGAGAGAGGGAGGAGAGAGAGGGAGGGAGAGAGAAGGAGAGGAGGGAGAGAGGGAGGGAGAGGGAGGGAGGGAGAGAAGGAGAGGAGGGAGAGAGGGAGGGAGAGAGGGAGGCTGCCCTGGCCAGAAAAGGCTTGCCTGGTGGAACTTTTGCCTGCCTTTCATCGCACAACTGGTGGGGGGGGGGGAGGGAAGGTGGAAAAGTTTTGGGAGCTGCGTAGAGGAAGGTGGCTGGACGAGGGAGGGGAAAGTCAGGGAGGGGAAAGCCTGCGGAAAGTGCTGAACCCCCCCCTCCCGTTGGGCTCCCCAAATGAGGGAGACTTCTCGTGGATTAGCATCGTTTCCACACCCACCCCTCCCCAGACGATGCATTCCACGCTTGACAAGGGGTCATTCGAGGCAAGGCTGTGCTCCGACTTCTCATATGATGTGGCATTAAAAAGGAAAAAAAAAACAACCAAAAAACAGCCACATAGCAACTTTAAGGAAGTTTGTCTTTCCCAGGGTGCAGATGTCCAGTAACTTGGCCAGCTTTTCAGGGGAGATTAGGGGGAGGTTTCCTCTTTGAGGCTGTACATCCAAAGGCCCCATGCTCCCCCAGCCCCCCCTTACCTAGGCAGCACACCGTATATCCCACTTGCTTTGAATAGGGGGCTATTGAATAGTTCGGGTAGACTTGCAACAGTTCGTTTAGTGACCATCCAAAGTTACAACAGCACAGAAAAAAAAAAAAGAAGTGACGTAGGACTGTTTTTCACAGGTACAACCTTGGCAGTATCCCCATACTCTTGTGATCAAAATCCAGATGCGAGGCAGCTGGTCTGTATTTATGATGGTGGCAGTTGAGGGGGGGAAATCACGTGATCCCCTTTTGTGACCTTCTGACAAGCAAATTCCATGGGGAAGCCCGATTCACTTCACAAGGTTAACAGATGAACAGAGTTGGAAGGGACCTTGTAGGTCATCTAGTCCAACCCCCCCCTGCCCAAGTGGGAGACCCTACACCATTTCTGACAAATGGCAGTCCAATCTCTTCTTGAAGGTCTCAAGTGATGAAACTCCCACAACTTCCGAGGGCAACTTTTGTTCCATGGGTTGATTGTTCTCACTGTCAGAAAGTTTCTCCTTATTTCCAGGTTGAATCTCTCCTTGTTCAGTTTCCACCCATTATTCCTTGCCTGGCCTTCAGGTGCTTTGGAAAATAGCTTAGCTCCCCTCCTCTCTGTGGCAGCCCCTCAAATAGTGGAAGACTGCTATCATGTCTCCCCCGGGCCTTCTCTTCACTAGACAAGCCAGGCCCAGTTCCTGTAACCGTTGTTTATATGTTTTAGTCTCCAGTCCCCCCTAATCATCCTGGTTGCTCTTCTCTGCACTTTTTCTAGAGTCTCAACAGCTTTTTTATAGTGTGGTGACCAAAACTGGATGCAGTACTCTAGGTGTGGCCTTACTAAGGCTTTATAACAACTTGGTTACTAACTTATCAACTGCAATTATCCACTTAACAACGGAGGCAAGAAAGGTCATAAAATGGGGGCAAAACTCATTTAACAAATGTCTCAACAACAGGAATTTGGGGCTCCGTTGTGGTTGTAAATCAAGGACTACCTGTATTTCTCTCTTACCTGCTTGGGAAATAGATATGGCTGGTCTGCTGATGGCGAAGGAAAGGTAGACCACTATTGATGAACCTCGTTACTTAATGGAGGTGTCTGAAAGAAAGAAAAGAAGGAAAGTTGGTCAGGAGGGCATATAAAGGGTCCCGTTGGAAAAAATGGGTGGGTTCCGTAGAAAGTTGCTTGGTGATTTCCAACTATTAGTCCCTGCAGATCTGGAGTGTGGTAGTGTGAGAAATCTCCTTGGCATCCTTCAGCAAAGGAGTTGCTGCAAAAAAAACCCACAAATGCTCTGCAGCCGAAAAATGGATTCGTATAGTGCAGGGGTCCCCAAACTTGGCAACTTTAAAGTCTTGTGGACTTCAACACCCATAATTCTGGGAATTGAAGTCCATAAGTCTTAAAGTTGCCAAGTGTGGAGGCCTCTGGTATAGTGCATCAAGGTCTCCTTCGCATAATCCATGATTTGTTGAATAAGCCACCATTGTCTGGATTAACATAGTGCCGCTTTACAAAACCCTAGTAAGACCACATCTGGAATACTGCAATTTGGGTCACCACGCTACAAAAAAATGCTGTTGGGGTCTTGGGAAATGTCCAGAGAAGAGCAACTGAGATGATCAAAATCCTGGAAACTCAACCATAGGAAGAATGGCTGCAGGTTTTGGATTTAGCTGATCTAAAAAAAACAAGAATTAGGGATGACAGGATAGCAATGTTTCAGTATTTGAGGGGCTGCCACAAAAAAGAGGGGATCAAATTATTCTCCAGAGGGCAGGACAAGAAACATTGGGTGGAAACTAATCAAGGAGAGAAGCAACCTGGAATTAAGAAGAAACCCCCTAACAGTGAGGACAATTAACCAGGGGAACAGCTTGCCACCAGAAATTGTGGGTGCTCCATCCCTGGAGGTTTTTAAGAAGAGATTGGACAGTCCCTTGTCTGAGATTGTTTAGGTTCTCCTTGAGCAGGGGGCTGGACTAGAAGACCTCCCAGGTCCCTTCCAGCTCTATTCTATTCATTCATGTTGAGCTAAACCATAAACCAAGGCTTTCCAACCACTCTTACAAAAAACTCTGGTTAGCTCGTCTAAATAAAGCTGTTTCTTGAAATTGTGCAGAGTAAGAGACTGAAAAAAAATGTGGGTTGTGTTTGTGGTCTCACTGTGCAGATGCTGGAATAAAATGGTTTCCAGTCCCATTTTACAAGTGGAGAAATGGAAACAGGGAAATAAAAGTTGTGCTTGAAACCGCTAATTGGCTGAACTCACAAAAAAAAAAATCCCTTAACCAGGTTCGGTAAAAACAGATACCTGCAAATGTTGATCTTGATTGTGGTTGTTTAGTTGAGGAATACCTGTATGGTGAGAATCTTTTCCACACCTCTCCTCATTTATGAAAGCACCTTTCTGCTAAATTTTGGGGATATCTTCCTGGAAGAGGCACTCTTGATGCCAACTTAATTGGATTCTAATTAATCAAATGGCTCGTATTGGCTTCAATCTGTTGGCTTCTTCCAATGCCAACTTCTTAGCTTGCATTTAGATGGGAATAGCAGGGGTGCAGTTAGATTTGAAAGTAAAAAAAAATTTTTTTCTGGAAATAAGCTTTGGCAAACCTAAATCAGGGTCTTCAAACTTGACAGATTTAAGATTTGTGGACTTCAACACCCAGAATTCCTCCTCCAGGCATGTTAATTCAGGAATTCTGGGAGTTGAAGTCCACAAGTCTTAAACTTGCTAAGTTTGAAGTTTCAACCCTTGTTGTAAATCTACTAAGGAAGCTGTTATGTCCGTGCCTGGCATTAAGATATTTCATTTTTTTTTAATAAAAAAAACCCACCCAAAAATGTGGGTTTGAATTGGCGTGAGCTTCTGCAGTGCTGTTGACACTCTGGAGCCTGAATGTGGTTGTTTGTTCTAAACTTTCTACATGCCTGGATTGGCCCCAGCTACTGTTCCTCCCGTTGCCAAAAAGTTTTCCCCTGTCAAGGACCTCTGGGAAAGGGTGGATAAGAAATAAGTTAAAAGTGTTGTCCTCTAACTGGCCATGCATCTACTCTGTTGCTATGTGCCTCCTCTTGGAGGGCTTGTATTGAACCCCGGCGTCACTTGGGGGCTGCATGTCACAGGGACTGAGAAGGGGGAATATTTATAACTTCCAACATCTTGCCAGGTTTGATATATTTAGACAGCCCGCTGGCCAATAACAGATCAGATGCAGTGAAGCTCTAGAGCAGGGTTTCTAGCTACCATTTGCTGCCTTCAGAGCCTTCCTTACCACATCTTTCCATTCCAATAACTCGTGAAGAAATAAAGTAAGGACCATGGACCAAAGAAGAGAGAAAACCCATTCCTTGTCCTCAAAGTTATTGGACTCTTTTGGGTCAAGTCTTTAAGAAAACAGCTTGGAAGCTAAGCAAGGTCAAGCTTAGTTAGGGTTTGATTAAAAGAATTGCTGGCTAGACTGGGAAGTTCAAAGGAGTCCTGGAAGAAGGCAACACTTTTTCAACTTATTGCCAAGGAAACCGCATGGATGCATCCCTGAAATCACCCAGAGACAAGCTTGACTTGATGGAGACTATAACTAGCATTAAAAACAATAGGTTGGCAGTGCTTTGGTTTTCAGCAAAGGCTTTTGGGGGCCCTGAGCTGTTCTTGGAAATTTAGGGATAGAAGTTGCCTTTCCAATTTTCTTTAATAGATCAGGGAGGCCAAGAAAGCTTTGTGATCTCAGTCCTTCCATCTTGGCCATCTTCACAATGCCAAAGAACTGCATGCCTTAGCTTTTCTGCACTGTTTTCTATTTTGCATTCGATTCTTTGCAAAAGGCTGCACGTTGCTCAGTTTCCACTTTCCTGGAAATTCCTTCTTTACACAGTAGATCAACAGAATAACAACAGAATTGGAAAGGACCTTGGAGGTTTTCTAGTCAAAACCCCCTGCTCACAAGCAGGAAATCTTAAACCATTTTAGATCAATGGTTGTCCAATTTTTTCTTAAAAACTTCCAGTGTTGGAGCATTTACAACTTTTGGAGGCAAATCGTTCCACTGATTAATTGTTCTCACTATCAGGAAATTCTGCCTTAGTTCTAGGTTGCTTCTCTCCTTGATTAGTTTTCACCCATGGCTTCTTGTCCTGCCTTCAGGTGCTTTGGAGTATAGCTTGGCTCCCTCTTCTTTGGGGCAGCCCCTGAGATATTGAAACACTGCTCTCATGTCTCCCCTAGTCCTTCTTTTCATTAAACTAGACATACTGAATTCCAACAACCGTTCTTTGTATATTTTAGCCTCCAGCACCCTAATCATCTTTGTTACTCTTCCCTGGAGTCTTTCTAGAGCAGAGGTTTCCAAACTTGGCAACTTTAAGACTTGTGGACTTCAAGTCTCAGAATTCTGGGAGTTGAAGTTCACAAGTCTTAAAGTTGCCAAGTTTGGGGACCCCTGATCTAGAGTCTCAGCATTTTCCGCCAAGCCTTCTTTTTCACAAAGATTGCTTATGCATGATCCTTTCTGACCTCACTGGAAGTGAAGGCAAGATGTAACCTTGCTTTCATGCTTATTTCTTCTTTCATTTTTTTTTCTTCGTTGTCTCTCCCACCCACTGCTGAATGTGGATTGCAAGTTCATTCCTGCGAGTCTTAAGTTGGCAAAGACTCATGTGTGTTGATGGTTTTATAGACAAAGGGACATAATTGAGTTCTCATTTGTACTGTGCTATAACCTGATCTTGTGGACAGATTGTTTTAAATATTAGGTTTTTTATTTTGCCTTTATTATTATTATAAATACCTTAAGTGCCAAACATACTTAAGACTCCTTCTGCTCCCTATTTTCCCAACAACAACAACAACCACCCTGTAAGATGGGTTGGCCTGAGAGAGTGGGACTGACCCAAAATCACCAAGCCAGCTTTTGTGCCAAAGGCAGGACTGGAAGTCAATTCTCCTGTTTTCTAGCCTGTGCCTTAACCATGAGATCAAACTGGTAGCCCACCATAATCCATTCCTTTTCTAATCAGTTCCAGTTCGGCCCAGTAGATTTTATAGTACAGATTAGCTTTCTCCCAAGTTGCTGCCTTCCAGATGTGCTGGATTTCAAGTCCTGCAATCCCAATCCAATACAGGCCAGGTTGGGGGAGGCTGTTGTATAATATCAGAATAATAAGGCTGGTTATTCACAGTTCTTAATGGCTAAACTTACACCTTGGCTTTGTTCAGTGGTGTATTCAGAAGGTTCTGAACAGTTCTAGAGAACCAGTAGTAGAAATTTTGAGTAGTTTGGAGAACCAGCAAATCTCACCTCTGACTGGCCCTGCCCCTATGTATTCTCCGCCTGCCATTGAATCCCAGTTGATTGGCTGGGTCTTCTTTGGTTGCCCTGCACAGGAGAACGGAGCTGGAAAGCAGGTTAGTGGGGAGGGAGTGGGGATTTTGGAGTAACCTTCCCCCCAAAGTGGGGAGGGAATGGAGATTTTACAGTATCCCTCCCCTGCCATGCCCACCAAGCCATGCCCACAGAACCTGTAGTAAAAAAATAATTGAATCCCACTACTGGCTCTGTTCTCACAGGATACTTAACCAGATCATTTACAACCTAGCAGTTGCATCTGCACGGCACCATAAACCTGGTTTGGGGTTTTTTGGGTGGTGCATGTATGGTGCAGATTCAAGCTGGTGGAAATATGCAACAATAAATGGGCCAAGCATGCTGTGTGCTTATAATCCTTGTGTTAAATTTCTTCACCCTTTTGTGCCATTCTAAGTTGTCAAATTTCCCAGCTGCAAAGCTTTGGTTTGTTCCTGCCAATATGTGTTTATTATAAAAGGGCTGCCTTGGCAGGGCACGGCGAGGAGGGTGGTTTATTTCCCTTCCCTTGGCTTGGATGTGGCTTAGTCACAACTTCCTCTCCTACAAGCTATAGGTAGTTGACAGTGGCCAATTGATACCTTTGTTGGCATCGCCTCAGGGGAGCAGTCTTGATGACAATTGTAGATATTCCTTGGCTCCTGTGGGTTGTTAAGCTAAGCCTGTGTTCCCCAACCAGGGTTAAGGAGACAAGCTAAACAGAATGTGCAGCATTAGTCAGATAGGCACACAGATAAATGAGTGAGATATGTTTGTATGTTTGTTAACATACAGTAAAAATTACAGATACGCTTGTGCTATCAAAATATAGTTTATTCCATTTAGAGTTTATAGCATAGTCAAAATAACAGTCCATTAGTCATGTATCATTTTAGTCAGTCCATTCAAGGATATTCAATTAGCAAAGTCCGTGTAGAATATCCAATGTCAGTTCACTTACAAATAAATCAGTCCTTTCTCTCTCCCGTTCCAGTAGGAGAAAAACGCAGTCTTGAATCCATCCAGTAATTAGGGATCATAAAGCCAGAGAGAGCAAGCTGCAGTGCCTTGCTTCTTTTATGGTGCTTTCACAACCACTCCCTTAATTACATTCCTACAGTTAAAGTTGCAGACACTTTAACTAATAAACCATGATAACATATTTATTATTTTACCTAAACCAGTTAGGGTAAACAATGTTATCCCTAACAGGTGTTGCGCATATGCAAAATGGAGGAATGGTAAATTGCAATTAGGTCCTTAGATCTCTTTGAAGCAAAAGGGAAAGATGGAAAATCCTTCCTTCCTTCTTTCCTATCTTCCCAGTCTTTCTTTCTCTCCTTCCTTCCTTCCCACTCTCTTTCTCTCCTTCCTTCCTTGCTCTTTTCCTTCCTTCCTTCCTTCCTTCCTTCCTTCCTTCCTTCCTTCCTTCCTTCCTTCCTTCCTTCCTTCCTTCCTTCCTTCCTTCCTTCCTTCCTTCCTTCCCCAACGCTCACTTGCCTTTTCTTTTCAGATACCATTCTATCAAGAGTGACTCCTCTAGATATGACCTCCAGCTAGTGAAAAACATGCCCTATCTTGCAAGGAGTAATTTCCAAGGCTGCATTATTGAGGTGGGTGGTGATTGTATATCAACCCATCCCAATTCCTTCCCCCCCATTGCTTTCTTCCCCTTATTGCCTGTGTGTGGTTTGTTTCTTTTGTCCTTCACATGTTCTGTTCACAGGCCTTGCTCTGCCCCCCTCCCACATCTGTCCCAAAGCCAAGGCAGACAAATTTAGCTCTTCTGATCTCTCTCTCTCTGTGCCACAAGCCAGTTCCTTGCCTTTCCCGGAGTCCCTACAAGCTGTTGATTCTTTTCTTCCAAAGTAAGAGAGCCCTGATGGGGTAGGCATCAAAGGGTAGGTATATAGGGCCCTGCAGGGTGGGGAGCCAAATATTTTGGGGCCTGAATTTGGGGGGAAATGACGCACTAGCACCTCCGACATCATTGTTGGGGCAGGATTGCCCCTAGGAAGGTGAGTCAAGGCGAGTGTGTCAAAAAATAGTCTGATTGCACAGCTGTTGTAGCCGAGTTGGCAGCCTGGGAAAGGAACAAGGGGAACAGAAATTGATTATTTGCTCATATTGTAGATCTCCTAGACATTATAAGAGAGTTGAATTAATCTATGGCAGCCAAAAATCAGAAGGAATCTGGTAGCAACTTTTCAGACGAGCCAATTTTATTCACAAGTATGAATCACAGCTGACTTTATCAAGCTGACTTCATGAATAACTTTAGTCTGAAAAAGTGCTACCAGACTCCCACTGATATTTTACAGATCTATGGTAATAACTTACAGTAGATCATTAAGAATTTCTGAATTGCCAGGTGTTCTAACCTATTTAGGTAGAGAGACAAATGGGTTTGAGTTACATATTGTGCCAAGCATGGGTGCAGCAGTTCCCTTGGTTTGAGTTTAGCTATTTGTCCACCCAACCAATGGTGATTTATTTAAGAAGCTATGATTAAATAAAGTACAGTGAGAGAATGTAATCATTATCCAGGCTGAAAGAAACTAGCTTTCGCTATTTCTGTAGAACTTGATGCTGCTGTACCATCATGCTTGAATCCAAGTGATGGATGAATGGAGAAGAGGCTGGTTTGAATCCCAATTTGGCCAAAAATTGATTCTGACCACACAGTTTGTTGCTTTCCATGGGTTTTAGTTAAGAATTTGAGATTTGTGGTCTTTTCTCTGCCTCCTTTGTGGTACATCAAAGATTATTTTAATCAATGATGTGCAAAGTGTTGAGTGGAGACAACTCTTCACCACCAACTGCAATGTTTTGCAGAGTCTCCGAAAACAAGAGGGAAACAAAATGAGGTCAGGTAAGGGAAACCTGAGGATCTGGTCAATATTGTCCTGTGGTGGATCACCATGGCAAGCTGGAGAAGGTTTTGGTCTGGCTAATGGGAGAATTACCTTGTTGGACAGGATCTCCTTTTCTTCTGCAGCCAAGCCACCCAGGAAAGGGACTTCCTGTTGGGATTGAGGTGACCTTGTTGATAGAAAGGGAAACTGAGGCAGAGCATGGTGGGAACAAACAAGGATTAAGAAATTAAGAAACAATAGGAAGACATACACCATGCCAATTTGATGTCAACAACTATAAATTCAACAGTAAATGAGAAATCTGTTCTCAGGCAGCTTTCTTCCTCCTGTCCTACAATGAAGGCAGATAAATTTATTAAGCTTCTGTGGAGCTCAATATGTCTGGATGGGCCCAGCTTTGCAATATTTCCAGGAAGCTTCCATCGCATGCTGATTCTTTCCCAATTTTGGACAAAAGTCACCCACCTCATCTATTCTTTCTCATGCGCTCAAGTGCATATGCAATCTTCAAACATCGCAGCTAAGCAGCCTCTGACACTCGCTGCAACATTGTATGGTAATGGCCCCCAAGGAAGATGGCTTCAAAGAAAGATAGGCTTTAAAAGGTAGAGATTAAACTGATCCAGGCAGAATAAAGTCTATTGGTCCTTATTGGTCATACCTGTATGTTGCTTTCGGTTTCATGCACAGCATGACCAGGGAATCACAGTGGGCCACCAGAGGTGTGGTTTGGCTGGTGCTTGGATGCACAAAGAAGATTAGGGGACGGGAGGCTAAAACATATAAAGAATAGTTGCTGGAACTGGGTATGTCTAGTCTAATGAAAAGAAGGACTAGGGGTGACATGAGAGCAGTCTTCCAATATCTCAGGGGCTGCCTCAAAGAAGAGGGAGTCAAGCTATTCTCCAAAGCACCTGAAGGTAGGACAAGAAGCAATGGATGAAAACTAATCAAGGAAAGAAGCAACCTAGAACTAAGGAGAAATTTCCTGATAGTTAGAACAATTGATCAGTGGAACAACCTGCCACCAGAAGTTGTAAATGCTCCAACACTGGAAGTTTTTAAGAAGAGTTTGGATAACCATTTGTCTGAAGTGGTATAGGGTTTCCGGCCTAAGCAGGGGGTTGGACTAGAAGACCTCCAAGGTCCCTTCCAACTATTCTATTCCTATTCCTATTCTATTCTCCCCCCCCTCCTCTCTTCACACTAATGTGGTTTGATTGGTGTTATGGAGCACGTTATACAAATTTGGCCATTGTGGTTTATTAGAGCCAACCCAGTTTTTCCGAAGCAATGATCACCCCAGCCTTTGAGTGATAAGCTGATGGGGTGATGTGTCTCACCCACTCCAGAAGTGACTGGGTGAGACCAGGACGAACCTTTGAGTTGATTTCACGTACATCAATACTCCATTAGAATTAATAGAATTACCACCCAGCCATGTGTTTAATTATTTCTCCCTTCTGTCGCCTTAGAAAAAAACTTTAAAAACAGACAATAATAACCATTTGTCTGAAATGGTATAGGGTTTTTCTGCTAAGCAGGGGATTGGACTAGAAGACCTCCAAGGTCCCTTCCAACTCTGTTATTCTGTTCTAATGATATAGAATATTTTGCAAACACCTGTGCCTGATTCTTACTTTAGCAGACCAGGATTCGGATTAAAATAATTCTTAAACTCTTCGGGCATGTATTTTTTGGTCCCGCTGGAAGTTAGCAAGTCACACTGGATGTGTGTCCTGGTAAAATCTTCCCATTTCACGACGGGAGAAGTGAGGTGAACTGAATCCCCAGAAAAAGCTAAAAGTCGCATTTCTTTTTCCATCCAGTTTTGGAAGAAAAATATTATCTAACTCGGAGCAGGAGGCCCAGAGCTCCAAAGACGTAAGACGCTTGCCTTTTTTTTTTTTTGCACAGGGAAATATTAACCCTGTTTTCTGTTTGTGGTGAAAAACCTTTCAGGCCACAAGTGAGCCAAAGGACAGGAGTGTTCCCATTTCCTTTCCCGTTGATTAGCAATGGAAGCCAAGCCTGTTAGCCAAAAGGATGTTTACTGCAAAAAAAATAAAAAAATAAAAACTGGCTTGCAGAGTGATACAGAATTGGCGGCTTTGCATACCTGAACCCATCAACCCTCCTTGTTTTACCCTGAAGTAGATATGTACAGGTGCCCCCCCCCATTTATAATAGTTCATTTAGTGACCGTTGACATTACAATGGCACTGAAAAAAAGTGATTTATGACCGTTTTTTTTTTACCCTTACGATCAGGGCTGGGATCAGTGGTAGGATTCAAAATTTTGTTACCACTGGATCTGTGGGTGAGGCATGGCAGGCGAGGCAGGGGAAGGATACTGCAAAATCCCCATTCCCTCCCCACCCCACTAACCTGTCATGCCCTTGTTGGAGTCTGATTCTGAGGGGGAGATTGAGAAGCTGGCAGAGAGTGGGAGTGTGGCTCTGGTGGCTGTGGAAGAAATGGGAAGAGCACGGTCCAGCTGGGCATTCAGAGGAAGACCCAAGGCCATCCCCTCTTCATCCTAGGGCATGCAGGGAGGAATGGAGAAGGGAGCAACGTGGCTTACAGGAGAGGAAAAGGCCCTGATCCCTTTCATTAGTTGCAGCTGGGAGAACAGGATAAAAGTGGGGCATTTTACAAACCTAACAAAGGGCAGTGATTCACTTAATGACTTAAGGGCTTAAAATGGGGCCAAACTCATTTAATGTCTCACTTAAGCAATAGAAACTTTGTATTCCGTTGAGGTTCGTAAGTTGAGGACTACCTGCAGTGAGTGAGAAATACCGAAGTTTCAGTTTAGTTTTTCCAGTTTGAGGTCTCAGCTTAAGGTCAAAAAGCGTGGAGCTCATTTGGTCTGTGGGAAAAACTTATTCAGTTGCTTTGTATTTTTAGACCAATATAAAAATATATTTGCGGGTACATGAACTTAAAAAAAAAAAAAAAAAGCCTGAGAAACAGAGTTGATTATTTCCTTTTAAAAGTTCTTTCTTTCTCTTTTTTCTTTGCTGGGAGCTCAGATTTGTAGGGAGAAGTTTTAGTTCGGAGCCCAAAATACAGTATTCCCGTTAATGGGCTTGTTGTAATTGGGCCTCCCGTTGCAACTCCAGTTGTCTCTTGACCACCAGGGTTAGAAAATTGTTTTGTTATGGTTGTGGTTCACGGAGAGAAATACATTGCAACTTTTTTTTTTTTTCCCCCTGCGAATCCCTTTTGTTTTCCCATAAAAGCACCCTAGACCATAAGATGCCTGGACTTGCCAGCTCAGCTTGTGTGTGTGTGTGTATGAAGTTGGGCTGCTTTTGATTTCAACAATGCTGATCATACACACACACACAGACACACACAGACACACACACACCCCTCTCCCCATATGTCCTGACTAAGCATGGTCTGTAGGCATTTGCAATCTGGAAATTGCCTGGTGGGCAACAGCTGGCAGAAGGGAAGCTGGTTGCCACATCCCTGAGCACCCTGGAGACAGGTTATCACCTGCAAACATTGCAGGACGTTTTTCTTCCCGCACTGCAAACATTTCACTGCCATAGTAACTGGCCTTTGCCCTCCCTCCAGGGCCAGCTGGGTCATTTCAGAATGTGAAATAATGGGCCCAGCACCAGCTGTTCCAAGCTTGCTTTGCTTCTCCCTCCCTCCAGCTCTGTTTCCTTTCCACCTGGCTGTTCTGGTCTCCCCGCCCTTCCTTCTTCTCCATGCAGCATGCTTTCCTCTCCAGCTGTTCCAGCAGCTGCTGTCTCATCCTCCACCTTCTCCCCTCTCTTGTCCATCGTTTCTTCAAATAAATACTTTGCAATTGGGAAGATAAACTTTTATAGAACTAGCAATGGTGCTTATATACCGCTTCACAGTACTTTACAGGCAGAGGTGGTATTCAGCCAGTTCTGACAGGTTCTAGAGAACCAATAGCGGAAATTTTGAGTAGTTTGGAGAACCGGCAAATCCCACCTCTGACTGGCCCTGCCCCCATCTATTCTCCGCCTCCCATTGAGTCCCAGCTGATCGGCTGGGTCTTCTTTGGTTGTCCTGCACAGGAAAACAGAGCTGGAAAGCAGGCTAGTGGGGTGGGGAGGGAATGGGGAATTTGCAGGATCCTTCCCCCAGAAGTGGGAGGGAATGGAGATTTTACAATATCCTTCCCCTGCCATGCCCACCAAGCCACGCCCACCAAGCCACACCACGCCCACCGAACCAGTAGTAAAAACAATTTGAATCCCACCACCACTGTTTCCAGGCCTCTCTAAGCGGTTTTACAGAGTCAGCCTCTGGCCCCCAGCCATCTGGGTCCTCATTTTACCCACCTCAGAAGGACGGAAGGCTGAGTCAACTCTGAGCCTGGGGAGATTCCAACTGCCAAATTGTAGTCAGCTGGCAGTCGGCAGAAGTAGCCTGCAGTACTGCATTCTGACCACTGCGGCACCAAGGCTTATTTTGGAATGTCACTCCTTTGCGGATTTCCCATTTTTAAAATCCCAAATGCTCCCACTTCTTCTGACTTTCCTTTTGCTGATTTATTTTTTATTTTTTTGATGTTTGGATTGCTGCTGTTGACAGCTGCAGACGGGACTTGGCAAAGCTCCTGTGTTGAACAGAAGAACGAACCCTAACCCCATGGTGTGTTTTCTTGTCCTGACAGTGCAGTGATTTGGGGAGAGAGGTTATCTGTTGAATTTGGGGTGGCTGCTTCAGCTAAGAAGGAATGGTAAAGGCCCAGAGACTTACCAAGACAGAAAAGTCATAATCGTAGGGTACTGCAATCCTCGATTTGCAGATGTCATTGAGCCTGGAATTACTATCGTCATTGTGGTCATAAATCAAGACATTATGTGAAAATCCTGACTGGATTTTTCAACATTTTTTTTTTTGTTTTTGTTCACCAAACAAATCAGTTTTCCCCAATGGATTTTTTTTTTTTCTTGCTAGAAACTGGAATTAAATGCCAGAAACATTGTAAATTATAATCATGTGCCAGTGGACACTTCAAATAATCTGTAAACTTAAACTGGTTGCCGAATGGCATTGTGTGATCATATGACTGTGGGGCACAAGGGAGTGTTTGTAGTTGTCATACATCGAAAAGAGATCATAGATAGCTCTCAGAGGGACATTAGCACTTAGCAATCGCACGTAGACTTATATACCCATTTACAGTGCTTTACAAACCTCTCTAAGTGGTTTACAGAGTCAGCCTATGGCCCCAAACAATCTGGGTCCTCGTTTTACCCACCTTCAGAAGGATGGAAGGCGGAGTCAACCTTGAGCTTGGTGAGATTCGATTTGCCAAATTGCAAACAGCCGGCAGTCAGCAGAAGTAGCCTGCAGTACTGCATTCTGACCACTGCACCACCGCAGCTCATTAAGTGAGTGGTTGCAAGTCAAGGATTACCTTATTGATTGCAGTCGTTGGGAATGTGCAAGAAAAGAGTCGCTTTGCATATGTTTGCATGCCTAGTGGCTAGTACAGGTAGTCCTCAACTTATGACCACAATTGAGCTCGATATTTCTGTTGCTAAGTGAAACATTTGTTAAGTGAATTTTGCCTCATTTGACGATCTTTCATGGAACAGTTAGTAAGTGAACCACTGCACTGGTTATGTTAGCAATAGGGTTGTTAAGTGGACCTGGCTTCGCCATTGAATTTGCTGGTCAGACCTCTGGACATTGCAACTGTCATAAATGTGAGTCAGTGGAGAAGTATCTGAATTTTGATCACATGACCCTGGGGAGGCCGCAATGGTCGTAAGAGTGAAGAACAGTCATAAGTCACTTTTTCCAGTGATGTTGTAACTTTGAACGGACACTAAATGAAGTGTTGTAAGTTGAGGAACTACCTGTACAGTCTTAGTGATTGAGGCATCAAGCTAGAAAACAGGACAGTCCAAGGCCTAGAAATATTCAACCTGGAAATAAGGAGGAATTTTCTGACAGTGAGAACCATCAACCCACGGAACAGAAGTTGCCTTCGGAAGTTGTGGGAGATTCATCCCTGGAGGCTTCCAAGAAGAGACTGGACTGCCATCTGTCAGAAATGGCATAGGGTCTCCTGCTTGGGCGAACGGGTTGGACTAGATGACCTACAAGGTCCCTTCCAACTCTGTTAATGTATTGAGGATCCTGCCTTAGCCATGAAAGCCCCCTGGGTGACCTTGGGCCAGTCCCTCTCTCTCAGTCCAAGCTACCTCACAGGGTTGTTGTGGGGGAAAATATGGCAGGGAAGGTCTTGGATATGTTATTATTTGTAAAAACAATAAAGGCGGGATAGCAATAAATGAGAAAAAGTAGGGGGCTAAATGAAGAGTGGAAGTGCAGGAATATTGGCAGGAGAATTAGGAGTTGAAAGGAAAGGTTTCTGACTTGCTTTTTAGAATGGGAGTGCTGTAGCCCGTCAGTGGCCAGCAGAGTTGACAGCAGACTCAGTCAGTGAGGAGGTTGGGGAGGAACCTGGGTCAGTCCTGGAATCTGGGGAAGGCTCTGTATGAGGGCTCTGCATCAGAGGCAGAGATGGGGCCAGGGCCATTAGACAGTTTATCAGCTGCCTTCGGACATCAGTGAGGCAGAAGAACAGCTGGAGCCTGTTCCCAGTGTGCGCAGGCACAGAGCTGCCAGAAGAAAGGAACAGCTAAGGAACAAGGGTCGACTTGGGAATAAAGCCACAGGTGGACAGTGAATGGCCCCTCCCAGAGGGAATAAAAGAGGAGCGAAAGGGGAGTGGGGTTTTGCAGGAGACAATTAGTTCATTTGGGTGAAGATCTGTTCCGGCATTTTTTGCCAATTATTGTCTGCTACAGTGTGGCCTCTGAAAGATATCAGCCTGGCAACTCTCCAAGCCTGATAAAGGTCTGTAATTGTGGAATATCTTGAAAGACTATTAGTCGGGACTTTGCTGGAGAGGAATTCACTGTAAACTCAATAAAAGGGGTTTATCAGGACGAGGAGTCAGCTTCTTGCTGTTGGAGAAGCCTAGGGTGCTTCAAGTGACATACATTTTGTCCCCTTATTGTAGGCGTGGATGAGATCTCCCAGATGTCTTAGCCAAATACAGTCAGATGGGAATTGTAGTTCAGCAACATCTGGCATTTCCATCCAGCCATAAGGACAGAGACAATTTGCTATTTCCAAAGTGGGAACTCCCCATTTCCTAGAAAGCAACCCAAAGCACAGACTATGGATTGAGTGTTTCACAGTTGGGTTACGTGCTGCAACTCCACGACTTTGTTCCATCCAGGAACCTGACTGTCCTTTTTGTATTTTATCTCCTCTCATCTTGTAGACATGTGGCTCCTCCTTCCTCTTTGTGGGATCTTCATAGCAAACTCAGCGGCAGGTAAGTCTGGTCTTGGAGGACTTACAACAGAAAGTAAGAACTCTGCCTTTCAGAAACACACATATACACACAAGCAAACCCATCCCACGGTATAAGAGTTGCAGTGGTGCAGTGGTTAGAATGCGGCACTGCAGGCTACTTCTGCTGCCTGCCAGCTGCCTGCAATTTGGCAGTTCAATTCTCACTGGGTTCAAGGTTGACTCAGCCTTCCATCTTTCCGAGGTTGGTAAAATGAGGACTCAGGTTGTTGGGAGTCAATAAGCTGACTCTGTAAACCGCTTAGAGAGGGCTTAAAAGCACTGAGGTGGTATATAAGTCTAAATGCTACTGCTATTGCTATCCTGCCTAGCACAAAAACACTGAGACATAAAGATGCCATAATCCGAGTCCTGGATTGGCTGGGTTTTTCTAAACCCACCTTCTTTATACAACTTTATATGGATTGTACAACAGTTCACTTAGTGACAGTTCAAAATTACAATGGCACTGAAAAAAGTGACACGACTATTTTTCTTACTGTTGACCACTGCAGCATCCGCATGGTCATGTGATTTACATTCGGCTTCTTGACAACTGACTCACATTTATGACGGTTTGCAATGTCCAGGGGGGCATGGGATCCCCTTTTTGTGACCTTCTGACCAAGAACGTTAATGGGAAAGCCAGGCTCACTTAACAACCGTGTGTCGGGGCTCCAACAAATCCTGATTTAACCACAACTGATTTAACAACTGCAGTGATTCACTTAACAACTATGGCAAGGAAAGTCCTAAAGTGGGCCAAAACTCACTTAATAAATGTCTCTCTTTAGCAACATAAATTTTGAGCTCAATTGTAGTCGTAAGATGAGGACTACCTGTACTTTCTGAAACTTAAGACACAAAGGATGTCCTTTACCAAAACTTCTTAGCAATTCCCCGTTCCAAGGGATGCATATTATCTTTTGAAAGTTAGTTCTAGTCAATACCCGTTGCCTGTCCTGCTGTGCTTTTAAAGTGTTGGGTGTCTACTTCTCCGCCCAGGACAACTCAAGGTGACACAAAAACGACGGAATAGTGCCTTGTGATACCGTGAGACAAACTCTGACCTTTTGAACTCGAGTCCAGACACTGGAGGCAGATATGGAAGCTCCGTGGCGTGTGTTGCAAAGCATAGGGATTTCCCAGCCACCCATGGACTCTTGGACACCTTATTTGTAGATAACCTGTCTGCCTGAGGTTTTGAGAATTGAAATTCAAAAGCTGTTGTAGAATATTGATTTGATCTTTAAGGGAGGGCAGGATATTTTTTTTCCCCCCTATGAATCAATGTAACTTTATACCCTGAGAAATCTCACCTACCTTTGGTGTTAGGATTATTTGTTACTTGTATAATAGTAATGATGGTGAAAGAGTTGGTGACATGAAAAGTGAGTTTTTGACTCCCCGTTGAGACATGATGATTGTAATTTTGAAAGTTCAGTTTCATTCCTATGCAAAGAATAACAAAGTGTATAAAATGCACAGAGTGAATGACTAGGATTACACATCATGCTAAACCATGGTTTTTAAGATGATAATTATGATATATTACACAGCTGTAGTTCACAGCATGTCCAAGTCAGTGTATTCACCTTTGTCAATTTTTAGATATATAGACTTCAATTCCCAGGATGCCCTGCTAATGGGCTTGTTGCTAAGAATTCTGGGAACTGAGAAGCATACATTTAGAACCAATGGGAAAAAAATATCTGTAGCTCAAGGTTGAACAGTGGAGCCCTTGGTGCTCTCTGAGTTTAGTTGTTTGCTTCCAGATGTTTCATTACCCATTAAGGTAACATCTTCAGTTTAGAAGATGTCAAAATTGGGAAATCCAGTGTTAATCCAATCGAACTCTTACAAATTAGATCAAGGCTCTTCAAACTTGGCAAGTTTAAGACTTGTGGACTTCAACTCCCAGAATTCCTGCGCTAACATGACTGGAGGAGGAATTCTGGGAGTTGAAGTCCACAAGTCTTAAAGTTGTCAAGTTTGAAGACCCCTGGATTAGATCAATGAGTTAAATCCAGCCATTGAGCCAAACTTGTACATGAAAATGACGCTGTGAGTTAAAACCAATTTATCCAGAATTAGTTGCATCTCAGCTATCATAAAAGGGGTTGAACGGAGTTACATTTCAACCAAGTAGGCATGAGATCTTGTTTAAAGTATTTATTTATTTACAGCGGATGACTTCAGTACTGTTTTTGACTTTCCTTAACTAGAACAAAGGGGGAAGAACTCCATGTGTTCACCAGCCTTCTCTATTCTTCAGCGATGAGACATTCGTTTCTGAGGAATAAGTCAGTGGAACATATGAAAAGACAATGTACATGAAAGTGGTACCCGTTCTTCAGCTTTGAAACGGTTGAAAAGTAAAATAAATTAAGAACAGCGATCCGTTGTAAAATAACAAAACAGCCCACAGTGTGAGGGGAGAAAAATAGCAATAGCGCTTAGACTTATATACCGCTTCACACAGTGGTGGGATTCCAATTCTTTTACTACCGGTTCAGTAGGTGTGGCTTGGTGGGCATGGCAGGGGAACGAGACTGCAAAATCCCCATTCCCTCCCTACTCCTGGGGGAAGGTTATTGCAAAATCCCCATTCCCTCCCCACCCCACTAACCTGCTTTCCAGCTCTGTTCTCCTGTGCAGGGCAACAAAAGAAGACCCAGCTGGGACTCGGGAGGCGGAGAATAGATGGGGGCGGGGCCAGTCGAGGTGGCATTTGCTGGTTCTCCGAACTACTCAAAATTTCCGCAACCGGTTCTCCAGAACTGGTCAGAACTTGCTGAATCCCACCTCTGGCTTCAAAGTGCTTTTACAGCCCTCTCTAAGTGTTTCATAGAATCAGTTTATTGCCCTCAACAATCTGGGTCCTCATTTTACTGACCTTAGAAGGATGGAAGGCTGAGTCAATCATGAGCCGGTCAGAATTGAACTGCCGAACTGCTGGCAGGAAGTAGCCTGTATTCTAACCACTGCGTCACTATGGCTCTTATATATATATAAACATAGACAGAAATGAAAAGATCTGAAACATATGGGCAAGATGAAGCTTTTAAAAATAAATAGGGAATGAATACAGATAATCCAGAGACTTATAACCACAATTGCATGGATAGATGTCCCGGTTTAAATGCTGACTTCTATGCAGTGATTTAAAACAGTGGGTCCCAACCCTTGGCAACTTTAAGTTAAGTGGACTTCAATTCCCAGAATTCCCCAACCACCCAGGGAACACTGGGAGTTGTAGTCCACATAACTTAAAGTTGCCAAAGGTTGGGACACACTGATTTAAGAGGTGAGGCATGCAAGGTCAACTCTGCTAGACTGGCAATAGGAGAAAATGAAGAACATAATAAATGGGTGAGTTTGTGTAGAAAAGTTTTAGCTCTTATTATATTTGCAGATGGTGGAAGCCTTTGAGATTAAACATATGTCCTGCTGGGTTTCAAAGGAGCTAAAACAAATAATCTGCTTACTCTTTTTTCCTCTTCTAATCATGATTAGAAAAACAAATAAGATAATCTTTATTGTCATTTTTTAAACTTATCTGTTTTTCTAATGTTGATGACAGCTCCCCCGCCTAAACTGGTTGGGGAGCACAGTGAAGGCTGTCTTTGGGTCTTTCATATTTCATCTCCTTGTTCATCTTTCAGAGTCCTCCCAGGATCAGCCTCATGACCCCTTCAATTATGGTAAGTTAATCATTCCTGAAAGCTTGTCTGGGGCCTTGGGAGCCAATGCAAATTGCTACAACCGGCAGAGTTAGGAAACAAAGCACAGGAAAAAGGGAAACAAAAAATCTCCGAAGTATTCCTCTGTTTTTATTTAATATGGAAAGAGGCGGATGATTCCGAGGATCACAATAATGCTTTAGAGAAGGATCCCTTTTCTTTGGACTTTCTTTGAAAAAACACTCACCTGACCTCTACTTAAAAGCTAGCATTAGATCTTTGGATGCAAATGGAATTGTGTTCCTTTCCTCAACTTCCCTTCTTGCGTTACGAAGTTAATAGGACAACAACACAGAAGAAGAGAAGTGGGGAAAGATGTCCACAATAATTTGCTGATTTAGGAACTGAAGTAGAACACCTCTGGAATCCACTTATATTTTTTAATTTATCCCACCTTGAGTCTCCTTTCATGCCTGAGGCGGGACTAGAATTCCCAGTCTCTTGGTTTCTACGCTAGCACCTTCACCACTACACCATGCTGGCTCTCCATTTGCAGACAATCCCAACATAATAAAACCATGGTAACACATGTGCTTGACTTTGTCCCCATGGAGCTGTCCTCCTCTTGGCCTCGTCCATGAGGAAGGTGGCTTATGGCATCCTTGTTCGGTTAGTGGGGGAACGCAGAGTGGATTTGCTCCCCCAGTGGAATTTCTCCATGCATTTTACTATGAAAGGCAGATAGAGTGGCCTCAAAAAGGAATGCCCCTCCTAAGCATAACAATGCATTACGAGTCTGTCAATGATATCCATTTTGCTCTCCAAATTCATGGAGTCCTAACCCTAACCGTAAGGCTAAGGGATTGGGCAAGAGCTCATAAAATAGGAAGGGGAGGGATCAGTGATGGAGATGGCTCAGGAATGGATGGACCACACTTCACCCCTCCCGTGGGTTTTCGGCCTATAGAAATAGGGTTCTTTGTTCTAATTCCAGGCTATGTTCTATTCCTTGCATGACAAACTCATTTTTTTTCCCCTCACACCAGATTACTATTCGCTGAGAGTTGGAGGCTTGGTGTTTGCCGTTGTCCTGTTTCTGATGGGCATCCTCATTATTCTTAGTGAGTAGCTATCATCCAGTGGTTGCCCAGGAAAGGGGGAGGCATAGTGGGTTGGGATCAGAATACCTGTTGAACAATACAGAGTGTGTTCATACATCAAGGAAAGCACTGGTGTGGTTTGGTTGAATCTGACTTCTCTCTTAGGTCTGAACCAGGGGTGGGATTTTACCAGTTTGCACCTATTCGCGAGAACCGGTTGTTAACATTCTAAGCAGTTTGGAGAACCAGTTGTTAGAAGAAATTACTGGCCTAATCCTGTAAGGAGGGCAGGAAGGAAACATTCTGGTGTTGCTTACAGAAACTGCCTCTCCATTGACCCTTATTACATTCTTGGCAGGACTAGATTTTCTGTCTCAGGAACTTCTCTGGAGTTTTTTTCCCCTCCTTTGCTGGTATTTTGCTTGTGTGGAGTGATCATTCAAAGTTACAATGGCACTGAAAAAAGTGACTTATGACCGTTTTTCACACTTACGACTGTTGCAACATCCTCACAGTCATGAGAGGCCAGGCGAGGAGATGCATGCCTCGATGTGAGTGATATTGAGTTGGCCATGCCCAGCCAATCACATGACCACCAAGCTACATCCATCCAGTCACATGACCACCAAGCCACACCCACCACCTAAGCCACGCCCACAGAACCGGCTGTTAAAAAATTTGAATCCCACCCCTGGTCTGAACCCAACAATCACACTGTGGTATCCAAGTCTTATGCCTGTAAAATAAAATGTGTCACAGATCAAGGGTCTTCAACCTTGGCAACTTTAAGACTTGTGGACTTCAACTCCCAGAATTCCTCAGCGCTCCAACACTAGAGTTTTTTAAGGGATGGGACAGCCATTTGTCCAAAATGGTATAGAATCTCCTGCTTGAGCAGAGGATTGGACTAAAAGACCTCCAAGGTGCTTTCCAATATCTGTTATTCTATTAAATAGTGCTTCTCACCAAAATAATCCCCTCATCCCTGCTCAGATTCTTTTGGGATTCTTACTCAACTCTTCTTTCTCTCTTCCTCTCCTAGGCCGGCACTGTCGTTGCAAGTTCAACCAGCAGCAAAGGTAAAAATCCACTCATAAAGTTACTTTGGAGGGGGTGTGGAACTTATCAAAATTGTTTCAAATGGACAAAGAAGGACAGTATAAAAAAAAAAGCGGGGGGGGGGAGCCAAATAGTGTGGCGTAGTTTGCAATGTTTTGTGATGTGGTTCAGATATCTTAATTATTTGGAGACTGTTGAAATGCCCCTGCTTCATCTTTATTCTCTTTTATTTCCGTTTTCTTTCAATCCTCCTGCTGGGGAAGAATCTGGCCAGCACAATGATTCATTCTCTGAATTAGTACATCTGCTGATAATTGCTTTCTTTCTCTCGAGGCTGGGATTGGAAGCAGGGAGAGAAAGGGGCATTAGAAGGTTAACTACTTGTAAGCATGATGTCGATAATTACCCAATAAACGAGCTTTTAATTTTGACCCTTGTAGAAATATTCAGATGATACACCATAAAATGGAGATTTGGAAGCAGTGGGGTGCTAGTAGCAAATAAGAGTTGTGAAAAGTGGGAAGAAAAGAGTATCACAGATTGTTTAAAGAGAAGGACTGATTCATCAATTCCCTAGCTAACTTTGGTTATCATATAAGCAATTGAATCTACCGCAACCTTTTCCCATCTGGCATCCTTCAGAGGTAACTGCGCTATAATTGCAGATACTTCGGAGGTTTCCAGATTGGGAAAAGCTTGTAAATATCCAGGATGGACTACAATTATGTCCAGATATCTCTGTCAACCCAGAAATGATACAAATTCTGTCATTTGCACAGTGAAATTATAATGCAGAGACATTATTTTCCCCTATTGTTCCTCCCACACAGATTCATTCATTCATTCATTTGCTACATTGATAAGCTACCCATCTCACTGTGCAAAGTGACCCTGGACAGTTTAATGTACAATTAAGATGCTGTAGAAAGGCTGCTGACAAAGAACTATGGGGGCGCAGTGGTTAGAATGCAGTATTGCAGGCTGACTCTGCCCACTGCCAGGAGTTCGATCCTGACCAGCTCAAGGTTGACTCAATCTTCCTTCCGAGGTGGGTAAAATGAGGACCCAGATTGTTGAGGGCAAATAGGCTGATTCTATAAACCACTTAGAAAAGGTTGTGTTCTTGTTGGTGGTTGCGAATGTGTCCGACCCATCGCAACCCCATGGGCAACATTCCTCCAGGCCTTCCTGTCCTCTTCTGGAGTCCATTTCAGCTCACACCAACTGCTTCAATGACTCCATCCAGCCACCTCCTTCTCTTCCATCCCCTCCTTCTTCTATGGCCCCTCAATCTTTCACTGTAAAGCAGCATATAAGTCTAAGTGCTATTGCTACCGTATCAAAAAGCAACAACAAATGAAAATGAAATATTTTCCAAGGAATGTAATTAGTATTTTCCAATTCTTAAAACTCAAAGGTCTGGTTTATATGATAGGGATCCCACCTCTCCCTGCCTTCAGATATAGATAGTCCTCGTTTAGCGACCACAGTTGAGCCAAGCAGCTCTGTTGTTAAGGAATGTGCTCCTTAACATGTGCTTTCCTTTTTCCACTCCCCTGCCCTCTGTGGGATGCTCACCAAGGGTCTCGGGTAGCCATCCTGAAACTGACAAAACTACAGGTGGTTCTCAACTTACAACAGTTCATTTAATGACCATTTGAGATTACAACACCACTGAAAAAAAGTGACTTATGGCCAGGGGTGGGATTCAAATTTTTGAACATCCGTTTCTGTGAGTGTGGCTTAGTTGGTGGGCATGGCTTGGTAGTCATGTGACTGGATGGATATAGCTTGGTGGTCATGTTATTGGCTGGGTGTGGCCAACTCAATATCACTCACATCGAGGCACGCATCTCCTTGCCTAGCTTCTCATGACTGTGAGGATGTTGCAACAGTCGTAAGTGTGAAAAATGGTCATAAGTCACTTTTTTCAGTGCCACTGTAACTTTGAATGGTCACTCCACACAAGCAAAATACCAGCAAAGGAGGGGGAAAAAAACTCCAGAGAAGTTCCAGAGACAGGAAGTCTCTTCCTGCCAAGAATGTAATCATGGTTAACAGAGAGGCAGTTTCTGTAAGCAACACCAGAATGTTTCCTTCCTGCCTTCCTTACAGGATTAGGCCAGTAATTTCTTCTAACAACCGGTTCTCCAAACTGCTTAGAATGTTAACAACCGGTTCTCGCGATTAGGTGCGAATTGGCAGAATCCCATCCCTGGTTATGCCCGTTTTTCAGATTGCTGTGGCTTCCCCATGGTCATATGATCAAAAATCAGATGCTTGGCAACTGATTCATATTTATGACCGTTGCTGTGTCCCAGGGTCATGTGGTCACCTTTCTGAGAAAAAAAGTCAAAGGGGAAGCCAGATTCATTAAAAACCAATGGTGCTGACTTAACAACTACAATGATTCACTGAACAAATGTGGCAAGACAAGTTGTAAAACGGGGGCAAAACTCACTTAACAAATGTCTCACTTAGCAACCGAAATTCTGGGCTCAGTTGTGTTTGCATATCTTCTGTTTTGCCTCTTCACCATTCTCTTTCCATTTGGAATGCTCACCTTGGCACTGAGATAATTAGTCGGTAATGTTTGTTCCTCCATTCATTGGAGAAGGAAGGAAGCCTGAACACAGTAGGGAATATACATTCAGCCTCAAGGGTTCTATTCTATGCAAAAGCCCGGTATATTCCCCATTGTGTGCTGGCTTACTCTCTTGTCATCCTTTTTTCTCCAATCTCTCCACTCTGTAAGGGGCGGGGAGAGAAACAACAGGTCAGGCAGAGGAGAATGTATCAAAGGAGAATATTTTTAGTTCAGGGTTGAAATGAGGGGTCCTTGGTGCTCTCCGAGTTTGCTTGTTTTCTTGCAGGCATTTCAACATCCAAACTAGGTTGCATCAATGGTGCAGAATGTATACTGACTATAATGGGGGTCGTGTGACAGGGACAACATGCAGATTGTAAATGCAAGCATTAGTCATAAAATTATTTTCCACTACTGTTGTGTTTTTAAATGCTCCCTGAAGGTGACGGTCAGTAAATGAGGACTAAGGTAAAGATTCCCCTCACACCTACATGCTGGTCATTTCTGGCTCTGCTCAGGGGACGCTGCTCATCTCCATTACAAAGCCGAAGAGTCGGCGCTGTCCCAAGACGTCTCCGTGGTCATGTGGCCGGCATGATGAAACAATAAAGGCACATGGAAGGCTGATTACCTTCCCATCAAAGTGGTCCCTGTTATTCTACTTGCATTTTTTATGTGCTTTCAAACTACTAGCTTGGCAGAAGCTGGGACAAGTTACGGGAGTTCACTCCGTTATGCGGTGCTAGAGATTCGAACCACTGTATTTAATTTGATTTCTTTTGATGGAAGTGCATAGCGTGAATAGCAAAATGGGCTGGTCAGTTTACAGTTCTCCAGTCCAGTTGACGTTTCTCTTGTATGAATGAAGCACACAAACAACATGGTGCTTGGAGGGAGGAAAGGCAAGAATTCCCACTGCGACGTTTTGCTGCACTCATTTGCACATTTGGATTTGACCTTTATATATATATATATATATACTACCTTATATACTAGACCTTATTATATATAGCATTTATATATATAAAGGTATATATGTTTTCTTAAGTTTTTGCAGGTACTTACATGTATGGTATTCAGCTTTGTTCAGGTATTTTCCCACGTCATTATTGTTATGCTTTTAAAGTTGTAGCAACGTTTCGGCAGAATCTCATCTGCCATTATCAGGCTTCTGTATAGTGTATTGTGTATTCTGTAACGGCTGTGAAAATCTGACTCACAGACGAACACAATACAGAAGCCTGATGATGGCAGATATATATATATTTCTTAAGTTTTTGTGGGTATTTATATGTATGGTATTCAGCTTTGTTCAGGTATTTTCCCACGTCATTATAGTTGTGCTTTTAAAGTTGTAGCAACGTTTCGGCAGAATCTCATCTGCTATCATCAGGCTTCTGTATTCTGTATATATATCTATATAGATATATATATATATCTTTAGTATGCGGAATCGTTATTCCTTTTGGATGTCAGCAGGGGGCGCTGCAGCATAGCTTTTATTTATTTTTTTTTAAAAAAACCCACTCTATCCCTGTGTAAGTCCCGCAACCCAGTGACATCATCCCTGAGCCGCCTGCATTGATTCTGCTGCCTCTCTTTTCAGCCAGAACAATTCCCAACTCGCGGCATTCTGAGGATTTATTAAGGCAAGATTTTCAGCCTTTCTCTGGCTTGAATACACAGCACAAAAGGATGCAGTGCAAGAGAGATAAAATAAAGAACTCTACCTGCCAAATTTCTAACATTACAAAGTTTTCCTGGTGACTGTTTGCAAGGGGCCAAATTTGATGTCCCAAAGGTGCTTCCCCCCCCCCCCCCGCAAAGAGGCAACTGGACTTTCTGGTTTTTCTTGGAAGACGTTTCACTTCTCATCCCAGAAGCTTCTTCAGCTCTGGTTGTACAAATGTTTTACAATAGGGGTATCCAAGCTTGGCCACTTTTAAGACTCGTAGACTTCAACTCCCAGAATTCCTCTCTTGCTGGCTGGGGAATTCCGGGAGTTGAAGTCCCCAAGTCTTAAAGTTGCCAAGCTTGGACCACCCCCAAGTGTCCAATCAGCTGAAATAGTTCCTTAAAAGGAAAAAAAATACTGTAAAGATAGGAGCGTGCAGAGCTTATATGGGTTTGTGGTGTACAGAATACATTGGAAGGTACTGCTCTAAACCTGTTCTGCATGCAAAGAATTTTCACTGTCTGGTGTGATGATAGCCCAAGAGGTGGAAATCCAGTGTGATGGTTTGGTTTTGTCCTCAGGACCGGAGAACCGGATGAAGAGGAAGGAACTCTGCGCAGCTCCATCCGGCGTAAGAGCCAGCCTGTGGCCTCACCCACCCTCTGTTTCCCTTTTCTCCTGGGGGAGAACGTTTCCTGGGCCAGGGAACTTTTTAAAAATTATTGTTTTTTATATATTTATTTCAAAGGATTTCAAACTCTTACTTAAGCAAAGGGAACGAAAGAAAGAAAACTGACTTTGCTTTTAGAATGGAATGGAACAGAATAGAAAATGGAAAATAGACAAGAGAAAAGAGAAGAGAAAAGAATAACAGAGTTGGAAGGGTCCTTGGAGGTCTTCTAGTCCAACCCCCTGCTTAGGCAGGAAGTCCTATACATTTCAGACAAATGGTTATTCAATTTCTTCTTAATATCATCATAGACCAACATTAAGTTTGGTAATACATAAGGAAATCTCTGATCTCTTAGACATCCTTTAAAAGACTGATTAATTTGTGCATTGGACAGTTTTCAAACTAGGAGTACCTTTGGGACAGCACAGAACTGGGCAGTGGAAATTAGGAATCTTCTACAGAATGGTGAAATGGTTGCCTATTTATATTTGCTGCATCTGGCATTCTGAGCCAAGATGGTTTTTAAAACTGTTTGGGTATATCATGCCACAGACACCGGAGGAAACAGACACGTCTTAGCTTAAAGTGTGTTTGCTGAAGGAAAGAATAAATCGCTTCAGGGAAAGGCCTTTTAAAAACTCAGACTTTTTTTTTTTTTTTGAATTCTCACTAGGTTTATCCACAAGGATGAGATAGAAGACATCATAACTGGTGAGTTGCTTGCAGATTAAATGAAGAATGACCCTTGTGATCAACTTCAGTTTGATTCTCTTCACTCTTGTGGTTTTTACCATCAATTGCCATCTTCATTGCTCTGTGCAAAATGCAACATTTAGTTCCCCTTTCTCCCCCTTTTTCTTCTTCTGTGATATCTAAATGGTCTCAAGAACAGAGGATTTGTTCACGTAGACACTATATTGATTCTAAAAAGAGAGCTAGCTTGGTTTGTCATAAATAACTCATCTGTTTGAAAAAAGGAGGGCATCTTGCTTTCTTGATGACATGACATTGGAGGCAGGTGAGACA
This sequence comes from Hydrophis major, assembly GCA_033807585.1. Classification (NCBI taxonomy): domain Eukaryota; kingdom Metazoa; phylum Chordata; class Lepidosauria; order Squamata; family Elapidae; genus Hydrophis; species Hydrophis major. The sequence goes on from CM066336.1 coordinate 9,684,235, forward strand.
TGTCTTTCCCTTGTCTAAATTTCCTATTTTGGGGGTAGAAAAGAACGGCTTGTCTTAATTTTTGAGGATTATCTTCTTTTGGACCTCTGTGGTAGGTATGCCATTTGATGACCTCAGCAATAATCAAGTGGAAATAAAGCATGCACTGGGGTTGGAGGTCCAAGCCCTTCAGTTCCCACAATTGTGCCAAGGATTTAAACATGAAAAACCAGGATCTCACTGCAATTGTTTGATTGCAGCAACGATTCTCATTTTCGAAACAGGGTGAGGAATTGTACGAAAGGATCTGTGTGAGATGTGGAGAGCAACACCACCATCTGCCACAGGGGTGGCAAACTCACATCATCACGTTGTTGTCACGTGACGTATTGCATCTTCTCCCCCCTTCACTAAAATCGGGCTGGAGGTGGCCGGCGCATGAGACATCTGGCCCGTGGGCTGCAAGTTTAACACCCCTGATCTACCAGGGGGAGAACTGGGTCTCTTAGGCTCCATCTGGAGTCACCTTTTTCAGCTGCACACTTTAAATTGTGCACCTGCACATACGAACCTGTCCAAAATGACATCCTATTTGTTCCACGTGGCTCATGCTGCAGAGGTGGGGATTCAGCCGGTTCTGACCAGTTCTGGAGAACCGGTAGCAGAAATTTTGAGTAGTTTGGAGAACCGGCAAACATCACTTCTGACTGGCCCCGCCCCCATCTATTCTCCGCCTCCTGATTCCCAGCTGATTGGCTGGGTCTTCTTTGGTTGCTCTGCACAGAAGAACGGAGCTGGAAAGCAGGTTAGTGGGGTGGGGAGGGAATGGAGATTTTGCAGTATCCTTCCCCAGCCAGGCCCACCAATCTAGGCCCACCAAACCATACCATGCCCACCAAGCCACACCCACAGAACCAGTAGTAAAAAAATTTGAATCCCACCACTGTCGTGCTGGGAGATGAAATAGAGGCCTGTGTCTAAGAGCCAGGCCAGTGGAAAGTGGTAAAAATAAATAAAAGAGGTGAAGGATGGATCGCAGCACTAAGCTGTGTGTTGTTCTGGGTCTGAATTCTAAGAGAGCCAAAGTTGAAGCGACATCAGACTAGGAGTCTAAACTGGAAAAGGACCGGCAGCTGAGCTTGTTTGATGTTTTGAATAAAATCTGGAAAACAAGAGACTTGAAGATAACTCCAACAGCAAGATGGCATTCATAACCAGGATAAATTCATGCTCTGGCTGGAACTGGGGTCACTTTGCGTCCTGAGCTTCCTCCTTTTTTATATATATTTGATTGTCAACTTTCTCCACTATGCTTCACTTCTTTCCTTTTCTCCTCTTCTCCTAGGTAGCTGTATGGATATGGATCCTCCTGGATCTGGAGCGCTCCCTTCCTTCGTTCCGCCTGGCCTTAGTTCTCCCAGCAAGGCCCCACTGCTTGCCACAACTCCAGTGCATTCCAGAGCTGCTTGCCTCTGGGGGTCATCCGCCCCCAACTGAGCCCCCCTTACCAAGACCTTCCCCTTCTGTTTTGGCTTGCTGCTTGAAGTCCACTGCTTCTTCAGAGAGGGAGGGCAGCCTTCTAACCCTTGGCCTTCAGCCTCTAGTGACCATGAAGGATTCTAACTCCTGAGCTGAGTTCAAGCTGCTTTTACAGTAAGGCCCTGTCTGAGCTATTCCCCTTTAAAAAGCTCTCCTTGGGCTTCTGGAAATAAAAAATTTCCTTGAGTCCAGTTCTTCTCCAGGTGGCTGCATCCGTGCAGTTCTCTCTAGGCAGCTTTCGAGAAGTAGTTTGCTTGTTCAAGTTTTCGATCTAGTATACCGTCCTCGGTTTCACAGATGGTTCCCTGTCCAGAACTAACCATGATTGCTTTCCATGAGATCAATTTGGGGCTCCCACTAAGGCAATAGTTCTGAAAAACAAACAAAGTTACAGATCCTGATTTTTTTTTCCTTATCGCCAAAGAAAAGCACGCATGAGATTTATCCAGCATAAGGTGCTATTTCATTGGTGTTCTCTTATTATTAATAGTTGTGCTATTGAGATCGCACAGCCCATCTGGATTGCAATCCTAGAAGGGGATGAGAAACTTTCCAAAACCAAGTTTTTTTTCCTCTCTTGTCTTTCCTTAAAATTGTGGATGATGGGCCATTAAGTTAGTGTTGACTCTTAGCCACCAGTTAGAAGTTCCTTCTCCAAGATGATCTATAATTATAAGATTGACCACCTAAATGTGCAAAGAAATGGAGGTAGATTGATAATGTGTCCATTAGCACTTTTTTTTTTAATTAGCCGTAGTTCTATTAGTTCTGAATCAGGATTTTAGGGTACACATTGGCTTTTAGAAGTAGGAAGGGAGATTTTGCCCACTGAGAATGATTTAAGAGTTTGGTGGTTTATCCCCATTGCAAGTTGGCGGGTATTTTTCCCATCAGTTTGTTCTGACAGTCCAACTATTATTCTAGTTTACCTGTACAAGTGTTGGGAGATGACAAGAAGCGGAGAGGCATGGAAAGAGCAAATGGGAAAGAAGACAAGGAGGACATCACAACCACCTTCCCAAGATACCTTCATTATTAGTTCCCAGCCCAGCATGACCAAATGCATGCAACGAATGCCAGGACAAGAAAGGTTAGAGCAGGGGTCTCCAACCTTGGCAACTTTAAGACTTGTGGACTTCAACTCCCAGAATTCCTCAGCCAGCTTTGCTGGCTGAGGAATTCTGGGGGTTGAACTCCATGCATCTTAAAATTACAGGAAGAGGGAAGCTAATTGGAAGTACAGCAACTTTAGTGTTGAACATTTCAGAAGCTACCAAGGCCTTCAGGAAATGGTGTGGTAGAAGACATTAAAAGCCTGAAATAGATTTAATGTTCCCCTAGATCAGGGGTGTCAAAGTCTGTTTCACTGAGGTCTTGTTGACCTCAGGGGAGGGAGGGGGCCAGGCAGGCATGGCTGACTGGGTGGGTGTAGTTAACTGGGTGAGCGTGGCCAGCTTGACACCACTCACTGGGTGTGGCTGACGGAGTGGGCGTGGCCAACTGGGTGGGCGTGGCCAGCTTGATGCCACTCACTGAGTGTGGCTGACGGAGTAGGTGTGGCCAACTGGGTGGGCTTGGCCAGCTTGATGCCACTCACTGGGTGTGGCTGACTGAGTGGGCGTGGCCAACTGGGTGGGCGTGGCCAGCTTGACACCACTCACTGAGTGTGGCTGACGGAGTAGGTGTGGCCAACTGGGTGGGCATGGCCAGCTTGACGCCACTCACTGGGTGTGGCTAACGGAGTGGGCGTGGCCAACTGGGTGGGCGTGGCCAGCTTGACACCACTCACTGGGTGTGGCTGACGGAGTGGGCGTGGCCAGCTTGACACCACTCACTGGTTGTGGCTGACGGAGTGGGCGTGGCCAACTGGGTGGGCGTGGCCAGCTTGACGCCACTCACTGAGTGTGGCTGATGGAGTAGGTGTGGCCAACTGGGTGGGCGTGGCCAGCTTGACGCCACTCACTGGGTGTGGCTGACGGAGTAGGTGTGGCCAACTGGGTGGGCGTGGCCAGCTTGACGCCACTCACTGGGTGTGGCTGACGGAGTAGGCGTGGCCAACTGGGTGGGCGTGGCCAGCTTGACGCCACTCACTGGGTGTGGCTGACGGAGTGGGCGTGGCCAACTGGGTGGGCGTGGCCAGCTTGACGCCACTCACTGGGTGTGGCTGATGGAGTGGGCGTGGCCAACTGGGTGGGCGTGGCCAGCTTGACGCCACTCACTGGGTGTGGCTGATGGAGTAGGCGTGGCCAGCTTGATGCCACTCCTCAAACATGCTGGCATGTTTCCTCTTTGCATTGGGTAGACCAGGCTGAAGCGATGCGGGCTGACTCCTTACATTTTGCAGGGTGACTCCGTGGGCCTGATCCAACCACAGGACAGACTGGATCTGGCCCATGGGTCTTGTGTTTGACACCCCTGCCCTAGTCAACTTCTGAATGGGTAGTTAGCAAATGTGTGTGTGTGTGTGTGTGTGGAGAGGGAGGAAGGGGGGGAGTGGAGAGAGAGAGAGAGAGATCGATCCATGTGTAGAATCATTTGAAGCCAGGATTGTCTGCAGCCCACCCTCTCAGACAGTTAAGCTGCCTTTCCCCTTTGCTGTTGCTGGAGAGTTAGAGACCCTATCCCTTTTTGCAGACCCTGTCTTGTGGGATTGTGATCTCATCAACCGATTTACCCAGCTGAGGAGCTCTAGAGAGGAAGCTTTGCAATGCTTTCCTTTTCCCCTGTGGCCAGTTGAGGACATTCCCCACTGAGTGGTGATGAAAGGACCACTTGTGCCCCTATGGAGGAAAAGTTCAAAGAGGAGAAGGGAGCTGTGGGGAGAGACCGAGGGAGGAGAACGGTCTCTTGGAAGTGATGATAAATAATGCAGTCTGAATAGGCCGACAGTGATTTCACAGCCCCCCAAAGGGCCTGTGGTTTTTAATAGCTGGAACCAGCGTTGCAGTCAGAAATCTTCATGTTGTTGTTTGGCTGCCGGAACGGGGAGTTTCTTCTAGCATCCTCAAATGAATCCCAGGTATAATGCAGAAGGATAACAGGGGCTTCGTCTTTTTAGAAGGAAGCAATGTTATGAACTGATGCAAGGGTCACCTTGAGAGGGTGCAAAGGACGTGAACTTGGCTTTGAGGGAGGTCTCTCTTCCTGCCTTTTTGCAGCTATGCATTGGGTCCTGCTGGCTAAGAGTTATCACATTTGGAAGGCTGACCAAACTGGAGCCCACACACTCCAGGGAGGCTGGTGTATTCTGCTGCCCAGGGGTGCATCTGTGTGGTTGCAGGGTGGAGAACCTGATCTGGCGCCCAGGCAGGTATTTGCTTCCTGTCTTCTGAAGCTGTGACACCTCCTCTGGCTTCTGTGGGCGGAGCTTCAGAGAAAAGGCGGGGCTTCAACGAGCCTCTAGCCCTGACATCCTACCAAGGGCGCCTGTAATAGGAGCTTGTTTGCTTTCATCATCATGACAGAAGCAGCATTGCACCACTGGGCTACAAGTTGCACTCTTTTGGAACATGCTGGTGATGTCACAATGGTTTTTCAAAGGGGGTGGGGCTTAGGTTATGCTGCTTTGATTCTCTCCTCCCCCCCCGCAGAGATGCTACTGTATCAGTGGTAGGATTCCATTTTTTTTTTTACTACTGGTTCTGTGGGCATGGCTTGTTGGGCGTGGCAGGGGAAAGGATACTGCAAAATCCCCATTCCCTCCCCGCCCCACTAACCTGCTTTGCAGCTCCGTTCTCCTGTACAGGGCAACCAAAGGAGACCCAGCCAATCAGCTAGGACTCGGGAGGCGGAGAATAGATGGGGGCTGGGCCAATCAGAGGTGGGATTTGCTAGTTTTCCGAACGACTCAAAATTTCTGCTACCGGTTCTCCAGAACTGGTCTGAACCTGCTGAAAATACCACTTCTATACTGTATCCTACAAAGGCTTACCAAACACATTTGGCTGCCTAAGTCAGGTGAGGAAATTGCATCTTGAGGAACCCCAGTCTGAAAAAAAATATTTTTAGTAGAGCAATGCAGAGAAATCTGGCCAGTTTTTAAAAATCCCCTTCTCCGCTTGCAAACCATTCCAGTCAAGAAGGCAGCTAAATCAGTGAGGATAGCTCCAACCCCAGGAGAGAGATTTCTGCCTGTGACGTGGACTCAAAATCTTTTACCTTTGCTTGTTTCTCTTCTAAATCCGGCTAGGTTTAATTTAACTGTGATGACAGTGGAGCAAAAGGTTGAATGACTCTCTGGAATCCTTGGTGATATTAAGGCTTGGATCAGTGTTTCTCAACCTTGGCCGCTTGAAGATGTGTGGGCTTCAACTCCCAGAATTCCCTGGCTGGGGAATTGTGGGAGTTGAAGTCCATACATCTTCATTCTTAAAGCGGCCAAAACCACTCTCGGATCATTATATGAAATTTTCCCATGGAGAGTTTGGGCTTCTTTCCAGTAGAGGACAGCACCAACTAACATTCACCTGCCAAAATCCAGTGGGCTTAAGACTGTATAACCATGTCAACCCAAATCATGCTACTTCTATTAATATCCTCCATGCAAAAAAAGCTTTTTGTGAATGAAGCCTCATGGTTTATATGTTTGTACCTTTGATCCTTGGAGCAAGTGCTTTTTGTAAAATGAAAATGCTATGTAGCAGGCTGGCTGATTTTGATCTGGTATATGATTCCCCAATCATACTGAACCAACGAGGAATCTGGTTGGACGTGGGCACCTCATTTCAACCCTCTTTCCTCTCTGGGAGTCACCCCTGTTTTCTTTTGCTCATTAAAAGATCAGTGAAATTAACTGATGTAAGGGGAAGTGTGTGTTGCTATGTTGCTGTTTAGCGTCTGCTTTCCTTCATGGTTTTCATCAAGTTCTGCAGATCATTTAAATGTGAAATTTTGAATGGTACAGTGGCCTAGAGGTGGAACTCTCACCTTACAATCAGGAGGCTGTGAATTTGATTCTAGGTAGAGGCTGATATTTCTCTCTCTGAATATGTATATCTGCTGACTATAACTCCTCATTGGCAACAGGAAGGGCATCCAGCCAGTAAACACTCAGCTCCATTCAGTTGCCCAGATTCCATCCTGCAAAAAGTTATGGGGTTGTTAAAAGAAGGTGATTTAAATGTGAAATCTGGGCTTCTCCTTTGCATGGAAAAAAGACCATGTTTAGGAGGAATCTTTTTAGATTTCACTATACTCCTGACCAATTAAAAGTGTTTCCTAATGTCTCTTTTTCCCACAGCGGCAGTGTTATGACTAAACCATTATCATTGTGGGCAGTTGCTACATAAAGAACAAATGCCTTGGAATTGAAAAGATCAACCAAAATGATCAATATGGAGCTAATCAAACAACATGGAATGTGTGCAACCCCATAATAAATAAGACTTTTTAATCAGAAAAGACATCAGGGAACCATTGAAGAAGCAGAAGATATTAGAAAGGGTTTTTGTTTTTATGCAACCTGCTGTGTCATGCTTTTTAATTATCTTTTTCAATCAGTGAATTAATTTTCTTTAGTTCTGAATTATCCCTTAAAAAACAGGTGGGGAAAATAAGAGAGAACATTTGTGATATTCTTCATTATCTGTGGGTCTTTCCTTATGAGATGAAATGGAGAATGAAAACGTATTTTATAGTTTGTGGAGCATACGGTGTTAAAATCCTCTGTTTGGGTAATATTTCTATTTGCATTTTTAAAAGAGCATATCATGTTTCATTTGTTAACTCCACCCCAAAGCTGGTTTCAGAAATATAACCTCAAGCACATTAATAATAGAATAAATACTATAGCCTTCATGTAAAGCTACCCAACAGCCGAATGAAAAGCGGATAGAGTCTCTGTCAATTCAAATTGCCAAAGAAATTGGGGAAATATTTTTAACAGAATATGAAATGCTCCCCAAAGAGGGTTCATCCAACAAATACCTTAGTATACCAGACTGCACTGTTTCTCAATTTTAGCAACTTTAACATGTATGGACTTCAATGCCCAGAATTACCTGGCTACATGCTGGTTGGAGAATTTTGGGAGTTGGAATCCAACCATTTTAACTTTTCCAAACCTTTGAATGTGGCTGTAACTTTTAGTTCCCATTTGAAATGTGGAATTGCATTTTGAATCTCATTCCAAATTCTGTTTTGTTCAAGAAATACTGTAAGAGAGGCCTATTTTTCTGTTCACAGTTGTATTTCAGATAAAGTGCAAGAGTCAGTTTAACTCATAGTACATAGAATAACAGGTTCAGAAGGGACCTTTTCTGGTCCAGTGGTCACCAACCAGTGGGCTGGGGACAAGGCTGCACCGCCCACATGGCCAGCAGAAACACAAGGCTTGCATTGCGAACAACATGAGATAGTGAGAGAAGGTGGGAAAGGGTGGAGAGAGGGGAACTTGCCCCACGCACCCCACATGCCTTGCCTGGCCACCAGGCTGCTTCTTTCTGCTTTTTTCTTCTGCTGTTTTTGGCTGCATGCAAGAAAAGCAGCCAAAGTCTTTCTTTCTCTCCCCCAAACTCTGCCAATAATGAGTCTTTGGGACCCTGCAAGGCCTCCTGCTCCAAGAGGCTGCGCTGGCAAAGACTCATTTCTGGCAGAGTTTGGGAGAGAGAAAGATTCCTTCTGCTTCTCCTGCTTTCCTTGCATGAAGCCAATAGTCTCTGTCTGTCTGTCTGTCTCTGTCTCTTTCTCTCTTCCCCTGAGAACGGAGCTGGAGACGGTATCCTGCAATTCCAAATAAGGAACGATTGATTGGTAGGAAAACAGGGTGGGGGATTTTCCTGCAGACTTTTGGAGGGATTTTCCCAGGGTCTCTGCTCTGCAGGATTTAAAATTATGAGTTTGGTGCTCCCTGAGGTCCAAAAGGTTGGCGACCCCTGGTCTAGTCCAACCTAAATGGTTGGTTTCCTGGTGTTTTCTAAATTTCCTGAATGGAGAATTCTGGGAGGTGAAGTCCAGGTGTTTTCAAGTTGCCAAGGTAGAGGTTTCATTACCAGGCTAAATGACATAATCTGCGGGGGAGAGTTTGATTTGCAGACCTAGCCAAGAAATGTCTGAAATGGTATAGGGTCTTCTGCTTGAGCAGGGGTTGGACTAAAAGACCTCCAAAGTCCCTTCGAGCTCTATTCTGATTGATTGATTGATTGAATAAATCATTTGTAGGAAAACTATCAAACTCAGCAAACACCAAGAGCTATTCTCAAATTGGAGTCATCCTGCTACAGGTATACCAAATTCTCTTCTTGGTATCTTCACAGCTGAGACCATGTGGTAAAGAAGAGCACACTGCAAATTTCACACTTTGCCAATAAATTCCACACTCCTGCAGTAGCAGATTTGCACACAGTTTAATTATCCCTGCAATTAACACTGTTCATTATAATCTTGTGAGTTATTTTAAGCCAATTTCCTTCTGTTCATTGGCTGGTCTTCTTGGAACAAATAAGCTCAGGCTACATATCATGAAGCAGGATATTTTAAAATCTCGATCAATACGAAGTCTCGAAAGATATTAAAATCAGGGATAATCAAATGTTTCTGAAGTGCTTTCAAGCTATCTGCTGCATGCCTATCTTTAGATAGATGTCTCACTTCTGATATTTGTTCCTACCTCTGAAGTAAAATCTTCATTGCATGAAGATTGTTTTAAAAATCATTGTTTGGATTTATGTCACCTGGTTTACTAAAAAGATACTTCAAAGTATTTACAAACCCCTAAAAACTGAATTCTGTTTTGCATCCCTGATGGAACATTTCTTTTAAAAGCATGTACACTTATGTTTTTGACAACACAAGCTGGTTTTTTTTTTTCCTTTTTCAAACGTTGCACTTTGCGTCTTGCACTTGGCCTCAGAGGGCTGAGGCATTGCGTACAGCTCCCTAAAGTTTTAAATAAATAGCCCCTTTGGGGTTTCTCAGTCAGCCTCCTTCAAGCTGTGCCATGCAACTCTGACTTGGATGGAAACATTGCAAAGATGTCATTTGGAGTGCCTTTTAAGTCCTGTGCACTGAGATTGCCAACCTTGGATGGTGACTTCCAGCCACGTTATCTCTTGGCAGCCAAACAACGGGGCTGTGTGGAGTGGAATCAGAGGGTGATGAAATGCAAAAAAAAAAAAAAAAAAGATGGAAGGAGATTGTGCTGTGCAAAGCTGAAGAGGTAGCTTGGCAGGAATCCTTCATTTGTCATCAACATTGGCATTGGAGTCAAGCTATTCTCCAAAGCATCGGAGGGCAGGACAAGAAGCAACAAGTGGAAATTAATCAAGGAGAGAAGCAATCTAGAACTAAGGACTTGGACTTGGCTAGTGTAGTGAAGAGAAGGACCAGGGGAGACATGATAGTGGTCTTCCAATATTTGAGGGGCTGCCACAGAGAGGAAGGGGTCAGTCTAAAGCACCTGTAGGCCAGGCAAGGAATAATGGATGGAAACTGAACAAGGAGAGATTTAACCTGGAAATAAGGAGAAACTTTCTGACAGTGAGAACAATCAACCCATGGAACAGAAGTTGGAAGTTGTGGAAGTGTCATCACTTGAGACTTTCAAAAAGAGACTGGACTACCATCTGTCAAAAATGGTGTTTGGGCAGGGGGTTGGACTGGATGACCTACAAGGTCCCTTCCAACTCTGATTATCTGTTATCTGTTAAGGAGAAATCTCCTGACAGTGAGGACAATGAATTAGTGGAACAACTTGCCTCCAGAAGTTGTGAATGCTCCAACACTGGGAGTTGTTCAAAAGATGTTGGATAACCATTTCGGCTGAAGTGGTATAGAGCAGGGGTGTCAAGCTCAATTTCATTGAGGGCCACATCAGGGTTGCATTTGACCTTGGGGGACTGGGCTGGGCGTGACCAGGGTGGGTGTGTCCATCTCGACGTCACTCGTGTTGGGGGCGCCTGTGGTGGTTTGAGCGCTCTGCCAGTGAAAATGGGCTCCTGAACTCCGTTTTCAGCTGCAACAGCCTCCTGCTATCCTCCGGAGCTCCTTTTTTGCTGGCAGATGCACTGCAAGCTGTTCCTTCGCAGTTTCCAGAGTGGCTCCGTGGGCCAGAGTTAAGCACCAGATCCAGCCCCCGGGCCTTGAGTTTGACACCCCTGGTATATAGGGTTTTCTGCCTGAGCAGGCAATTGGACTAGATTGGACAGATGCCTTTGAATACTGTTACTTTATTCTGCTCTATAAACCAGCCATAGAACAAGATTTTTATTCTGTGGGAGCCTTAGAAGGCTTCACGGCTCTCCAACGTCTCTTGGCCTACCTAGAAGCTCCTTAATGAAAGCTACCGGTAGGAGGATGTAGCTGTTAAAGCACTGGACCAGAAACCAGGAGACTGTGAGTTCTAGTCCAACCTTGAGCATGTAAACCAGGTGGGTGACTTTGGGTCAGTCACACCCGCTCAGCCCAACCCTCCTTCTTCCAGGGAGGAGAATTGTTGAGAAAATAGGAGGTATTGCGTGCATGTGAATGTGCGCCTCGAGTTGTATGGAATAAAAGTGGGATAGAAATCTTTAAGTTACTAATATAAACGCTCAGAATCCTTGTAGCCATTCCCTAGCCATCCATCTTCAAGTTGGCCAGGTTTAGAGACCTAAAGGGTAAATCAGGAAAAATATGCTTAATTTGTAGATGGTCATTAGGGCCCCTTGGCTTAGTCCAACTTTCTCTTGGCTTCTTCAGCACTGCTGAGAAATCTGGGAGTTGAAATCCATCTCTCTGGAGGATGCCAAGGTTTGAGAAGGCTGGGGTAGACCTCTGAATTCTCTCATCCCCTTGTCTTCAATGTCCACAGAAGAAGAGGAGTAAAAGTATCAAGAGACCAGCCATGATTGGGCCCACTTTTTACCTGCAAGGGTGAGGCTTTGACTGCACTGTTGTGGTTGCCATCTTGATTCCTCCCTCAATAACCACCTCCAGCCTCGTCCCTTGATCCAAATAATGCCAAGATTGCCAGGTTGGTCTAGTCAGCAACCCGCAGCTCTAGAGCTACATGTGGCCCTTTCATCCCTCTGCTGCATCTCCCTGTCACCAGTTGGTAAAAGGAAAAAGGATGCCATGCTAGGAGGAGACTCTATGGTGGGGGAACCAGACTTCCAGAAGGATCCAGAATTGATCGGGGGGATTCCGGTTAGGATCTTTGAATGTTTAAGGTTGCCAACTGCTGGTCTAGTGGTTAAGGCACCAGGCTGGTAAAGCCAGAGACCATGAGTTCAAGTCTTGCCTTAATCATGAAAGTCAACTGGTGACCTAGGGCCAGTCACTCTCTTTCAGCCCAATTTACCTTACAGGAGTGTTGTTGTGGGGAAAATAAGAGGAGGAAGGGGGGCGTGTGTTGGATATATTTGCCACCTTATGTTATTTGTAAAAATAATAAAGGGATATAAATAAGTAAAATGTCCATCCCAAGGACAGAGGAAGCTTCCCTGTTCAGAATGGCTACACATCCCAGGTACTATTGTTCAGAAGAAATAATTCAGTTAATGTAACCTCCAAATGGGTTATTTTATTTCCCCTGCGTCCATTGTTTTTTGTTTTTTTCCACCGATAACATGACTACAGCCTTACTTGAAATTTAACCTCTGTTCCTGATCTTCTTGATTATCACATGGATTTTGGATAGCAAATGACTTTCAGCCAACCGGCATGAGTATAACATGAGGGGAAGGCCATTTCCCTTGGCCATTGATGTGTCATTAGCCTCTGAAAATGAAAGGCAGAATGCAATGCAAGACGGGAGTCTTGCAAATTTGGGGTTACTTTCGAGATTACTTCATGATTTGTAATGTTCGTCCCTTCTACTTTTAATTTTGGGCGTGTTGGAAAACAATGTCCATCAACCAGAGCTGGTATTTAGCCGGTTCTGACCTGTTCTGGAGAACCGGTAGTGGTAGAAGAGGAGTTTGGAGAACCAGCAAATCCCACCTCTGACTGGTCCCGCTCCCATCTATTCTCTGCCTCCCACTGAGTCCCAGCTGATTGGCTGGGTCTTCTTTGGTTGCCCTGCACAGGAGAACAGAGCTGCAAAGCAGGTTATTAGGGTGGGGAGGGAATGGGATTTTGCAGTATCCTTCCCCCGTCACACCCACCAAGCCACACCCACAGAACCAGTCATAAAAAAAATTGAATCCCACCACTGCCATCACCCCTATCCCAGGTGACTAGTGAAGAAGGCTGTGATGGAGAATAAAGGCTGCATACAACAGTGTTTCTCAACCTTTTAAGCCTGGCTGGATGGGGAATTCTGGGAGGTGAAGTCTGCATCTCTTAAAATTGCCAAGGTTGGGGAACATGGTATATAAGTTAAAACCTATTAAGGGTTAGAAAAATAGAATAGCCTCAGTTACAGGTATTCCTCGACTTACAGCGACAACTGAGCCCAAAATTTCTGTTGTTAAGTGAGATATTTGTTAAGTGAGGTTTTTTGCCCCATTTTGCAACCTTCCTTGCCTTAGTTGTGAAGTGAATCACTGCTGGTGATAAGTTAGTAACCTGGTTGTTAAGAGAATCTGGCTTCTCCATTGACTTTGTTCATCAAAAACAGAGATGGTATTCAACAGGTTCTGACCAGTTCTGGAGAACTGGTAGCAGAAATTTTGAGTAGTTCAGAGAACTGGCAAATACCGCCTCTGACTGGCCCCGCCGGATCTATTCTCTGCCTCCCGAGTCTCAACTGGGTCTTCTTTTGTTGCCCTGCACAGGAGAACAGAGCTGCAAAGCAGGTTAGTGGGGTAGGGAGGGAATGGGGATTTTATAATATTCTTCCCCTGCTGTGCCCACAAGTAACACTCACCAAGCCACGCCCAAACAACTGGTAGTAAAGACACAGCAATGCCATAAGCATTACCCAGTGGCCAAGCTTCTGAATTCTGATTGCGTGATCGTGGGAATGCTACCAAGGTGGTAACTGTGAAAAATGGTCGTAAGTCCCCCTTTTCAGTGCTGTTGTAACTTGGAATGGTCACTAAACAAACTGTTGTAAGTTGAGGACTACCTGTAAACAGCAGGTTCCCAAATTGGGGCGGTGGGAGGGGTTAGGAATGCATCCTTCAGCTGCGGCAGTCTTTGTTGGAAGCTGGATGGCTCAGAAGCAGAAAGATTCCCATTCCAAGCCCTGTGGAATCATCTGCATAATTTAGCAAGGTGGGATTAAGGAAAAGGAGTGATTCCTTTTGCACAGAGCCCTGGGCGACACATCCCCTCGTTCAATTGCGGTTTAGTTCTTCCATAAAGCTGGAACAAAGGGTTTCTAAATCAGCCATTGTCTTTAGGATGAAAGGGTGACTTTCAATTCATTTGACAATCCAATAAATAGGTGTTTCGTTTCCCCAGGAGATGAATGGCAAGGAAGGATTTTGCACTATCTAGGACATGTTGGCGGGTAGGTTATGGGGATTCAATAGAGTGCCAGTTTGAGCTGAGCTGGGGGTGTGGTTCGCATGCAGGGATGGGGCCAGATTATCAGAGAGTGGAGCTCTGCCTTTGGAGCTTGTGGAGGGTGGCAGCAGTGATGCAAAGGACCCCGAGGAGCCTGTGCCCAGGGCCCATGTGTACAGGGCTGCTCAAAGGAAAGAGCAGCTGCAGCAGCACAGCCGACTCGGGAGTAAATCTGCAAGGTGACAAAATGGGCCAAAATTCCCTTTAGCCAACGTTTCGCTTAACAACATACATTTTGGGCTCCATTGTGGTCATAAGTCGAGGACTACCTGTAAATGTGCTTCCTGCAGAACCGTGTTTGTTCAACCCTTGGCAACTTTAAAGTGTATGGACTTCAATTCCCAGAATCCCAGAGCCAGCCTATAGGAAGCTGTATAGGTCAGGGGTCTCCAACGTTGGCAACTTTAAGCCTGGAGGACTTCAACTCCCAGAATTCCACAGCCAGCTTATAGGATATTGCAGATGAGTATCTTTTACTGCTTGTGTTTTCCTGGCAATGATGTTGGCTGACTTGGGTTGGGGAAAATGGCTGTGTGTGTTTACACCACAGTTTTACCCGGTCAGATCAAGTCTTAGCAGCTGCAAAGCCCACCAAATTCAGTTTAAGCTTGGCTAGAGGATTGTTTATGTGGTGACAGCCCATCTCTTTAAGGCTCTGTGTATTGTGTGAAGCCAGAAAACCATTAACAGAGATTAACAGAGTTGGAAGGGATCTTGTAGGGTCATCTAGTCCAACTCCCGCCACTCTTCCCAAGCAGGAAAGCCTAGATCATTTCTGACAAATGGCAGCCCAATCTCTTCAATCATTCAATGTCCAGCTTATACCCTGTCTATTCTGCTCTGCAGCTGCTGAAGTTTTTGCCATTCCTTGAGCACCACGGGCGCTTCTGAATAGCCCTGCCATTGTTTAGCGCAGGAGTCAGCAACCCGCAGCTCTGGAGCCACGTGTGGCTCTCTCATCCCTCTGTTGCGGCTCCGTTTGCTCAAAATATGCATTGCAACTGCCAATGTGCGACATCCGCCAGCAAGCGATTTATTGAGCTTTTCAATCCCCTCCCCCCCCCTTGTAGGCTAACCATGGATAAATCCAAGAAAAGTTTCAGAAGAAAGCAGAATCTTTAATTCAACTATATATGTTAGATTTGTGGCCGCTTAGGAAATAGTCAGTCATGCGGGAAGGGTTTTGTGGCTTCCGGTGTCTTCTTTTCTATGGGAAACGGGTCCAAATGGCTCTTTGGAGTGTTTTAGGTTGCTGATCCCTGGTCTAACTGAATGTCTAACTAAATGGAGGTTAGGAGCAATTTGGGAGAACAAGACACATCAACGAAAAGACAATCTTGCAGATCAGTTTAGTCCATTCATTGCACAAAGCAGCCTTGGCTGTTTGAACCCAATTTAACGTTTGGTAATAGCATCCCTCATAGTTTCTTGCACAGACCAAGATTTAAAAGCCAGGGTTGGTTGGTAGCAATTCAATCCATATGGCTTAATCTTCTATTAAGGGCCAAACACATTTTAATGGGGGGAGGGGGGAGAAAATCCTATTTTTTTATAAAAAAAGAACAAATCTGGGAAGCCTAAAAAAACAGCCATAGTCAGGCATGGGAAAGGTTTTGTGACTCCCAGTGTTTTTTTTTTTCCGGGTCCAAATGGCGCTTTGACTGTTTTTAAGGTTGCCGACCCCTGGTTTAGTGCTAAACGGACCCCATTATTGGCAGATACTGCATAGGTGCAAGGAAGCGAAAAATGTACCCCAAAGTGCCAGACATTGAAAAGGGGCATTGAAAAGGTTGCGATCAAAAGATGCCCCCCCCCCGACCATCTGCTGGATGTCGTAGCCCCAATACATCAAGAGGGCTTTCCTAGTTGGGCAAAGGGTTTCCAGAACGACAAAAGTCAGCCGCGAGCTTACATCGCTGGAGCCGCTGAGTAGGGAGGGGGTAGACTGCTCCTGTGCAGGGAGGCTCAGGCTATCCCCCCCTATCCCCCCCCCCGGCCGCGCAGCTTTTCTGGAGCCAGTCGCCCCGGAGCGTTTCCCATCATGCCATTTGTCAGAAATGATTTGTGCGTGCATTGGGGGAGGGGGGGGTTGGACTAGATGACCTACAAGGTCCCTTCCAACTCTGATGATCTGGATCTATCCCGATTTACTGCGGAGCAAGCGGGGGGGGGGGAATAAAACCCAGAGGGGTCCTTGGGAAGTAAGACACCCCCACCCCGACTTCTCCCACCGGGCGCCTTCTGCGCCAAGGGGGATGCTTTGCATTCTGGAGAAGCGGTGAGATCAGAAGCCAAAAGGTCTGAGATTGGCTGCTGCCCGCACCCCCGTCGGAGACAGCCCACCTCTCTCCGTTTCCACTGGTCTTTCCCTTCCCACGTGGAGCGGTGGGAGAGAGAGAGAGACCGAGAGACGCGGGCGGAGGAGGAGGTGGAGGGGGGCGCGCCGGGAAAGGAAAGGAAAGCCACCCCCAGCCAATCCCGCAATCTTCGCTCCCGCCTTATTTCCTCGCCAGCCCAGCCTGGCCGCGCCGCAGTCGCTCCTTTGCTCCGGATCAAACCTCTTCGGGAGTTGCCGCCTCGCCAGCGTTCCACCGCCCGGCCCCCCACCATGATCACCCCGCCGCCGCATCAAGGTGAGCCGCCGCCCCCTCCCACCCTCCGCTCCGTTGGGAGGCAGGCAGGCAGGCAGGCAAGGAGCGGGTGAGGACGGGACGGGACACCGGGCTTCCCTGGAGCGGGAGGGCATCTCCCTACCAAGCTCCGCCCGGCCAGCCATTCCTTGCGGGGGTCTAGGGGGGAGAGGAGAACGGGGGGCGGCGGCGGCGGCGGGGGGCCTGGAGCTTCATTTATTTTGGGTGGGTGGGTGGAAAAAAGAGAAATTCGGATCACTCAACAACCCGCATTATAGGCGTGGAATCCGGGCTGGAGGGAAAGAAATGAAGTGGCATTTCCACATCTCTACGGGGTTAATCCGGGGCAAGGCGGGCGCTTCCTCCCCCCCCCCCGAATGGCCCGAATGCTGCTTCGCGCCGTTGCTCCGAAGCCACTCCGGAGCGGGGCCGGCCAAGAGCGCGATATTTTTCCCCCTCCCATTTGGGTGGGTGGGTTTTGTTGGTTTGAAGGCTGCCCTTTGCACGCTAATCCCACCCGCTTGTAGTTTTTCTTTTTTTCTTTTCTTCCTTCCAATTCTTTAATTTGGCTCCCACCCACCCCCCACCCCCGGTTCTTTTCCCGCAACTTTGCAGGGTTTTGGTTTTTTTTTTTTTTTTTTTAGTATAAAATCACTGCAACTTTCCCTTTGGAATGGTGGGAACCATCTCTTTTTGGGACCGAGGGGCGGCTTGGCAGAACTGGCTGAGGCGTGGTTTGCCTACCGTGGTTCACCCGAATTGCCTCGGGGCGTGGATCCGCGGTGGTGCAGTGGGGTTACCCCCCCCCTCCAGGATTGGTTTGCGTGGAGCTCTGTGCTGGACACGCGTCTGCTGGGGTGGAGGCGGGGGAGGGAGGTGCCTTCCCCAAGCAAAAATAAGCATCCTCTGGGACAGCTGGTTTTTTTTTTTTTTGCTCACTGGTTTAATTCTTTTGCAGCTTAGCCCCTGGTTTGTCAGATGATGGTTCCATGGTTTTATGTAGGGAACAGACCATGGGTTTCCTTCAAAAACTGGGTTATGGATGTTGTGGGCATGCAGACAGGTTGTGTGCAGACAAGCAGGGCTTATGCAGTGGGCCACTGGCAGGTGTGGCTAGTGTTTGTGCATATGTGTGTGTGTCTGTATGTGCAAATACATATAACTACTTGGTTTTTTTTAAAAAAAAATCTGAGGATGCTTAGCTGTTTGTTTTGCTCATAGGTAGCTGCGGCTGAGGCAGGCGTGCAATGGTAGCTTTCACCTTCCTCTGGCACCTCCAGGGAATCGCTGCGGGCAATCGAGGTTGCTGAGTGTGTTTGCAGGCACTTGGCCGGTTCACTGCAGAACTGAGCAGCCGGAAGTCATTTCTTCTGCAGCTGCCGTTTGACTGACAGGCCCAGGGAGACTGCCAAGAGAAGAGGCTGGAGGTGGAGGGAGGAGGTGGGGAGGTAGACACCTTGATGGCCCTTGGTTTGCCCAAAGAGGAAATGCCCCCACCTGTTTGGGCAAGGATTGGGGCAGAGCCAGGGATGTGGAGATCAGCCTTTGTCTGTGTGGCCTGCTCACAGGCACCAAAGGTGTGGTTATGGCTTTTGCTGTGTGTGGGGTGTGTGTGTGTGTATGTATGAGAGAGAGAGAGAGAGAGTGTATGAGGGTTGAAGAGACCAGAAGCAGTTGTTAGCTGACATGGTACAGAGATGAGCTATGCACCTATGTGGAATGTGCATAGGGCAGTATGCACAGAGGTGGATTCCCAGCAGATCTCTTAGGAATCTGGCACGATGGGCTCAAGGATAAGATCAGAAAAAGGCAATGTCATTAAGGCAAGCTGCAAACATAGGCTGCTGAGACATGTTTCTTCCACAGTTAGGTAAGGAAAGATTTTGCGATGAGCAATGGTTAGAATGCAGTATTGCAGGCTAATTCTGCCAGTCGCCAACAGTTCGATCTTGACTGGCTCAAGGTTGACTCAGCCCTCATTCCTTCCAAGGTTGGTAAAATGAGGACCCAGATGGTTGGAGGCAATAGGCTGACTCGATAAACCGCTTAGAGTTAGTGCTGTAAAGTATTATGAAGCGGTATATAAGTCTAAGGCAGGGGCCTTCAGACTTGACAGCTTTAAGACTTGTGGACTTCAATTCCCAGAATTCCTCCTCCAGTCATGTTAGCTCAGGAATTCTGGGAGTTGAAGTCCACAAGTCTTAAACTTGCCAAGTTTGAAGACCCTTGGTCTAAGGGCTATGGCTATGGCTGTATTCTGCACCGATCAATATGCTTGTCTGTACCTGCAGAATTTCAGGGCAAGGAGAAAACTAACCCCTAGCTGAGGGAGCTGCAAGCTGCCATGCTGTGACATCCAAATCAAGGAATCCCCTTTTGCAAGCTAGGAGGCCACCCACAACATGGAAACCCAATCTGTGATGCCTGAGTTGTGCTGCCCACATTAATGAATGGAAGTTGTTTTGTTGCTCTTTCTACTGGGAGAGCTGAACAGGGCCAGAAAAACCAAAGCTGGCAAATGCCTCGGAATTGCAGATGAAGGTAGGTGGGTGGGTGAGTAGGTGGGGCCCTAGGCGGTGAAAACTGCATTTGGCTATACTCCCACGTTTCATCCATTCAAACTCTTACCCGTTCCTCTTCAGATCTGGTGCACTTGTATCTGTGTGCATATAACCTGCTGTTTGTATGCCGTCTGTGAATGGTGTTATTGCTGGCTTGTGTTTTCATTGAGTGGGTGATTGTGAAAGAATGAAGTCTGTGCTTCTTTCTGTGTATGTGTGTCAGTTTATATGACTTGCTGGCGTATTTTGGGGCAGGTCCAGCAGCTTTCCCAGGTTCTCTGGAGAGGTAGAGGGATACCTGCCAAGCATCTGCATTCATTGTTTTATCTCATAAGGGAGACATTGCAGGAGAACATAAAGATAATTATCACCTGTGCTTGCTTCTGTCCTGAAGATACCACATGTCACTTGAATGAGTCTCGGTGAGAGGGCTGAATGCTTGATATCGATGGGAGAAGATTTAATTCTCAGGTAGCCTTTGGTCTGAGAAGGAAAGTATCAGTGATTGCATTCTCAAAATAGGCTATCTGTTGTGGTTCACCGGCAGCCAGTGCAGATGGCAGAGGTATCAGACAGTGAGGATGACAGGGATAACAGATAATCAGAGTTGGAAGGGACCTTGTAGGTCATCTAGTCCAACCCCCCGCCCAAGTAGGAGACCCTACACTATTTCTGACAAATGGCAGTCCAATCTCTTCTTGAAAGTCTCAAGTGATGGTACTCCCACAACTTCCGAGGGCAACTTCTGTTCCATTGGTTGATTGTTCTCACTGTCAGAAAGTTTCTTGTTATTTCCAGGTTAAATCTCTCCTTGTTCAGTCTCCATCCATTATTCCTTGCCTGGCCTACAGGTGCTTTAGAAAACAGTTTGACCCCTTCCTCCCTGTGTCAGCCCCTCAAATATTGGAAGACCGCTATTGGAAGGTCATTCTCTTCACCAGACTAGCCAAGCCCAGTTCCTGCAAGCGTTCGTTGTATGTTTTAGCCTCCAGTCCTCTAATCATCCTGGTTGCTCTTCTCTGTACTTTTTCTAGAGTCTCAACATCATGTTTATAATATGGTGATGCAGTACTGGATGCAGTACTCTAGGTGTGGTCTTGCTAAGGCTTTATAGAGTGGTATTAGTACCTCCCTTAATCTTGATTATATCCCTCTGTTAATACAATTTAGGATTGCATTATCTTTTTTGGCTGCTGATGCACACTGCTGGCTCCTATTTAGCTGGTTGTCCACTAAGACTCCAAGATCCCTCTCACAGTTACTGCTATTGGAACCAGTCAGGGAGTCTGGCGAGGACTCGGACAAGGGTCCTGCATCCGATGCAGAGATGGGGCCAGGACCATCTAGGAATGGGGTGCTGCCTTCTCAGCCTTTGGTGTCTGGTAGCAGTGGGGCAGAGGACCCAGGGGAGCCTGTTCCCAGTACACGTATGCGCAGAACTGCTAGAAGGCGAGAGCAGCTGAAACAAAAGGGGCAACTTGGGAGTAAGGCTTGGAAGTGATCGCCCCTCCCATAAGGGATAAAAGTCAGACCTTATGACGAAAAACTTTGCAGGAAGCAAAGCAGTTCAGTAATTTTCAAGTCCTTCTTGAAGTTCTGTATATTCTGGTCATTTTTTTCTGGGGTTTTGGGTTGGTTTATGTTAGCCTTAATTGGACTTCTGTTTTTGGCAGCATTCTACAGCACTGAAAAGCGTGCTTTTATCTGGAGGAATTGTGTCTGATGAGTTTTGGCTGGGAATACAAGTAATTCCCAGCATTGCATTAAAATAGGTATTACTTTTAAAATAAGTTTGTATTTTATTAAGTTTGATGAAGCCTGGGTCAGAACACTATCCTATTACAATGACCTGCTTGTTTTTATTTGTTTATTTATTTATTAATCAAATTGCCAACTTCCCCCATAGGGTACCCAATAAATAAAACAGCCTATATACAGTATAACAGATAAAAATCTAAAACCCACAATTCTTTGTTTGCTATACAAACCAATATCTTCGGCTTTGCAAATTATAGTTAATGGCATAGTTTGTTGTAGGAATCCAGATAGTTGTGGTCTGTTCAAGAATCTGTGGGTTACATTAGGGGCTTAGTATGTGACCCAAGCCAATGTCTTTAATGAATTTCCATTCTTCATTTTTCCTCAATTTTTGCCAAATCATGTACTCCCCCCAAGTCTTTAAAAATAAGTTATGGCTGTATCCATCTAACATCTTTATGTAGGTTAATTACAAACTAACAATTGCATTCACAAAACAAGTAAGGTGGATTAGAGTTGAGTTTCATTTGTTTCGTGTAGCTTAGGGTTGATATAGTGTAAATCATTTGGTTAGTTTGTACTGAACAAACCAGGACAATGGGCTAATTCAATAACCAGGATCTATCAGAAGAGTGAATAGGATTTTTTTTTCATC
This sequence comes from Hydrophis major, assembly GCA_033807585.1. Taxonomy (NCBI): domain Eukaryota; kingdom Metazoa; phylum Chordata; class Lepidosauria; order Squamata; family Elapidae; genus Hydrophis; species Hydrophis major. Next base: position 9,705,786 of record CM066336.1, read on the forward strand.
CCCACAATTCATATTTCAGGCATTATCTATGAATATATATGTGCACATTGTTTCCAAGTGATGCATGCTTCATGGAGGATATTGGGATTGTGTGAACAACCATCCACCCTCACAAATTCACTAATTACTTGTTTGTGGGGCCATTGAATTTATCAGACTTATAGCAATAGCATTCTTAGACTTATATACCGCTTCACAGTGCTTTACAGCCCCCTTTAAGCACTTTACAGAGTCAGCACATTGCCCCCAACAATCTGGGTCCTCATATTACCGACCACGGAAGGATGAAAGATTGAGTCAACCTTGAGCTGGTCAGGATCGAACTCCTGGCAGTGAGTAGTGAGTTAGCCTGCAAAATTGCATTCTAACCATGGCACTACCAAGGCTCTCTATGAAGGGTCTGCTATCTTTGGCCTGTGTGATTCACACTGGAAGGACTTTGGAACTCATCTCTTCTGCTATGGGAGCCATGGCCAGGCCCCAGTTGTATCAGAAGTCTTGATTGATTGATTGATTAATTAATTGATTGAATTTTCATGCTGCCCTCTCGCTAAAAGATTTAATGACCAACTAGGACAGTGGCCCCCAACCTTTTTTGTGCCAACGGCCCGGTACCGGCATCATAAAATGATCCGTGGCCCGGTACTGGCATCAGCACGCATGGCAAGGTGAGCCGAGCGACCGGCCAGCCAGCTGTCCCCCGCTTCTCCCCGCCACCTTCAACTCCTCCTTTGTACCTTTGTCGATGGGCTTTGGGACGGCTTTGGGACGGTCGCTCGGCTCACCTTGCCTTGGGTGCTGAAAGAATCCTCGTGCCTTAATTTTGTTCGAAGCCGCCCCCCCCCCCTTTGATGAAACTAAGGCGTGAGGATTTCTTCAGGACCCAAATGCTGCTTTCCAACCGGAAAAGCTCACCGGAAGCACTTTCTCATCAAAACAAGATGGCGGCGCCCAGCAAACCGGCGGCCCAGTAGAAAATGTTCCATGGACCGGTACTGGTCCGGGGCCCGGTGGTTGGGGACCCCTGAACTAGGACACTAGTCCCAGAGTGGATAAGTTGCAAGGGGACATACCTGTTAATGACAGAAGTGTGGCAACATTCACATTCAACTTGACTCCAGTGTTAACCTACTTTCTGGATCGTATGGTACAATTCATCCATCCATAAACTAGCCAAATTGTTTCGCATCATATATATAGCAAGCCCAACCATAGAAATGTCTTCCTAGGGCAAACTAACCAAGCTTGCTATATATTGTAAGCTGGTATCCACTCGTTTTTAACTAACCTGGTTGAACATCACCAGTTTATATGTCCATGATATGTAATCCATATATTGTTTTTCCTAAAATGAAAAGGCAGCCAGTGCTGTTTTGAACTGCTGCCTGATCAGCCAATAAGGCCATGTTTTCAGCCTTGGTATCTTGAAGATATGTGGACTTCAATTCCTAGAATTCTGAGAATCAACAGTCATGTACAAACAGGATGTACGAACTAATACAGAATGTCAGGCCAGGTAATTCTAATCCTTTACCTTCATTTCAGCCATGGAGAACTGCTACTTTCTGGCATCATGGCCATTTCATACATTATGTAAACCTGGTTTAGGATCAAACTGCAGGATTGCAGAACCTGGTTTCTGAAATAACCCATTTTCGAGGCAGGAATGTTCACTAAATCATCTCTTAAGCAAAAGCTGAAGAAGCCTAACCAAGGTCAGCCTTAACCAAAATTCATATATTGTGTGAATGCATTTGCAGTCCAGTAACATTTGTAAATGATGAGCCCCATTTCAGAAAACAAAAATGAATATTTAGTCTTTCTTTCCTTCAAGTAGCGGTTAAATTGAAATGCCAAATGCTTCTTTTAAAACAAAAATAAATCAAAGGAAAAAAGAAAGTTAAGTGTTTTCTTCCAGCCTTTCAGTACAGCAAATGGGAGGAAGAAGCTAATTTCTTCCACTTCTTGATTGACAGGTTCTCCAAAGTTTCAGACAAGCCATTCCTTTTAGCAACCAATCTTGTGATGTTCATTCTGCAGTGCTCTAGGCGTGGTGGCCTTCAGACAGTTTGAGAGACATATGTCCATGCTGTGCATGTCTGATGTGATGTGAGCAAAGGCCTGGAGGGTACAGTCAAAAATGTTGGAAGTGGCAATTGCAGTGGTGTGATCAAAACCCTGCCTGTGTTTTTGGAGACGCACATCAAAAAAAAAACACACCAGTTTTGATTGCACCATCAATTGACACTTCATTACCATATTCTGGGAATAGCTCTGGATGTGAGAATTACAACTCCACACTCTTTCCACACATCCACGGAACATAGTTTCTTGTGCTATAGGGTGTTTGGCTTTTGTGATTAGGGAGTTACCTTTTCTTTACTTCTTTTATGAGCCGTGGTGGTGCAGTGGTTAGAATGCAGTACTGCAGGCTACTTTTGCTGACTGACTGCTGCTAGCAGTTCGGCAGTTTGATTCTGACTGGCTCAAGGTTGACTCAGCCTTCCATGCTTCCGAAGTTGGTAAAATGAGGAGCCAAATTGTTGCTGGGGGCAAAATGCTGACTCTAAATCACTTAAAGAAGGCTGTAAAGCACTGTGAAGTGGCATAAAAGTCTAAGTGCGATTGCTATGAGTTGCAATACCTGATGCTGATGTAGCAATAGTACTAGCACTTAGATTTATATAGCGCAGGGCTTTGCAGCCCTCTCTAAGCAGTTTACAGAGTCAGCTTATTGCCCTCAACAATCTGGGTCCTCATTTGACCCACTTCAGAAGGATGGAAGGCTGAGACAACCTTGAGCCTGCTGATATTCAAACTCCCAAATTGCAAGCAGCCGGCAGGCAGCAGAAGTAGCCTGCAGTACTGCACTCTAACCACTGCGCCATCATGGCTCATGTACACACATTGCCAGGCATGTTCTTGGGTCACAAAAATTAAAGTGGCCATGCCAGTGTGATAAGATGTTATGCCCTGACATCCCTACATATTACCTTTCTCAGATTCCTGTACGCACAATGGACCAATTTCTGTAATTCTTTATTGCTAAAATAAACCCTAAATACTGGTAGTCCTTGACTTACAATAGTTCATAGTTCAAAGTTACAATGGCACTGAGAAAAAGTGACTTATGACCATTTTTCACACTTACAGCCACTGCAGCATCCACATGGTCCCATGATCAACATTCAGATGCTTAGCGTCTGGTTCATATTTATGACAGTTGCAGTGTCCTGGGGTCATACGATCATCTTTTGCGACCCTCTGACAAGCACAGTCAATAAGGAAGCCAGATTCTTGCTCTTCCAGGCTTTCAACATTGTGGTTTGTGCAACAGGGAAACAATTTATAGTGAATCTCAGGTGGTTGCTGAAACTAAAGGTGCTTCTCAACCTCTGACCACAATTGGGGCCATAATTTCTGTTGCTAAACATGGTGGTTGTTAAGTGAGCCACACCTGATTTTAAGCCCTTTTGGGTTGTTAAAGGAGCCGTTGCAGTTTTTCAGTGAATCATGTCGTTAAGCGAGTCCAGCTTCTCCTATCGACTTTGTTTGTTGGAAAGCAGCTGGGAAGGTTGCAAATAGTGATCACATGACCCCGGGAGAGTGCAACTGTCAGAAGTACATGCCAGTTGCCAAGTGCCTAGATTTTGATCACGTGACCGTGAGGACGAGGCAGTAGCAAGTGCGAGGTTTGATCCCAAGTCACTATTTTTCACTGCCATTGTAATTTAGAATGATTGGTAAACAAATAGTTGTAAGTACAGATAAGACTATCTGTATCACAACAAAGAAATGTATTGATCAAGGATTCAAGTTTTTGTCTGACCTAGCTCTTTGTCTCTTGTTCATGAGCTCTGTGTGATTCAGAAGCTTGCAATCAAAGTGGAAGTAAGTGTGTCAGGATTCTGGCAGTTACCCCCATTTAAATCATGAATCTCAAGCCAAACTTAAAAAACTTAAAAAGGGTTTATTGGGAGTTAACATGCTGGCATTGCCTGGGTGTCACTGACTCTGAGAGACATAATTCATTATCACCTTTGACCCTGGTTTACACCCCTGGGTGTATCGTAATTCATATTCTCCAATGGGACTCAATGGGAGTCATCAATCATGCTGTCCAGTTAGAATGGAATACTATTTTTCTACTTGCTGTCATCATTCCAGCAAACCTGCTTTCCAGTCAGTAACTCTGAGATAAGCATATCTCAAAAGTACCTTTATTAGAATAGAATCTGGCACATCTGTGGAATCACAAATCTAAACATTTTTTCGGGCTTCCCACAATTTCCCAAACTGCGAATCCATCCCTCCTTGGTCATCATCATATCACGTGGCCCAATCACGATCCGTCCAAAATTTAAGATCCTTATTTCATCCTGCGCCATACTCAATGACCTTGGACTAACAAAAAAATTGCATTTTGTCTACTTAGAACTACTTAATTGAAATCACCCCCCTCCCACTTTCTCAGGCAGCATGGAATATGGCTTCCAAATCGGACACTTGCATTTTTTTTTTTTTTTTACATGCTTTCGAACTGCTAGGTTGGCAGAAGCTGGGACAAGTAACAGGAGCTCACTCTGTTACGCGGCGCTAGGGATTCAAACCGCCAAACTGCCCACCTTTTCTGATCAACAAGCTCAGCGTCTTAGCCACTGAGCCACCGTGTCCCTCTTCTTAGGTGAAGCCAAATCATTTCAAATGGTATACAGGTAGTCCTTGACTCATAACCATTCATTTGGTGATTGCTTGAAGTTACAACAACACTGAAAAAAGTGATGCATGGCTGTTTTTCACACTTATGACAGCCGCAGGGTCACGTGATCAAAATCCAGCTGCTTGGCGAACTAGTTCCTATTTATGACAGTTGTAATGACCCGGGGTTATATGATTATCTTTTGTGACTTCCCCACAAGCAAAGTCAATGAGAAAGCCAGATTCATTTAAGGACCATGTCACTAACTTAAAACAACTTCAGGGTTTCATTTAACAGCCATGGCAAGGAAGTTCGTAAAATGGAGCAAAACTGACTTAACAACTGTCTTGCTTAGCAACGGAAGTTTGGAGCTCAATAGTGGTCAACAGTCAAGGACTACCTGTCCTGTTATAGTTATAAGAGACAGCCACATCTCTCTTGGTACCTATAAGCAGGTGTGGTTTTATCCCCAAGAGAAAACTGTCTGAAGTTGTTGTCAGTTTCAAGACATGCAATTTCGGATTACAAACATCCCCAGCTGCTTTGTAATCGACCAGCCAGCATACCAACCACAGAAAAAGCAAAAAACAAACCCACCAACAACTTTTTCGTTTTCATTCCAAGGTCTTCTGAAGGGCTGGCCTGGAGGCACCTCTCCCCAATCCAGAGCTAGAGCCCTTCTTGCGAACCTGGTTCACACCTGGCAAAAGTGTGAAAGGTGTCGCAGCATTTTTTTTTTTTCCCCTCCTTGAGAGACAGAGAGGATAGAACGGCAGCCGACACGATGTGGCATCCGGGAGAAATGAAATTCAGGGGGCGGATAATGTTGCCGGGCTTCCCTGCCCAGGCTTTTAACAGCAAATAAATAAATAAATTGAATCCTTGGCTCTGGGAAATGCCACTCCCTTTTCTTTCTTTCTCTCTCTCTCTCTCTCTCTCCTGCTCCATCAGTCTGTCTGCAGAGTATCTCTCTGGCTGCCTTCCAGTCCTTCCTTGTTTGGAAAGCTCAGCTGCTGAATCTGTTAGGGCAGTGGTCCCCAACCTTTTTTGTACCAGGGACCAGTTTCACGGTTATTCATTCTTTGCAGCCCGGTACAAAATGATCCACGGCCCGGTACTGGTATCAGCATGCATGACCAAGGCAAGGCAAGCTGAGTGACTGGCCAGCCAGCCATCTCCCGCTTCTCCCCGCCACCTTCAACTCCTCCTTTGTACCTTCTCGTGGTCGATGGGCTTTTCGGGCTCTTTCTTAATCTCCTGAGTAACGTGAGAGTCCACCGCCATCGGGATGGCTCTTCGTTCGAAGCCGCCCCCCCCACCTTCGACAAAACTAAGGTGCGAGGATTCCTTCAGCACCCAAACACCACTTTCCAACCGACAACCGACAAGCTCACCCAGAAGTACTTTCTCAAGCGCCGTCGAAACAAGATGGCGGCACCCAAGCAAAGTAGGCGGCCCAGTACAAAATGATCCACAGACTGGTACTGGTCCGGGACCCGGTGGTTGGGGACCCCTTTGTTAGGGAGAATGTCAGTGGTGGGATTCACATTTTTTTTACTACTGGTTCTGTGGGAGTGGTTTGGTGGTCAGGGCATGGCTTGCTAGGCATGGCAGGGGAAGGTTACTGCAAAATCCCCACCCTTCCCTAGCCCACTAACCTGCTTTCCAGCTCCATTCTTCTGTGCAGGGCAACCAAAGGAGACCCAGCCGATCAGTTGGGACTCAATGGGAGGCAGAGAAGAGATGGGGTTGGCGGGGGCCAGTCAGAGGCGGTATTCCAAACGACTCAAAATTTCCACTACCAGTTCTCCAGAACTGGTCAGAACCTGCTAAATATCACCTTTGGAGAACTTGTCCTGTACCAAAGTCCCAGCTGACTCCTGGAGAAGCCAGACCACAGATGACAGGAAGGGAAAAACAGACAGGTCTCCAGATGTTCCAAACAGAGCACATCTCAAGACAACAGTTGAGATTTGGGAGGGTCGGGGAGGCTGACCAAGGACCAAGGTGGGATAAAATGGAGAGGGAATTGATGTATGGCGGTTAGAAGGAGTAGGACGCTAAGCTGGGGTGAAGTTTTCTGTAAACCGTTCGTCTTGGTGCCAGCTCCGGGAAGAACTGGAGTCTTCTGCTTTCTCCTGACCTGCGTACTCCTTAACTCTGGCAGCGGATTTAAGACGCTGAGCCTGCTTATGCAGTATCCCGTCTCCATGGCAACCCCCCCATCCTCTGCATTGGAGTTTGCATTATTCAACTGCAGCCCCAGCAGCTGCAGCTTGCCCTCAATCTTGCCTTTAGCACTTGGAGGTTTCTCCTGACTTCTTACTTATCAATTATTCATTCCTCAAATTCATAGAGCCGGACCCTCTCACGAAAAGTGGCTGACAGGCAATAGTTATGCAGGCTGCAGTTAGGTTTGGAGACAGGATAGTCTCTCTCTCTCTCTCTTTCTCTCTCTCTCCCTCCCTCCCTCCCTCCCTCCCCCCCCTCTCCAAAGGCAGCAAGACTTGGGTGGGGTTGAAATGAGAGGTTCTGGGAGGGGGTTGAGGGCAAGCCAATTTCCTAGTTTTCTTTGCAAGAACAGTAAACCAGCATGGGTAATGTTTCTAAAGCGTGTGATGGAGGATGCAGGTTGACGTGTTTAAGAGATGGGGTGGCTGGAGGGGGGTGGACTCGATGATCTTGGAGATCTCTTCCAACCTGGACATTCCTTGGTTGTCTGATTCGGTTGTAAGGTTCCCAGATCAACCCGACCCAAAGAAAGGATGCTGTGTAGGCAAATTGTTGCTTATAATCATGGCTACGGGTGAAGATTTCCCCTAGTTTGGGCAAAAGATGGGGGGGGGGGGGAAGCTGCCTCTGCTGTGAGATGAAAGAATTCCAGGAAGGAGAAGAATTTTAGTTGGTTCGGCCTAAAATTTGGATTATGTTTGCAATGTTATGAATGGGGCAAGGACAACCCTGGTGGTGAGAAGGCAGAAGGAGGCAAGGCTAGACGTCTTGGCCCAAAATGCCTTTGATAAATCTCAAGAATGTTCTTTTCTATGCCCTTATAGCAGGGGTCTCCAACCTTGGCCCCTGGAAGCCTGGCGGACTTCAACTCCCAGAATTCCACAGCCAGCTGGCTGTGGAACTCTGGGAGTTGAAGTCCGCCAGGCTTCCAGGAGCCAAGGTTGGAGACCCCTGCCTTATAGGGATGGAAGAAAAATGTAGGCAAAATACGTAAAAACCTAGAGGAGTTCAGAGGAAAGGGGTGGTTGATGAAGCTGGTTACAAAAAATAGGTTACAAGGAATAGGATGGAATTGGAGAACAGGAGAATTAGAGAATGGCTGCTGAATTCTTTGATCCCAATGAATTTTGGGATTCCCCCCCCCCCCCAATTCCCCATTGGAAGGACATTCAGCCAAGGAAGAAAATCATCCTGACTTTCCCATTAACAGGCAGGCGTGTAGAAAACAAGCTATCCAACCCAGTAAGTTTACAGATGGCTAAAAGATACTATGGTTATTACGTCTGTGTAACCCGTCAAGCGAGGACAATTAAAGACCTAGCAGCTGCATGGACATACCAAACTATGTTTGGATAGTTAGAAGGGTGGGGTACAGGAAGAGGAGGAAGGGGCTAGCATAGGATTCACTTTATGGTGTAATCTCAGAAAATGAGTTAATTCAAAAAATAAGTTAATTGCATGGTGAGAGTGCAAGTCATTATGTTATATGCCCCAACGGATACAGATGTCAAAAGATGATTTTTAGATTAGAAATATTTATAGAACTCTCTGGTTTCCTTTTCTCAGCTTGGCTGCTTTGAAGTGCATTACATAAAGATCGTGGGAAGCTGATTTGGGTGAAAAGGGCACCAAAAGAAGATTTTTGTGTTTTGAGATAGAGCAATAGCTCAAATGAGGAAAATGGATGGATGGAGAGAAAGAGAGAGAGAGAGAGATGATAGATAGATAGATAGATAGATAGATAGATAGATAGATAGATAGATAGATAGATAGATAGATGGGTAGTCATGCCCCTGTCGGAGTCTGAATCCGAGAAGGAAGATGAACAGCTGATAGGGAGTGGGAGTGTGGCTCTGTTGGCTGTGGAGGAAACTGGGGAAGGGCAAAGTCCAGCTAGATAGAGCAGGGGAGAGATAGAACAAGGGAGAGGGAGTTCAGAGGAAAACCCAGGCCCACCCCCTCTTTATCCTAGGGCACGCAGGGAAGAACGGAGAAGAGAGCAATGTGGGCTACGTGGCTTACAGGGGAGGAAAGGGCCCTGATTCCCTTCATAAGCCACACCTGGGAAGAGAGTTTAAAAGAGATGCACGCTGGGTGTGGCAGCTGCTGGGAGCAAACGTGTTTATCTTGTGTTGACTTTAGTTATCTGTGTTCCTGGCGTCTTCCCAACTGTGTTGAGTTATTACCATGCCTTCATGTCTGGAATTCTTGCTCTTGTCCTGCTGGACTAATTATCTCATTTTGCCTTGATTGGACTTATAGTTACAGTTTTTGTTGACCACGTTTTGGTTTAATTCTCTGCAGCCAAAGGCTGTTCTTAGGAGAGTTTTTCTCCAGCCCAGAAGGTAACCAGGACATTGGGGGCAAAGTTGGAGCAAATAAAGGAGTCCTACTTATTATTTGACTGTGTTGCCTTTGTGCCACGGCCCGGGTCATCACATAGTAATAGATGGATAGATAGATGGATAGATAGATAGATAGATAGATAGATAGATAGATAGATAGATAGATATAATCTAGATAGATAGATAGATAGATAGATAGATAGATAGATAGATAGGTGGGTGGGTGGATAGATATAGATAGACAGGCAGACATATAGACAGGTACAGACAGGCAGACAGATAGACAGGTAGATGATAGAAAGATATTAAATTGGACTTTGTGAGTGACTTTGAGCCACTTGTTTGCTTCCAGCTCAGTATGCTCACAGGATTGCTATGAGTATTAAATTAGGAGAGATTCCCCATGCATAAATTTTCCTAATAAATAATAAATAAATGTGATTTCTTTATTTGGAGTATAGCATGTTTATAATGACCCAGTTGCTGCTCGTTAACCTGGATTTAGGGTTAGGCATGTTATCTGAACCCAGTCAGTGCGATGGGAATCTAGCACATTGTAGATCTATAAATCACATAGTCTGTGATTTATACAGACTATGGGTTAGCAGATGGTGCAGTAACCTGCCGCTAGCTATGATTCAAGTCAAAAAACAGAAAGGGATGTTATGATGTCGTGGCACATGCTCAGCACTTTTGAGTTTGCATTGTTATATACAAGTGCATAAGGGATGCAATCGGCAGTGTGAAGTTGCAATGAGCATTTTGTCACACACACACACACACACACACCCATGCCAATATCCCAGTTTCTGTTTTCTTTCCATTGCTGCTTCTGGGCACAGATTCCAGGCAAGCAGATTCAATGGACATTTCTGGGCACATTCTCCTGTGCAAGATGTCCAGTTTTCTCCTTTCCTTTTCTCTCATGGCGAAGAAGTTGAAACTTTTGGATCTTGTACACAGGAGAGAAAAAAGCTTATCCTCTTCCTTCTGCTTCAACACTAGATCAGAACCTCTCTATTATCTGTCCTTTTCTCTGGTCGCTTACAGCAACCCAGTTTAAGTCAGTTTAGGTTAACTGTCCTGTGTGAATGCTGCCACATTATTATGGCTGCTATCTAGAGTCTCCCCTTCCTCCCAGATGCTCCTGGCCGGTCCTACATTTAAACAGGAGGTGAATATTAGATGACCAATACCATTAAGGGGGTGTCAAATGGCCAAACCATTAACTTTTTGCTTTCTTACTGTGTAAAAGAGGCAGCATTTGTATGCTCAAATGATAACATGCTTAGAAACAAAAAGGTCTTCTTAGCATTGGCATCTCATCTAGAGAGAACCCTTTCCCCAGAGGCCAAACAGGTGCCAACCTAATTTTGTTTTGACCCTGGGAGGTTTATTTATTCAGGATTTGGTTCTTAGTAGCAATAGCTCGAAGCTGGATATTTCATTCAACGAACGGTTTTAAATCCAGGACTGTCCATACTGCGTCGATCAAAGCTCACAGACCTTCCAATTTAATTCTGTTCTCATTTTAAGTTCAGTTCCAGGATGTCCAAATTGGGTTTTCAGATGCCAGTTCTTGGAAGCCAGGCTGGCAGTCTGCAAAGCATCCAAAGGCGGCCATGTTGAAGAACCCCGAGGAGGGGGATTTCTTTGTAAATGCCGTCCCCTCCCCTTCACAACCGCCGGCAATAGAAAAATATGATTTTGTTCTTTGGTTGCATAGTGCAAATAGAGTTAAAACTGCAGAAAATCTCGAATGTAAAGATAACTGAAGTGGGATGTCCAGAGTTAAGCAGAAATATTCTGCAGTGCAACATTTTCTCAAAAGTCCCATTTCTGTAGGATGTTGGCCAACAGCTTCTAACTTCATTGCAGATGTCCAAAAGAGGATTTCATTGGCTGGCCTCAACCAGCAAGTCACTTACAAATGACTTTTTAAGACCATGCTAAGAGGAAAAATACAACCTTCAACGAGATGAAAACTAGAGATGAAAACTGTCTAAGTTTACCCACAGCCACTCAATTTTTAACTGACTTAGTTAAATAGTAATACCACTTAGAGTTATAGGCCTCTCCATTGTGCTATGCAGCCCCCTCTAAGCAGTTTTACAGAGTCAGCCTATTGCCCCCAACAATCTGGGTCCTCATTTTACTGACCTCAGAAGGATGGAAGCCTGAGTCATCTTTGAGTGAACTTGTTAAGATCAAACTCCAGGCTGTGGGCAGAGTTAGCCTGTGATACTGCATTCTAACCAGGGGTGGGGTTCAAATTTTTAACAACCGGTTCTGTGGGCGTGGCTTGGTGGTCATGTGACTGGGTGGACATGGCTTGTTATTGGCTGGGTGTGGCCAACTCAATATCACTCACATCAAGGCACACATCTCCTTGCCTGGCCTCTCAAGACTGTGGGGATGCTGCAACAGTCGTAAGTGTGAAAAGTGGTCATAAGTCACTTTTTTCAGTGCCATTGTAACTTTGAACGGTCACTCCACACAAGCAAAGTACCAGCAAAGGAGGGGAAAAAAACTCCAGAGACATTCCTGAGACAGGAAGTCTCGTCCTGCCAAGAATGTAATAAGGGTTAACGTAAGCAACACCAGAATGTTTCCTTCCTGCCTTCCTTACAGGATTAGGCCAGTAATTTCTTCTAACAACCGGTTCTCCAAACTGCTTAGAATGTTAACAACCGGTTCTAGTGAATAAGTGTGAACTGGTAGAATCCCACCCCTGATTCTAACCACTGTGCCACCCTAGATCTTTTAAAATCTATTGGGAGCCAGTTTGATGTTAATGGTTAAGGCATAAACTAAAAACCAGGAAACCATGAATTCTAGTCAGTGATGGGATTCAATTTTTTTTTTACTACTGGTTCTGTGAGCGTGGCTTGGTGGGCATGGTGTGACTTCGTGGGCATGGTGTGCCTTGGCATGGCAGGGGAAGGATACTGTAAAATCCCCCTTCCCGCTCTACCCCACTAACCTGCTTTCCAGCTCCCTTCTCCTGTGCAAGGCAACAAAAGAAAACCCAGCCAATCAGCTGGGACTCGGGAGGCAGAGAATAGATGGGGGTGGGGCCAGTCAGAGGGGTGATGTTGGCCAGTTCTCTGAACTACTCAAAATTTCCACTACTGGTTCTCCAGAACTGGTCAGAACCTGCTGAATATCACCTCTGATTCTAGTCCTGTGTTAAGCATGAAGCTAGCTGGGTAACCTTGGGCCAGTTTGTCTCTCTTAGCCCTAGGAAGGAGGCAATGGCAGATCAGTTCTGAAATCTTATCGAGAAAACTGCTGGGATTTGTCTGGACAGTTATCAGGAGTCAAGACTGACTGGCAGGTATACACACACATACACAAAATTAAATCTATCAGGCCAAGCCATTGTATTTCAGTAGCTGTTGTACATCCACACAAGAAAGCATTGCCAATATCAAGCCAAAAGTAGAGCAGAGAGCTACCAGCAGCTTTAGATCTTTTAAAGATAATCATGTATCTTTTGACTGGAGTGGTTGTGGTGGCCTAGAGGTGAAGCTCTTCCCTCACAATCAGGAGGCTGTGAGTTCGATCCTAAGTAGAGGCAGATATTTCTCTCTCTCTCAGCACACTGAGAATATATCTAAACAAAACTCCGTATTGGTGACAAGAAGGGCATCTGGCCATTAAAACTGCTAGCTTCATTCAATTGCCCAGACTTGTGGGGTAGTTTAAAGAAGGCAATGATGTCTCTTTTGACTAGATATTGACTGGATCCTTGTATGGATGCAACAACAGCTATTAAAACATAGAACAGCAATACTGTGTTTTCTTAATGTAAGTTTAGGGTTTAAAGCAATATTTTTTAACCTTAGCCACTTGAAGATGTGTACACTTAAGTTCCTCAGATTCCCCAGCCAGTTTAATGTATTGTGTGAATCCACCCTGATGAAATTAGAGAACTGAATGTTTAAACATTGTACAGTAGTTTCATATTTGGATGGATAACTAACATACCTGGGCTTCAACAGGTTGTTTGAAAACCTAGGATTGATTGGCATGGCTTGCAAATCTTGATTAATTTGAATCTTGGGAAGATTTTACAGCGCTAGCCTGGTGTTCTTAATTAGCTTCTGATTCAATGATCAGCATGAATCTAGCAGAGGGGCCAATTCAGTAAATTAGTCAAAATTGTTATATGAACTCGTACAGCCTTAATATTCTGGGGGAATGGAGAACTGCAGCAAGCAGCCCTGCCTTTATTTATTTGTTAAACAAATTTATATTAGCTGCCTGATTCATGTGACACACACATCTCATACACACATGAGGTTAAACCTATTTTAGGACTTCCAGTTCAACCTTTTATGTTCCAACTTCGGTGTGGTAAGAAAATTGCTGTTGGTTTTTGACAATCACAGCCAGAAGTTTAGTCCATGAACCTCCTAAATTCAACAATACTGTTGATCCAGTCAGAGGCTCCACTGTGAAATCTTGTTTAGCTCCTTTGATCAAATGGGACTAACTTAAGGTGCATGGCAGAAGTGTTAAAAGAATTTGTTGCATGTTTTATGTATTGTTTTTAGAAATTTATTTATTTATCAAATGGCCACCCATCTTATGAGAATATCTAAGACTACTGAATATCTAATGCAGCCTCTAGTGTTGGGGAAATAGCTACTTTTGCCCTGTTGTGTTGTGTTTGCTTATTCTTTTTGTGTAGAGAGTGGCCAGGTTGTCCAGTCGGGAGGATAATGGAGCATTGCTGATAGATGAATGGATTGAATGATGAGTTTAAATATTGCAATAGTGTTCCCATAAGGACAGAGCTGCTATTTGGATCTGTTGGCAGGTTTGAATTATGTGCTTTGTTTACTCCTGGGAATCAAGAAAATTGATGAGGTATGAGAAACTAATGAATCCAATTAGTTAATCATCTAATATGATTAACTCCACTGCCACCTAGCTACTAAACAATGGTATGGCACGATCCGCGCAAAGCAGGTGAATGAACCCAGAAAAATGGGGTTTAAAACAAAGGTTTTAACAAAATATAAGGAATGAATGACTTTACCCAATCAATACTCAACCAAAACAAAGCAATTGAAATAAAATATTCAGTGGCTTTGCCTGATCACTGTATTTTGACTCTCTGCTCTCTTTACTCCTCAGAGACCAGCCAACCCGTGGACCCGTTCAGTTATGGTGAGTGGTGTTAATTGAAAGGTTGCAGATATTGGTCTATATGGGTGGAAGGAAGTTTGAAGTTTCTTTCTTCAAGAAATGATGAAATGTGGTATGGCTTGAGGTGATGGGTGGGCAATCCAGGACATTCCTGATATGAGTATTCTGGAATGGTCACGAACATCTGACTTTTTTCTATTGTTTACATTTTGTTAGTGCTTAATAAACATCGTGTTGTCTGGGTTATTTTATTTGCAGATTACAGTACAGATTATATTCTTATTCTCCCCCCCTTTTTTCTAACCACTGGTAGAATAAGTTCCATGTTTGACAATATTCTGTATCTTCTTTCTGTTCAATCTTCATTGTGAGTCTGCCCATTCCTGCACAATCCAGTATTTTCCTGATTATCTCTTTGTCTCGTGGTATTTCTTCATTTTTCCAATATTGTGCAAATATAATCCTTGCTATAGTTAATGCATGCAATATTAAATATATATTTTATATCTCATTTTTTTCTGGTGTTATACCTAATTTAAAATCAGGTCAGCTTTAAAATCTACATGTTGTCCTATCATCTTTTCACAAACACCTGACTTTTGAACCTCCCTATTTTCCCTTACAGACTATGAGACATTGCGCTTGGTGGGGATGATCCTGGCCTCCATCATGTTTGTGATGGGAATCTTGATAGCACTGAGTGAGTCACCTCTTTTTGATGCCTGCATTTTTTATGCATGCTTGGATCTGACTTTGTTTGGCCCCTAGAAATCCCATCATGGGTTCTTCTCTTATTCCTAACTTCTGGATTTCTTAGAAAAATACCTTACTTGGTATATGTACGTATGGGTGTGTTCATGGGTACTGTTGGCACAAAAACATTGCCCAGTGCAACTTGGAAGTCCCTTTCTTTTGTGTTTCTTATGAAAAGAATGCAAATGGAAAAACTAATCTTTTGCTCACTTTTTTTTTTTGCACTCTAAGTCTAAGTCTTCTGCTGCCCCTTCTTCCTCCCTGAATTCTGAAGATATGAGTGCACATGCCGCTGTCTACACACCCTATTTATATTCCCCATCCTGGATCTCCTAATTGCATTACCTGAGCCTTGTTTCTTCCTGTCTCACTTTACCCCTTTCTCTTTTGTAGGTAAAAAATTGAGATGCAAAAAATCAGACCCTGGGTAGGTACTTTCTTTCTCCTTCCTTCCTTCCTTCCTTCCTTCCTTCCTTCCTTCCTTCCTTCCTTCCTTCCTTCCTTCCTTCCTTCCTTCCTTCCTTCCTCCCTCCCTCCCTCCCTCCCTCCCTCCCTCCCTCCTTTCCTTTCCTTTCCTTCCTCTTTTCTTTCCCTTCCTTCTTCCCTTCCCTTTTCTTTCCCTTCCTTCCTCCTTTCCTTCCCTTTTCTTTCTTTTCCCTCCCTCCCTCCCTCCCTCCCTCCTTCCTTCCTTCCTTCCTTCCTTCCTTCCTTCCTTCCTTCCTTCCTTCCTTCCTTCCTTCCTTCCTTCCTTCCTTCCTCAACACAGTTCTGATAGCTTGGCCTATCTTGACTGATTCCCTTTGTGTTTCTTCTCTTCTGCAGACTGTCAGATCCCAGAGCAATAGGCAAGAGTCCCAGTAAGTGTTGCAACATTGGGGGAGAGGAAGGCCCAGGAAAAGGGGCCCCTCAGTGTGGCATGCTTGTATAACTCTGCATAATTTTAGCTGGGGTTGTGTTAAGATTGCATGTTTAGCAGAACTAATCACGGGGGTGGGGGGGAGCATTCACACAACACACCAGTTTTAGCATCATACAGAAATGTTAAAGCTGTAACCTAATTAAATGTGTTGAGTGGACATACACTAGTACAGGGGTCTGCAACCTGTGGCTCTGGAGCAACATGTGGCTCTTTTGGCCCTCTGCTGTGGCTCCCTGATGGCTGATCCCACCACTGGCTGGCCTGAAAAGGTAAGGGTAGGGGATGGAGACTCGCTCCATATTCCAGAGCAGGACGTGACTGGATGGGAGTGAGTGACATCAAGTTGGCCAAGGCCACCCAGTCACACTGGTTGTTAAATTACTGGTTCCCGGGGTTTTCTTTTCTGTGGGAAACAGGTCCAAATGGCTCTTTGAGTGTTTAAGGTTGCAGATCCTTTGCACTTGTAAATAAGTACAGGTTTTATTGTTGCAACCATAGGTCGTAACAATGCAACACAGAATAAATACAGAAGAGTAAAGTAAAGTAATAAAGGGTTTTAGATACAAAGCGGTGAAACCAGGACTAGGTTGAGGAATGGGAAATAAAATTCTGAATTCAGATGGCAACAAATCAAAAGTGGCAAACTTGATTACTAACAGTTGGAAGCACCCCTGCAAGAAGATCATGCAATTATTTGAAATCAAAACTGTTCGTTTCATTTGTCATCAATAATTTTGTCATAATCTCTTTATAAATGGGGCGGTGGAGGAGGTAGTGAATTATGTTCTCCACTCTTGTTTGGTACCACAAGGACAAAGATGATCTTCAACATGATGCTCACAAAATTCCTGTTGAAGATTTGCTAAAGCCATAGTCTGCAAGTAATTCTCAACTTATGACCACAATGGTTCCCCCCAATTTCTGTTGCTAAGCAGAGTAGTTGTTAAGCAAATGGTGTCCAAATTTATTACCTTTTCTTTTCTTTTGCCCTGGTTGTTAAGCAAATTGTTCCAATTAAATGACTCACACAGTCTTTAAGTGATTCAGAGTTCCCCCATTGGCTGCTTCTTGGAAGCTTGCAAACAGCAATTAGAAGAAGGTGTGCCAGCTACCCAAATGCTGTGATGGTTGTTAAGTGCGGTCGTAAGTCACATTTTCAGAGCTGTTGTAACTTTGAATGGTCACTAAATGGTTGGTTATCAGTTGAGGACTACCTTTAGGGCACTAGTAATATTAACCAGTTATTGGGAGAGGTTTCCATGTCTTACAGTGATGAAACCAAGGTGAACATTGGCATGTCTGCCTGTATTCGCACCATTATATGATATCCCTTTTTAAAAAATATATTCTGGCAGTTTCTCTATTCCAAAAGCTTGAGTTCCCCAACACAGAACAAATACTCACTTTTTACTTGGGTGGGCTTTTTTCTTTTTACTCCTTAATAATTTCTGCTTAAAAATCACCCAGGGATCCTACCTTTAATCAGCCTTTAATCAGACTAGGTTGGGCATTCATGTTGATGTAAGGTTATCTGTTTATCATTCACTTAACTTTTTTCTTGCGGAGAAAGCCAGCCACTGCCTGGAGCTCCCACACCTGAAGTCACTTCCACCCACCTGGGGTTACCATGGAGTTTTTTGACGTTTTCATGAGAGCTGAAGACTCTAGGGTGATGCCGTGGCAACAGATAGCACTGTTCCTTGGGGAGCGGAGGAGCCCTTGGGGACGAGAGTTGTTTGCCAAGGCTTCTGAAGGGCAGGGCATCTTTGTTTCTGCTTAAAAGATGAGAGGTTTTGGGGAGCAGGAAAGAGGGGGTGGGATAAGGTACAGAAAAGAACAGGGGACAGAACTTTTACCATGTACCCCAAGTCTAGATCATGTGCATGAGATGGGCATCAACATAAAATTCAACAATTAAAGTTACGTGCATGAGCTTGAGTTACATGTATGAGTCAGCAGTCAGTGCAGTACTGCAGGCTATTTCTGCTGACTGCCAGCTGCCTTCAATTTGGCAGTTCGATTCCCACCAGGCTCAAGGTTGACTCAGCCTTCCTTCCATCTTTCCGAGGTGGGTCAAATGAGGACCCAGATTGTTGGGGGCAATAGGCTGACTCTGTAAATCGCTTAGAGAGGGCTGCAAAGCCCTGTGAAACGGTATAAAAGTCTAAATGCTGTTGCTATGAGATGGACAGCTATGAATAAAAATAATTGAAAGGAAAGGAAAAGGACCCTGATTGGGAGAATTTTAAAAAAAATCCTTTTTTCTGTGGGTTCCCCTGCCCAGTTGATGTTTAATCAAGTTTTATTCTTCTGAACTTCAGTTCTCTCTCCCACTTTCTCTGAATTTTTCCATTTAGAGGGCCCTCCCCAAACTCCCCCCCCACCAGGTTTTCACAAAGAGGTAGTCCTCAACTTATGATCACAGTTGGGCCTAGAATTTCTGTGGTTGAGCAGGGAGGTCGTTAAGTAAGTTACGCCAAGTTTTAGGAACTGAATTTTGAACTCATGATGGCCATGGGGGATGCTGCCACGGTTGTGAGTGCGAGGACTGCTTGTCAGGCATTTTTTTTCAGTGCCGTTGTGACTTTGAATGGCCAGTAAACAAATGCTTGTATGCAGGGGTGGGCTGCTATCGATTCACACCGGTTCGCGTGAACCGGATGTAAATTTTACATCCGGTTCACCGAACTGGTAGTTGCAACAACTGGCTGCAGAGGTTTGGGGAAGTCGAAAAATGGGCTTCCCCGGAGACTCCGGAAGGCCAGAAATGGGCTTGTTGTAGCTTTCAGAGAGCCTCTGGAGCGCAGGGAGGCCATTTTTGCCCTCCTGGAGGCTGGAAGAAAGCCCAGGGAGGGCAAAAATGCCCCCCTCCCCCGCGCTATGGTTCAGGAAGCTGGCTAGGCCACACCCACCATGGCCACGCCCAGCCAGTAACCGGGCAGAGAACCCGTTGCTACATTTTTTGAAGACCACCCCTGCTTGTTAAGAACCGCCTATATTTATTATACCTTAAATGCTCATATTCCTTACTTTATCCCTCCCCCTCTTTCTCTTCCCCAGCTCCACCTGGCACCGTGTAGGCACCGTCCTGAAGATGTCCTGCTCCCGAGTGGCTGATGACAAACCGCGCCTGGGACTTTTCTCCGGAGACCTTGGCACTGACTGCCTGGGTGGGGAAGGGTCTCTCCTGTCTAACCTCAAGGAGGGAGGGGCACTTTTATAACCAGTTAGTTCTTGTGCTTCCATTGCATGATGGGAGCAGGCCACCCGGGTGAGGTTGGGGCACGGTGCAGGCCACGGGGTGATGCAGCCCATCTGCCAGTCAGTGGCAACTGACCCCCGACTACTGGGGGCTGGTTCTTATAATTCCCCCTCCCCCTCTCTTACACAGGGTCCCATTAAAATGCAATAATGCTGCCTGCTGCTGCTGTTGCTGCTGCTCTCTGGGAAAACAAATCACCAAAATGCTTCCTTGCCGCCGGGCATAATATAACTCTCCATTGCTGTTGCTGCTGCTGCTACTGCTGTTGCTTTGCTGTCTGAGCCTCTTGCTGTGCTGTGAATGCCGTTAGCCACAAAGTGAGGTGGCATAGTCCAAAGAGCCCCACCCGCTTGCCTTGTGGGAAACTAGCCCTTTCTTGGAGTGGGGGCCCACTGTAATGGATTCCATCCCTTCTTATGGATCAGACTCCTAGAACTAAGATATAATGTGACTGCTGACCACTAGAGGGCGGCAAAGTGAAGAGTTTTTCTATAGCACGTTGCTGCCATCTAGTGGTACAGTAAGGGTTTGCACTTT
The DNA here is from genome assembly GCA_033807585.1 of Hydrophis major. NCBI lineage: Eukaryota > Metazoa > Chordata > Lepidosauria > Squamata > Elapidae > Hydrophis > Hydrophis major. The sequence continues at coordinate 9,725,690 of CM066336.1, forward strand.
GCAGGCCTGATTTAGTACTGCAGTCGGAATGATGAGCAATCGAGCTAGGGAAGAATTGTTAGAAAGGGAAGGGTTGCTTTCTTGTCATACGGTCCTCTTTTGCCAAGGGACACTGACCCCAGCTTCTCCATGCAGTACCATCCACATCTCCATGTCGCATTCACACATGGAGAAAAAAATTGACCAATTAATAAAAATCATGATGGCTTTTTTTTTAAACGAATCTCTTGACTTGGTGATTTATTGATTTTTACTCTGAAGAGTTCACTATTCCTTAAATCCTATTTCCAGACTCTTGGGATGATGGTGAAGAAACTGTGCTTGGTCCTTCCTAGCTTCCCTCCTCTTACTTGTGGTGCCTGGGTCTTACTTAAGGTTGTAATTCTGCTATATTTACATTATTTGCAAACCTGATTTTTATGAGAGGGGAGACGTGAAGCAATGTAGGTTATACTACTGTTGTGTGGAGAAATTTGAGCTCTTAAAATGCAGAATCCTTTTTCAGATATTATTCAGAATATTTTTTCTAACGTTTAGCTATAAGAAGGCAGAACAAATGTCACATAAATAAAATCAAAATACAATGCTTCAAAACTCTATAAAATGGTGATGGGATGCTTCAAACCGCATATCGCATTATAAACTCGGATCTAATGTGCCGTGAAAAACAACTGTCCTTTTTTCATTCAGTTTGTCTTTTTTATTTTTCCTTCCTGCATTTGCCTGGGGGTTTTTTTTGTGACCCAATCGCACTACAGGAAATAAAGAACAAAGAGTGGGTAATATACAGTCAATTGTGTGTATAATTTTCGGTGATGATAAAAGAAAAAAAAAAGATGAAAGTCCCCAATAATGTGTGTCATTTCTCAACCAGATTGCTTGTTTTTCTGAAAGATAGGTTGCAGTGCAATAATAGTATTTTGTCCTAGGGTGGGCCACATTTTTTATAGTGCCTTCATGAGGAGGGGAGGGTCATGGTTTATTTATATATTGGAATTTTATCCCAGCTTTATTACTGTATAAATAACTAAAGACAGCCAATATATATAATACTTCATCTTATTTTCCTCACAACAACAATCCTGTGAAGTGGTTTGGGCTGAGAGAGTTAGTAGCTGAAAGTCACCTAGCTGCTTTTGCTCCTAAGGCAGAACTAGAACTCACTGTCTCCTGGTGATTGGCCCAAGGTCACCCAATCGGCTTTCCTGTCTGAAGCGGGAACTAGAACTCACATTCTCCTGGTTTCTAGGCCAGCCACCTTAACTAACACATAAAATTTGCAGTACAGGTTGGTGCCATGCCATCTTGCATGGATGGAGACAAGGTTTGCAATAGGGAATTTGGCTCTGTTTTAATGGATATGGGACTCTTGGGATACATGGTTGCTTTTGTGTTTGTTTTAAAAGGGAAGGAAACTATTTCCATGCTACAGCTGTAGTAAGAAGATTTCCATACTGCAGCTATAGTAAGGAGATTGACCAGACATCCGGTATAATAAGTAAAACCTAATCAAATACAATAGGCAAACATCAGAAAACTTTTAATTTGAAATTTAAAAGTGAAGTCTTCACACAGATCTACATTGATCTACTTCTTCATTTGGACATCGATGACATGGATTTCAACGAGTCTAAGGATTTTCATGCCCAGTTTTATTTCTTTCCTTGCTATGTAACTTTTATCTTTAAATGGTACCCAATAAATCATTAAAAGTACAAAATTATTTAGCTTAAGTTAGTACTCAGGCTTTCTTGTTCCTTCCTTTCTCTCATCCTTTTTGTTTTCTTTTTGTATTATGCCTTTTCGATTTTAAGCTTTTAAATAAGGATTATCTCACTTCCCTAACTCATTGTGCAATATAAGCCTTGGGGAATAAGATGCTCAGACTAAATTAACTAAACTTCCTCAAGCAGGTGCCTTTCAGGTGTACAGAGCTACAAATCTTATAACACCTGCAGCCAGACCAGTGGGAGGAACAGCACAACACACCTGTCAATTTAAAGAAAGCTGCTGAATTTAGTAAAATGGCCATTAGAACTGGATACAGTGAACAGAGGCTTGAGGAACCCATAAATTCTTGTCACTCAAAATTTAATGTTGCTACATTTGGTGAAGTATTATTCCAAACTATTTATTACTACAGTACTACAAAGTAAAGTCTACAGTTAAGTTCCAAAAGTAGATCACTTAAGGTGGGCACTCCTTTGTGAAGCTCAAGTTACAACTGGGAAATTTATTTCTAGTTTTATTTATCTACTTGTATCTCACCTTTATTGTTCTTACAAATAACTCAAGGTGGGCAAACATATCCAGCACGCCTTCTTTCTCCTATTTTCCTCACAACAACCATAACTCTGTGAGGTGGGTTGGGCTGAGAGAGAGAGAGAGACTTGCCCAAAGTCTGGCTTTCACGACTAAGGCAGGACTTGAACTCACAGCCTCCAGCTTTTTAGCCTGGTGCCTTAACTACCAGACCAGGGGTGTCAAACTCATTTTCATTGAGGGCCGCATCAGGGTTGTGTTTGACCCTGGGAGGGCCAGGGAGCATGCCTGGGGTGGGCGTGGCCAGCTTGATGTCACTCATGTTGGGTGCGCCAGTGGTGGCCTGAGGACTCTGCCAGTGAAAATGTGCTCCTGAGTTCCATTTTCAGCTGCGACGGCGTCCTGCAACCCTGTGCCTGTGAAAACGGAGCTTGGGAGAGCTGCCTGTGGCCCTCACAAGCTCCGTTTTCATTGGCAGAGGCACCGCAGGCCAGTCTGCTCTTCCAGGGTGGCCCCGCTGGCTAGATCTAAGCACCCCGCAGGCCAAATCCGGGCCCCTGGCCTTGAGCTTGACACCCCTGTGTTAGAGCAAACTGGCCGTTGGGTGACGGAAGGCGAGGGACAGATCGCATTAGGGGCTTGACTTGAAATTAGGATGTGAAATGATCAATCAAAGAATTTCTCCTTGACAATATATAGGTAGTCCTTGACTTAGGACCAATGTTTTCATTTCTAAGCAAGGCAGTTGTTCAGTAAGTCATGCCTGATTTTTACAACATTTTTTTTTACCACAGTTAAGCGAATCATTGCCACTCTTAAATAAATTATGTGGTTGTTCTCCAGCTGGTTCTCAGAAGCCAGCTGGAAAGGTTACAAATGACCACAGGATACTGCAATTATCTTAAATACATGATGATTGCCAAACACCTTAATTTCAATCAGGTGACTAGGAATGCAGTGGCAGTTGTAAGTGCAAGAACCAGTTGTAAGTTGTTGTTTTCCCAATGTGGTTGTAACTTCAGTCGCTAAACAAATGGTTATAAGTCAAGGGTTATCAAGGGATCATCATATTCCTACTTCACAGAAGCCATTTTCTAGTAGATTGAGTCTATCATCTGCACCTCTATAACTGTCTGGTTTGGTTCTGCAACCCAACAAGACAGACACAGACTTCAGAGAGTAATTAGGACTGCAGAAAAAAACAATTACTACCTTCAATTCAGGACCTGTATACTGCATGAGTCAAAAAGAGGGCTGTGAAAATATTTACACACCCCTCACATCCCAGACATTAACTGTTTCAACTCCTACCCTCAAAATGACGCTATAGAGCACTGCACATCAGAACAACTAGACACAAGAACAGTTTTTTCCCTAATGCCATCACTCTGCTAAACAAATAATTCCCGCAACACTGTCCAACTATTTACAAAGTCTGCACTACTATTAATCTTCTCATCACTCCTTATCACCCATCCCCTCTCACTTGTGACTGTATGAGTGTAACTTTGTCACTTGTATCCTTACGATCTATATGGACTGTTTCCTAGTATGATTTGTTTACTTATTGTACCCTATGACTATTATTAAGTGTTGTACCTGGTGATTTTTGATTCTTGACGAATGTATCTTTTCTTTTATGTACACTGAGTGCATTTGCACCAAGATTGTGTGTCCAACCACACTTGGCCAATAAAGAGTTCTATTTTCTATCTATCTAAAGGTGTCCAATTCGGACTGCAAACCTCTGGATGGCCTCTAAATGGAAGCAGACAAAAGGAAAAAAACAAATATAGCCTGCAACTTACAGCCACAATTGAATCCCAAATGTATGTCGCTAAGTGAGACATTTGTTAAGTGAGTTTTGCCCCATTTCACCACTTTTCTTGCCACATTTGTTAAGCGAATAGCTGTCATTGTTACATTAGTTGTTCAGTGAATCTGACTTCCCCATTGACTTTGCTTGTCAGAAGGTCGCAAAAGGGGATCACAAGACCTAAGGACACTGTAACCATCATAAATATGAGACAGTTGTAAAGCATTTTAATATGACCATGGGGATACTGCAGTGGCCGGAAGTGTGAAAAATGGTCATAAATCACTTTTTTTCAGTGCCATTGTAACTGAACTGAACAGCTTTGCTGGCTGAGGAATTCTGGGAGTTGAAGTCCACAAGTCTTAAAGTTGCCATGGTTGGAGACCCCTGGTCCAAAGGGTCGCAGGTGGGGCGAAGCCTAGGGAAGGCGGCATTACGCACCCACTCACACTCAAACACACATGTGCAGACCGAGTCCCTGCTTTCAATCACCCTCACCTGTGCGGTCGCAGACCACCTGCCCATGATGAGCCACTTCCCGCCCAGTGCTCTTGGACCGCCTCCTGGTGCTCTTCTCCACACCCACCTCGGCTGTGATTGGCTGCTTCGGAAACTCATCCCTCGGTTTGGCTGAGCGGCCTCTCCCACCCACTCCCTCCGAAGGGCGGGGACACTTTAAAAAGGTAGCGGGCTGCTCAGGCTGAGGTAAAAGTGTGAGCATGTTGCAGAAGTGGTCGCTTCTCTTGTTTCTCGAAAGAGAAGATGCTGCGGACGTGGGAGAGCTTAATAAGAATTCATAAATAATCTCTCCCGATTGCGGGTCTGCAGCCAAAGACTTTGTGCCTTTGTGCTCTGAAGTAATTCTAGCTGAGGCTCTTAGACATTGTGGGATACGGAGGGGAGCTAATTAATAGTCTATTCTCAGCGAGTAAAGATAGTACCTAAGGTAATTTTAACCATGGCGTATATTCTTGGGAGTAAAATGCCAGTGGGTGGCTGAGGTAATATCTGAAAGGTGTCTAATTTAAAGGGCTCCAATACCACAGCTTCACCTATGGTGAGAGTTACCTCAGTCCTATGAAGTGGTTTCCCTCAGAGAATAAGGCAAACTTCTGGCTCCTGAATACCTTTAGCCAAGGGTCAAGTTTTTAGGAGTAAAATATTGGTGGAAGCTGAGGTAATCTCAGCCACATCCTGTTAAAAAAAAACCAAACACCACAGGTGATTTAGAAATAGCTTTTAGGAGAACAAAGCTGAGGCAATTTTAGCCAGGTTGGCTAAACTACAGCAGGTGAATAAGTTAATATTGGCTTAAATGCAAAATTGTTTCAGTCTCTAGTTGACCTTATTTTTTTGAATAAAGTCAACTCTTTGGGACCAGAAGAAATTTTAGCCAAGGTTCAACTTCTTAAACAAAACATGTAGAGGACCAACTGTTTCAAGTAACTAAAGGCAAAAGTTAACTAAAATTACTTCAGGTCCAGGAATTGATCTTATTTTCTTGAAATAAAGTCAAATCTTGAGGTACTTTTAGCCAAAATTTAAGTTTTAGAGGTAATCTCAGCCATGTCCTATTGAAAGGACCAAACCACCACAGGAAAGTCAGAATTAAAAAAAAAAAAGATTTAAAGGTAAATTTACCTCAGGAGCTGACCTTGCTTTTAGGAATAAAGTGAATTCTTGGGACCTGAGATAATTTTATTCAAAGCTCAAGTTCTTGAATTCCTTGGTCAAATAAAGTATTAGCCAAATGAAACATTCTATTCTAAAAAAGCAAAACACGTAGAGGACTAGCAACTTCAAGTAAAGGTAAAAGTTAATTGAAACTAATTCAGATCCAGGAGTTTACCTTGTTTTCAGAAATAAAGGCAATTCTTGGGACCTGGGGTAATTCTTGCCAAGGCTCAAGTTCTTAAAGTAAAATATTGGCTGATATAATCTCAGCCATGTCCTGTTAAAAGGACCAAACCACCCAAACTCATCAGATTTAAAAATAGTTTTAAAGGAAAAATTGCCTCAGAAGCTGACCATGGCCCGAAATAAAATGAATTCTTGGGGCCTGAAGTAATTTTAGGTTCAAGTTCTTTGAAAAAAAAAAAAGTCCTTGTGTCTAAAATCACACTTGCCCAATAAAGCCTATACTCTACTTTCCCCTCCCCTAATCCAATTCAATCTAATCTACACTAAACTAAAAAAAAGCAAAAGATGTAGAACTAGAACTAGCTACTTGAGCCTAAGGCAAAAGTTAACTAAAATTACTTCAAGTCCAGGAGCTGGCTTTGCTCACAGGTATAAAGCCAATTCTTGGGACCTGAGGTAATTCTAGCCAAAGCTGAAGTCCTTAAAAGAAACAAAACATGTAGAGGATTAACTGCTTAAAGGAATTAGTGGCAAAAGTTACCTAAAATTGCTTCAGATCCAGACACTGACCTGACTTTCTTGCAGGAAAGTAAGCTCTCAGGACCTGAGGCAATTTTAGGGATGCTTTTCGGGTCCTGGAGAGTAAGAGAAACTCCTGGGACTGGAGGTCGTATCTTTGGGAACATAACCCGCAGTCTGAGGTATTCTCAAGGATACAACATTCCAATTCACTGTATCTTGCTTCTTTCACTCATAGAAAGAGTGAAAGTAAATGCCTCTTGGTAAAATGGATGAATTTGGTTTTCTAGTTTCTGAACCTCAGGTGGTCATTTGGTGCTTTTTTTTATTTTTTTTAATTTCAAAGGCACTCTATGTGAAATGAATTGCAACTGACAAGCAGACAAAGACATCAAAGATGAGTCAGTTTCATTAACTTTCCAATGCTTGTATTTAGCCAAGAACCCGACAGGTACTTTTGGCAACAATGGTTTACTACTGCAGAAACCTTTGGGCCTCGCTAAAACTTATTCTACGCAGCATGCTTTAGCGAAGTTTTGTTTAAAAAAACACACACACAAAGTAACTGTGGTAAAAAAAAGTAGGCATAAATGTAACAAGGGTGTCTGGCCCATCCCTCAGCAAGGATACTGGCTGGCATTTAGTTGCCCTGCACTATGAATCAGCCTGGATTAAGTCTCCCTGGCTGAATCGGCCATGATCATACACCAAGGGAGGATGGGGGACCAGTGGCAAGAGTGGAGTGCTGGCAGAGAGCCAGCTGTGAATGAATAGCCAAGCTAGATTGGCTGCAATTGCGGTGGGGGTTGAAATGGGTGCGAAAATGTTGCCACCATCAATTGTCCCATTCCTGCCATTTACTTGCAGGTTGAAAGATCAGTAGAGGGCGCAATGGCACAACAAGACGTGTGAAGTGCCTTGTGCAGGGATATGGATGAGAGCTCCTATTAAAACATCCTTTTGAGGAGAGGAAAGCAGTTAGTCTCATAATCCATTACTGTGCTGCCAATGGATATTGTACTGATAGCTATAAATAGATATGTTTTGCTATTCACAGATACACCAGGAAATTGGAGAGATTGGAGGCATTTTTGTGTGTGCTGTTTTGTTTTAAAATGATGGATTTAAAAATATTTTGTTTTCCACTCTTGTTTTTTCTACCAAACAATCTGATTAAGAGTTTGGAAGGTGTTGTGACATGCAGGTTGTCTTAGTAAAGATATTGTCCAATTGTTGATTCATTCTAGACTTGCTGCTGTACAAGCATTTTTGATTACCACGAGCAGATCTGGAACAGATTCAAAAACATTGCCATCCATAACACACAAGCAATTAATGACAGGTGCTGCCATGTTTCAGTGGCCACTAACCATGAGATAGTTTCAAAAGACCGTATTAATGGCCAAAGTAATGGTATTTAAATGCAGACTAGGTCTGCAGGAGATAAATAACCTCTTTCATAGCCCAAATAGGATATGCAAAAATACATGCACCATCTGCTTCAGGTTGAAGGCCACACCAGTCAGGACAAGGGCATAGGTGATTTCTAAAACAAAACTAAACTCCATTAAATTTATATTAATAAAATATAGTTCTGATCATTATTCCCCTTGGGTAGCCTTGGGGCCAGAATTTGGATGCCCTTGATTAAAACACCTTAAAGCGCTCCCTTGGTGAGTCTGGACCCACCTGCTTTGAAACACTATAGCTGTGAATTGGATGCAGCATTATACTTTCCATCTTCTTTCCAACAAAGCTTTTCATGCCCATTTTGGAAAAAGCCAAGAATTGGCATGATAATACGGTCTTGAAAACATAGATTTCTCTGTGTGCTTCAGACCTGATCAAGAGCCTTGTCTGATTATTTTGTTGCTGCCATGGGAGTGGGATTTTAAATTATAGATTTTTAATTGTTGCTGCATGTGAGTTGGGAGGCTGTATAAATCTCTTAAGTACCACTTGGTTCTTCTGATCATCAGTTTAGTTGGTTTAGGTTGCCCTGCCAATCTGCTCATTGAAAAGAGTTTTCTCAATGTTCTTTCTCTACAACACAGTGCTCAACATTTTGTAGCCATCAATGTTGGGGAAGAACCAGGCCACTTTTCTTCCACTCGCTCAGCCTTGCAGAGAAAGAGTGAAGAAAAACCAGGTTGCCTTTGTTCTTCTCTGATAAACAGCCTGAGATTGGGTTACTGTGAATTGTCCTGAACAGAGAACGCTTGTATTTCCGGCCAATGCACTGGTCCCTTCTGAAAGGTACATACTGTACATGTATGCTGCTGGTCTTTGTATATACATACCCCACACACTTAGAAATGTCGGAGCACGTGTCTTGTGACTCATGCACCCACTCTCCGGGGCCAGGAAGTGGCAAGAAGAGGAAATGATTGGTGCGGCCTTTCGTTCCCTTCCAGATGCTCGACATGCCACACTCCAAGGGTTGTGAAGCAGCCGTCATGAAGGTGAGTGACCCCTATTCCCAGTTTTCTTTCTAACAATAACTACCACTCTCCGTCTTTCGGTTTCCTGCCTCTGGAACAATGTGTTAGCTGGGAAATTCCTTGCTGGAAGTTAACTCTTTGAGTTGAAGAACCTGGCTCTGGGTAAAAGAGGTGGGGGGTATTAGTGGCAGTGAATGAAAACCATATGTTCCACCAAGAAAGGCATGGGAAGAGATGGAAAATCAGCGGTAAGCAGAAAAGCAGGGTTGTAAACCAGAAGGCAGACAGAAAAGCACAAAGAGATTCATTTCTCCCCACTTTTTTTGTTAGCCCTGAAATGCCTTTTTCACCATCTTCAGTTTGCTCGCTGGAAGTTTTTCTCATAAATAGACGAGAACGTTATGTTATAGTTAATGATGGGTGGAGAGAGCATAATGGTTCAGCCATAACGGCAGATTCCAAAACTTTAGGCTTCAGAGTTAGAGCAATTTCAAACTTTTGAACTTCTGCTGGTGCTCTATGTATGTATTTGTGTGCATGTTTGTGTATACACAATCGAGAAAGCAAATATGAGCAGAGAAAAGTCATTTGCCTTCTCAATTACAAAGCTAAAAGCCAGGAAGGGGATAGTTAATTTCAGGGATGTGTAGGCTACAGTAGATTGGCAGGAATCCCGTAGAAGAGGGATCCAAATCCACCCAGCCTTTTGTTGCAAAAGTGAGAGGCCACACTAGGTTTCTGTCAACCCCAACGGTCTTTTGTGACGAGGACTTTGGCTGGCTGACAACTCCAAACAGCCTTTGCAGATAGCAGCACTATGGCGCGCACATTTTTAGGAGTTTTTCTCCAACAAACTACAATATCTTCAGCTGTCTCAGTGAAAGAAGGATCTGTTCTGCTGGATGGAAATATCAGTATTTTTCCAGCTCTGGAGGCTTGGATCTACATGGAACTATGAACTTCGTCAGAGCTTTGGAACAAACCAGAAATGCCCGTTACATTGTGAAGCAGTCACATAAGACAGAACAACGCAACATGTAGGGTAGGAATTTTGTGAGTGTGTGAATATAAGTGTATAAATGTGCCTCCAAACCTGTTCTATTGCTTTCCAAATGTCAGATTTATGTGATCAGGCATTAAGTTTTGTTTATGTTAGCACACTGCAATACAGTGCTAAAAAAGGAGGGAGGAAATATTTGAATTATCTATATTCTGATAGGAAAATATTTTCTCTCATCCATGTGAGTCTATTTATAGGTTTCGATGAACTTCTAGATTAAGATGTTTTTGTTAAAGAACTATAATTTTCAAGGGTTTCTTCATTTTTTTCATTGTTGAGTGCCATGTTGGTGAGCATTCAGAAACAATTAGAACAGAAATGCCACTTTTAAGTTTTTTTATTTGTTGGCTTAAAGGATGAATTTGAGTTTTTAAAAGACTGCTCTTTAAATAGATGTTGAGAATTAGATTCTGTTGGTTCATTACAGAAATACACGATCCAGTTTTTGATTTCAGTTATTCATATTGGAATGAATAAATGTGGACAGGGAAAATAGGTTGATTGCATATTGTTTAATCCAAGCTAATTTTTAAAATGACCAGTACGTTAATGGAATATGGACCCATTCTGAAAATCTGGAAAACTTTCATAATGAAAAAAAATATATAACTTGCTTTAAACACATAAATATCTGTAGATGAGGAACAAGACAGTGTTTTTCCACCACTCTAAAATCAATTAACATTCTGCATCTCAGCATCTGCTATTCTGAATTTGGACAAACTAAAATATATGACTCCCATAAATTATCTCTAGTGAATCCTGCACGAAGGCAATTGCCTACTCTGTGGTATAGGTGAGATCTGCACTTGGTTTATAAATTTAACATGTCCAATGTTGGTTTTGATGATAAATCTTTCTGGATTGATTATGTTGTGATTCAGGGGTGGAATCATGGGACAGAGTTAGAAAATACATCACAGTTGTTTTATAATTCTGTTTTTTCCTCTAGTTCATTTTTTTTGCCCTACTTGCCCTCGCACATTTCACAACTCCTGTGGTTGCCCAAGGTAAGATGCTATTTTTGACATGGGTCTTGATACGCTATCTGATGCATGGGAATTTTTCAGGGTTACAAGAAAACCTAGCAGCTTAGAATTTGAGAGGAGGATCACCTGGGTGATCCAAAGATCAGTTATTTATACTTTCTAAAGCCATTTTATCTGGACCCTGGCAAGACTGACAAAATATCAAGCAGGTATGGCTCTCCCATCCCCCACAACGTAAGAAAAAGATCCCATAGTATATTTTTCAAGAGTTTCCCACCATCCAGTCAGGGCTGAAGAAGCTTCTTGGAGGAGAAGCAAAACATCTTCAAAGAAAAACCAGAAAGTCCAGTTTCCGCTTGAAAAGCACCTTTGGGACAACCATGACCTGGGTGACTGAGAATGTCCATAGACATCCCATTGTATAATTTTGCATCTCTTATCTGGAGTGTTTGCTTACTAGCACTATGACGACAATTCAGTCCATATCTGTTTAGCTGTCTTATATTTATCAGAGATTCTAAAATATATTTTTATTTAATTGTAGTACAGGGCTTTTTTGTTGTGCTTTTCTTAAATTTATAGAGAAACACTTACCTGGAAGTTACCCACTGATTTATCCTTGTTCTTAGTCAATGTAATTTGCAACCAGCATGGGAAATTTTTGATAAACGTATATGTAATTTATAAAGATGCATCCAAATAAATCAAGACAGGGAGAGGAACAAGAAAGAAAACTATGCAGGGACCCCCTTTTATCATTTCCTGTTTTCCTTTTTCCTTTAATGCCCACAAGAGGTGGGAAAGAAGACATTTGGAGATTTCAGATAAAAAATATTGTGATTAATTTTTATTGTTAAGATGAAAATTAATTCTCTTTAAATAAGCCAAAACATATGCTAGCATTTTCCACATTTCTTTTTTAAAAGAATCTATAGTGACAATTTCACATTTTTTTCTGCATGCATTGCAAAGCCAAGAACCAGTTTGTCTTTTTAAAAATTATTTTTAAATATTTGCAAACTGCTGGCAGAAAGAAAGGTGAGGAAATGTAGCCAATTGGCATCCTAAACTTACTACAAAGGAGAAGAAGGGAGTTTGGGACATGTTATTGGAAGAAGAATGACTATCCTGGTATCAAATAATTGACCAACATTACAACCAACATTGAGCCCAAAATTTCTGTTACTAAACAAGATAGTTGTTAAGTAAGTTTGCCCCATTTTATAACCTTTCTTGCCACAGTTGTTAAGTGAATCATGGCAGTTGTTAAGTTAATAACATGGTTATTAAGTGAATCTGGCTTCCCTGTTGACTTTGCTTGTCGGAAAGTCATGAAAGGGGACCACATGACCCTGAGACACTGTGACCGTCATAAATATGAGTCAAGTGTCTGAATTTTGATCACGTGACCATGGGGGTGCTGCAATGGTTGGGTGAAAAATGGTCATAAGTCAGTTTGTTCAGTTCTTTTGTAACTTTGAACAGCACCAAATGAATAGTTGTAAGTTGAGGACTGCCCATACTTCCTTCTACTTCTGGAGTTCAGACCTGATTGCAATTATCTCTGTAGTGAAGTAGCTCACTCACATACAAACAAGAGGCAACAGCAGTGTTGTGGAAAAATCCAACATCTGCAAAATTCCAGCTTCTGAAATCATTTTGGGAGAGGGGACAGAGCTTTGTGGGGGACCTTCCAAAAAGGACTGAACCTGACCCCTGACAGCAGAATGTTCACATGATATCTGGGTGGAAAACAGGGAACAACTAGTGGAATGTTATGTAGAATTCTAATTCCTGCACTCTATACTTCAGTCTCACTTATTACTCCTCCCTTTCCAGATGTGGTCCAAATTTGAGACCTGTTACTCCATGTTGACCTCCAGCTTTGTTTATACATACTGAATTTCTGTTTGTAGTTTCCACTCCTTGGCTTTTGGACTACAGCAGGAATGTCCAACCTTGGCCACTTTAAGACTTGTGGATTTCAACTCCCAGAATTTCTGGGAGCTGAAGTTCACACGTCTGGAGTTGAAGTCTATATGTCTTAAAAGTTGACAAGGTTGAGAAACATTGCTCAAGGGTATGGTAAGAATAAAATGGGAAGTTGCACTGTTCTGAGCAATTTGGAGAAAAGATTGAAGATAGAGACAAAAGAGTCAGACAGAAAAGGGATATTAAGCTGTCTCCATCTTGATTCAGTTTCAGGAAGTCCAACTTTGATAGTTCAGAAGGAAGAAGATGCCAAAGGATTTCAAACCACAACAGAATTTTTTCTGAGTACTGTTGGTGAGTCTTTTGCCAAAATAGCTGGCAATAGCCAATCTTATTCAACTAAGCTAGCATTTGTGTACTAATTAAGTATATATTTCCCATCCCTAGATAATTTTGCTTCTCTGAAGTTGTATTTTGAGAAGAGAACTAATTGGTGGGACAAAAGGGCTGATTTTCCTAGGATGCTGCTTCAAAATCTTGCTAAAGTTAAATGAGTTAAACAACAACATGATAGAGAGCCAGTTTAGTATAGTGGTTAAGGCAGCAGACTAGAAACGGGAGACTGTGACTTCTAGGCCTACTTTAGGCATGCAGCTAGTTGGGTGACATGGGCCAATACCTCCCTCTCATCCCTAAGAAGCAAGCAATGGCAAACCAATTTCAGCAAACTCAGTTTCCCCATTGCACTGTTGATGTTATCTAGCCTGGTAATAAAATGCAGGAAGAGAAAAAAAAGTTTTAGGGAACACTGGGAACCAAACATTTCAACCCAGAGCTATAGTCTTTACTGTTCAGTCTTTAAAATGATCACTGGGTCACTTGTATTCATTAAAAAACCCTCCCTTTTTATGAACTTGTAATCTCTTAACTCGGGGTAGAGTTGGGGCAACTGGATGTAACTGATGTTTAACCATCAGTTGAAATGTAACCTAAGGGCTTGAGAGAAATTCGTCTGTTTAATATATTTTTCCTTCTCCATGCTTTGTTTTTCTATGACAGGTATGTTAACAAATGAAAGTCACAATCCAGAAAATTTAACCTTTCTGCAACAGACTGTATCAACAAGTGGTATGTAATTGTGGACATTGTTATATGTTTAGTGTACATAGTTCATTTGTTCCTATTGGCACCTGTTGTCATTCAATCAAACCAGTCAAAGAGAACAGTTTTGATTGATATCCGAACCCAGCATGAGACTTAAGCCACAATTTGTGAGCTGACATAAAAACATATTTGAACATTGGAATTAAGGTTAAGGATTTCCTTTATCTGCTTAATGCTTAGTTGAGGAATCTGTAGAGATTGATTATAAAAAAAAAACATCAAGTGGATAGGGAAAATCCACAAAGTAACAATTCTTTTCTAATGGCACTCTTTTCTTGACTTGTTATAGAAGTGACAATACCAGCTGAAGTGACAGTGGCTCTCAGCACAAGCATTGTGCAATTCAAGAACACTCCAGGTGAGGTCACAACTGTGAGTCCAAAGAACACAAAAATTTTTGAAATAAATTCTAAAATGCCCTGAAAATCAGACCAAAAAAAGTCAGTGAAGCCTCTTTCACAGAGGAACAGAACTTTCAAGGATGATTTTCTTGGCATAGTAAAATTTTCCTCCGGCATTATCTTTTCCAGAAGATTCCACACCTCAGCTACCATCTGTTGACCAAGAAAAGAGAAGAGGTATTTCTTTAATTATTTATGAAAGATTTAAAGATTTCTAAATTGTTTGCCATGCTGGGCAAACTATTCCAAGGTGACAGACTCTTATCAACATTAATGAAGATCTACAGTAACACATTAACATCTACTGAACAATAAAATCTACAATCTTAACTCAAGTAAGTGCTGAAAAATATGTTTTTAAATCCTGAAAAATGTCCACATCAATGTGCTTTCCTCCTCTTTCCATAGATACTGAGATGAAAGAATATCGTGATATTTTCACTTATGGTGAGTTTCAAACTGGGTTAAACAAAGGAAAAACCTTGAAGGGAGATTTCCAAACTCCTGTGATCCTGTAAAAAAATGGTTTGTGGGAGAAAATACTAAAATAAAATGTGTATGTTACTATCAATGTGTGAAATTAAGCATTTTATAGAATGTTTGGGAAATCTATAGAATTCCAAAAATGGGACATCAAAGTATGAAACACTTTATATTTCACACATATCCTAGGCACTCTTTTCAATGCCAGCAGGCAAACTGGCAAAGTATAAAATACTCCCACTAAAATGCCCTGCTAACCTTTCTTGTTGCAACGAGTAGGCCAATACTGGTCTTTTTCTCTTGTTTCTTTCAGTAAGAAAGTCCTGTACTTTATTCTGCATTTCTTCTTTCATTTTCATATGTTTTTTTCAATAAAGAGTTTAGATTAGGGTTAGGATTTTCATAACTCTCTTTTCATACTTTATTTAAATACTGTAGTTCTTGTCATTCTGCATAATGTCTAGGTACTATATACGGTACAATGTCTAGGGAAAGTATATAGCATATTAAAAATAACACAGACATTTCATACTTTGCCTAAAGATGTTACACATTTTATAGATTTTCTAGGCATTCTATATACTGTGCCACCTTTTCATAGATTACTGGTAACATATACATATGTTGGGATGAGGCACCTGAGGTTTCTCCAAATATTGATGGCCAAGAGAGAGATTCTGGCACTCGTTTGACAACACTGGAAGGCTCATCAGTTCTCTGATGCCCATTTACCCAATGGTTATATTTATACCACTTGCTAAAATCTGATATGCTGGAAACTTAGTGGCTACATCCGCACAACTTGTTAAGCTTGGTCAGTGGTTTTTTAAAAAAAATCATTTGAGGGTATTTGGGTAGCTTTGCTTGTTGTGCAAACCCATCTTATTTGGTTTGTTCATGATTCAAAATACTAGCTAAAGTCAGGAAAAATGAATGATTTGAGAAGCAGGTCAGATGCAGTGCCTTCCCGTCAAACTTCAATAGATGCTCTTGAAATGTTGTCTCTTTTCAGTTCCAGATATTCCAGACTATTTACATTTCTCTGTTTGCCTTGCAGATTATTATTCCTTGCGCAAATGGGGTTTAGTAGCTGCTGCCATCCTATTCATCTTGGGCATTCTCATTCTTACTTGTAAGCCTGAGAGACTGGAATGAATGAATGAATTGTACCTTATTAACTGAGGGTAGAAAGAGAATGATGGAACAAAAGAACAGAACCATGTTTCATGTTATTGCCTTACAACACTAGTTTAGTTTTAACAATTATAGTTAACGTTAATCAGTTCATTACACTGGTTTTGTATTCGCTTTCTCAGCAATATTATCTGCATAACTGAAAATGCTAGAATACAACATCACACCATTAATATCACCATTTGAAGTCAGAAGCACTTCAGAAAAAAAGGCAACGTTTAGGTGGGAACATTTAACTTTGCTATCAATTTGTATGGCTGCCTATCCATTCCATTCCAAAGAAAATCCGGATGGTGAATTTCAAATCAAAAGAGTTACATATTATTTAATGTTCAGGAAAGACCTCTGGGAAGCACGTGGTTTAGGGCACTGTTTTCCACCATGATTCCAATGCCTTGATGGGTTTAAAGATGCTACATAGGCTGCCGTTTATTTTTACCATAAGGCAAACTCTAGGGCAAAGTAGCGATGGTGGGGGGGTTCTGGCATTCCAGGTATGCTCAACCACAATGCAAGCACCTTAGCGTACCCAACCATTAGTGTAAGAAGCAGCTGACATGCCATCTCTTCCCATTTGGTTCTGAACTTTAGGAAAGAGCATTCCTCAAATACTTGGTTTGCTTCCTTTTCTCTTCAGGTGGTAAACATGGGAAATTTCCACGATGCCGAGGGAATAAGCGGGCAAGGTAAACCTACAGCTGTGTTGCCTCCTCTATCCCCTTATCTTTGTGCAGTTGATCACATGAAAAACGGAATGGGAGAATAAAACTGTGCTTGAGAAACATGTCTGATTCTCATGCGTGACCAACTCTGATCCTGATTTCTTATTTTTACAGAACATACGCTGTGTCTCTTGCTTGAAACGTCTTTGCCTGAAGCCTCTGAAGACTGCACTGAGAATACTTTGGCGCCACCAGGGGGCATCCTTTCTTATGATGAAAAAAATGTTTGGTCTCCCAAAACGATTTTCCTGCTATCCATCCTTTCCATTCGTGCTTATTATGATCCTACAACATAAGTCCATTTTTATTGCCCTCTCCCTAAATTATCTTTTTGTTACATTAAACTAGTTCCTTGGCACAACCACAAGGCCTGGAAATTCATTGTTCCTTTCTCCGCCCGCCTGAGGTCAGGGCAATGTGTATAATGACTATTGTTCTTGGTTGCTTAGCAAAACTTGTCCATCCAAATTCTCTGCCAAGAAATCTCAAGTTCTGTTCTCTCAATAGATTTTTGGTGTGGTTTGTTTCCTGACATTGACTCTGTGCTGTCTTTGGCTTGATGTGGGTGTGGGTTATATTTACGTACCCTCATTCTGAAAGAAGCTATGTTAGCAAAGCTGTTATCACTGGGATCTGGAAGTTGTCAAATTGGATGACAAGGTAGAAAGATTCAGAAAAGAAAGGAGGAGGTGGTTTTATAAAAAAAAATAGTTCTCTGGGTTAACATACATTAAACCATAATCTGGTCTTTGACTTTGGTTCCTCATAATGGGTGGATTCTGCCTTCGTAGTTTGTAATTCATCTTGAACAACCCCAGCTAATATCCCTTCCCATAATGCCAAGGGACATTCGGCTTATCGCATTACAGTCTTCAGAGGCAAAGTTGGCCACGAATAACATAACTCATATAATCAATGACAAAAGTGTTGCTCAATGATGTTGAAGGATCAAATAATTTATATTGCATAAAATGGGAAAGCAGCAGCAACAAATAAAACAAATGATATATTTATGGTTGATGCAATTTGTATTTAATGATATTTGCCGTTGACAGAATCCAGACCTTATTTAGTCTGGCTAGTCCCATCTTAGGCACAAAGCCATATGGATGACCTGGGGCTAGTGTTTGTCTGTCTCTCTGTCTGTCTGTCTCTCTCTTTCTTCTTCTTCTCTCTCTCTCTCTCTCACACACACAGAGAAAGAGAAGGTCCCAGTACTAATACTTCGTTAAAACTATTTTTTATTGTTAGATGCATATATTTTATTTCATGTTGCTTTGAGGGTTAGTCTATCGAGTGGTAAGCACCATGACTGTGATGCAAAACCTTTTCAAGATTATGGCTAGAGTTTGTACCCAGCTTCACTTCAAAACAATTGTTTTAAAAACAAAAACCTCCAAAACTCAAGCAGAGTATCACCCTACAGATTGATCATACGTTGTAGGCAAGTGTTTTTCAAACTTGGAAACTTTTAAGACCTGTAGACTTCAACTTCTAGAATTCCCCAGTCATCCATATTGAAGTCCACACATCTTAAAATTGCCAAGGCTGAAAAACGTTAATGTTAAGTCATACAACTATCCTTAAAAATAAAAAGCATTTCCTTGAAATGTTGCTTCTGAACTGTTGAGATAAACTGAAGTTTGCTTTTTTTTTTGAGGTGGAAATTACAGAAGTGATCCTGGGGAATCTTCTTAGGGGAGTTAACCAAAGCAACAGGAAATGAAAATTCTAGATGATTTTATATCTAATACATACATTTGTATGATTGTGCCTGTATTTTCTTGAATGTTTTAAAAATACTTGTGCAAGGGTGGAACTGCAAATATCCATCCATCTCAAACACAAAACAAAACCAGCCCAAGCCTGCCTCACATATGTCTGGAAAGAAATGTTTAGGAAAGTATAAACAGAACTTAATATGACTTTTCAAAATGAAAATTTCCCTGCTAAAAGAATGGGAAGAACCAAAATAAATAAATAAAGCGAAACCATAAAATAAAAGACCTTGGAAGATTTTAAACAGAAGGTGGCAGCAGAAATGTTTTTGTAGCTTTTTGAGTTTCTAAATTAAAAAAATGTCCAACCAGGCTGCTTTTAGAATTTGGCCTTTTTAAGGTAGAGTTCCATCCTTTCCTGAACTTTAAACCAAAAACCAAAAACCAGGTTGACCTCCACAAAGAAAGCATGGCAAAGGGAGAGTAGAGGCAAAGTGTGTTTTTACATAATTATATGTTTCTCCCATTTCTTCCCCCCAATCCATGCATCAAAAAATTCCAGAGGGAAAGAGTTTCTCATGCCAAAAATGTACAATGTTGGGACAAGCCTGCTGAATAGTTCTTTATTAACAGACATCATTTTGCAACCCCAAAGGAAAGTGTTAAGGAAAAAGTGAATAATTTTACATTCCAGTTTTATTCTAGTAAAATAACTGGTGTAGATTGAACTTCTGGGCTCTTACAGAGATGATGACTGTAAGGTAGGTAGGTAGGTAGATGGCACAAGTGGGCTTGACTCTTGATGCATAGACATAACAGGCAACAATCCGCAGGTCTTCCCAGGATATGCTTAGGGTCCCCTTGATGCCATCCACCTTATCCCTTGTCTTCCTGTTTCCATCCACCTTGCGAAGTTTTTTCTAGTTCGTTATCCGTTTGCATTGCAACACAAAGTGAGGTAATCATCAGGAAGCAGAAAAGCTTCGGAGGCCCCGAAGAGCTCTGGGTTTGTAAACACTTCCTTTCCGACGGGCCTCGAAGAAAGGCTGGGCCCCGCCGTTGAGCAGCGGCCGGGCCGGACGAGAAGACGGAACGTGGCCGAGCCCAGCGGGTCAGCCTCAGTCCCAAGGGCGGATGCGGGTGCCGGGTGCGGGTGCGGGAGGCAGGGCGGCCAACTCGCTCCTCTCCATTCTTCCGGAGTCGCGGAGGCGGCAGTAGGTGGACAGGGAAAGGGGCTGCCACGGTTCTGGATGCCGCTTCTGCGCTTCCTTCTGCGGCGGCTCTTTGGATTGGGGCCGCTTCTCTCCCGCGCCTCGTAAAGAAGCTCGTCTCCTGGTTTCCCACGACCCGCGCTGGCAGCTGAGCGATGGCTCACGCGTGCTCGGGGCGGTAGATTGTGGGTTTCCGGGGTGGCTGTTGAGGTTTGAACCCGCAACCTTCATTCGGACGATGGACTTAATCCCGTACGTTTTAAGATGGCTTCGGGTTTGTTGGTTTGTTTTTTGCCAGGGAGGCGGCTTTGGCATCTGCGTGTTTCCAGCCCCGTTGGTGGCATGGATGTGCACCAACAACATGTGAATTAAGTAATTTTCGTTAAGTGTGTTGCATGCAAGAAAGGTCCCGTAAATCTATGAGAGAGGGTGGATTGGGGAGGTTCCGCCTCTTCGAAATGCTGTTGTCAAAGGTGAAAGAAACTCTTGGGAAGTTGCTAAAGGTCACCTAGCAGCTTTGGAAGCCTCTTGCAAACTGCATTCTTCGTGCAGCACTTAAATATTGAGGAATGGGGAATTAAAAGGAGGGGATGGTTTCTTTTATACGTTCTCTGTTTCTCTCCCCCTCCCTCCCTTCCTTTCTATGGTCTCCAGTATTGCTGACTTGGCCAGTTTCAAGGAGCCTCCATTCTTGAAAAGCCCAGCATGGATTCTCCTGTGGTCCTAGATAAAGGCTCCATTGAGCCTGATGATCCGGTCCCAGTAAAGAAGTTTTATCAGGGCGAACCTCTGGCCCTGGGGGTGAGTACAAAGATGAGTGATGGGAATGATGGTTTGCCTCCTTTCAAATGACTCTTGGAAATCTAAGTGTGGTCGTAGCTGTCCCCATCCTTGCAGGGCAGTTAAATCAGAGGAATGGACATTCCTGTTTAGTTTAGTCTGTGAATGTCTTGCCGTTCTGCAAGGTTGGGAAACCTGGAAGGTCTTCCAGAGGTGAATAAGTGACTCCCAACAGCTGTGGGACCAGTCCTGGAGGATGCTGGGAGTTGTCTTTCTGGAGTGCCACCCATGCTCATTTCTGCCAAGGGCAAGAAAGCAATTAGGCAAAAGATTAGAGAGAGAGAGAATGAGCTGTTTGTATGAAGGCAGGACTCCAACCACAAGAGGTAACAGTTGCATTCCTCTGACTTGCTGAAGTTACAAATTGGCTTTTTCCAGAACTAGCTTTGTGCCTTTCCTTCAGGCACAAAGTATATATTAAAATTCAGTATATGCAGACCATGATTGAATCATCACTGAGCATGACTGAGTTTGAAATAGAATTGGGTACAATGATGAACATGTAATTGCTAAAGTGTAAAAAGATTGAAATTTGAAACCGAAAAGAATGAGTGAAAGAATATTATAAACCAGGGGTCTCCAACCTTGGCTCCTGGAAGCCTGGCGGACTTCAACTCCCAGAGTTCCACAGCCAGCAAAGCTGGCTGTGGAATTCTGGGAGTTGAAGTCCGCCAGGCTTCCAGGAGCCAAGGTTGGAGACCCCTGTTATAAACTGTGCTATGTATGGATTGAACATAAAAATATCTATGCCTGATGAGTCCCAACAAGGAGGAAAGTGACTGCATAGTCATAGTGACTCCTTCTGGCCAGTAGCTAAGATAAAATGAAGAAAGAAATAGGTTTGGCAGAGATTGGTGAACATTAGTGATCCAAGCCAGTGGCCAATACCAACAGATGCTGGGAGTTATAGTTCAGGGACATCTTGAGTATTGTTAGATTTCCACATTGTGGGAAGGTCATATCTGCAGGTCATATCTGCCTTTATAGTTAGATATCCCATTTTAAAATCTTGTATCATTTTATTAAAGTTTAAAGTTTTGGGAAGTGATGGGATAAAATGTAATCAGGCTTTGGTATGTCTCTCTGCCCTCCTGCTCTGCTTGTGGTGTGTGACTTGAAAGCAATGACTAAAATCAAAATTATTACTTTCTCTATTTGCAGATTACACAGATATTAATAGGAATCATAGGAATAGTTTTTGGGATCCTGCTCAACTTTATTGATAATGGTGATTCTACTTACTTCCTGCTTATAAAGATACCCTATTGGAGTGGAATCTTGGTAATTTTCCCTGCTTATAAAAATACTCTATTGGGGTGGAATCTTGGTAATTTTACATGATCATGTATTGAAACAATTCAACACAATAACTCAGGATCCAGATGTTGAACAGCACACCATAGCAACCTGGTCTCTGCTGAAGGATGCCTGGAGCTATAGTTTAGCCACTTTTGGTTTCTCCAAATCTTTTTACAGACTTTATTTCAGAAAAAGGATTGCTTGGCTAGTTCCATTTTTGTCTTATGTCTGGCCTCCAAATTTCTAAAAACCTCTGAATTAAGAGATTATACAAATAGAAGTAATCTCCTTGGCTCCTATTGTATAGCTAGTTCTTACTTACCAACCAACCACCACATTCAGTGACTAGTTAGTAGTTAGTTAACTTTGTTGTCACTGCACCTCGTACAATGAAATTAAATACCATCTTCAGTGTACATTATAACTATAAAAACAAAGCACAAACTCACCTCCTTCACATTCTATACCTTGAATTGAAAACCCCTGGATATTGCATTAATATTGCACTATAGAGTAGAATTCAATAGAGTTACTGCCCTGGGGTAGAAGCTGTTTTTCAGCCTATTTGTCCTTGTTTTATTGTCCTGTACCACCTGCCAGATGGTAATAGTTTAAAAAAAGGGTGCCCAGGATGAGATGGATCTTTAAGGATGTTTTGAACTTTCTTAAGGCAGCAGGAGCTATAAAACTTTTTCAAGAGAGGAGAGGGTAAGCAATGATTTTCTGGGCAATGATGTTAATCCTCTGGAGCACTGTCCTACCTGCCACTGTGCAATTGGCGAACCAGACACAGGTGCAGTAAGTTGAAATACTCTCTATGGTGCACGGTAGACTGTTTGAAGTTGTAGTGCCACTGAACAAAGGGGACTGATGACCAGTCCTCAATCTTGTGGCCATTGCAGAGCCCTCTCCCCAATTGTCATAGAATCATGTCTCAAACACTCAATAACTGGTCTACATTATCCCATGACACATGATTGCCATTTGTTACTTTCACAGCCTGCTTCTGATGAACAAAGTCAATGGGGAAGCCAGCAGGAAAAGGAAAGTCATGGGAACCATGAGCCTGAGTGTAGTTGTCTGCAGCATCTGGAGACCTTTGGTTTTTTTTTATCATAGAGACAAGGGAAAAATATTGCTGAACATTAGTGCTATGCTGTGTTGTACAAAAGTTCTATGAATGTAGCTTCTGCCTGCAGTGCCTTTAAGCAGCTGCATCTTCAACTGGAGTAGGGAAAAATGGATTGAAGTTCAGTACAAAAAATGTCAGTGCTTAATGACCAGTGAACAGTAGCAATAGCTTTTGGACTTACATACTGCTTTACAGTGCTTTTACAGCTTTCTCTAAGTGGTTTACAGAGTCAGCCTATTGCCCCCAACCATCTGGGTCCTCATTTTACTGACCTCAGAAGGATGGAAGGCTGAGTCAACCTTCAGCCTGGTGAGATTTGAACTGCCAAATTGCAGGCAGTCGGCAGTTAGCAGAAGGAGCTTGCAGTACTGCACTCGAACCACTACGCCACCGTGACTCATTGTAAGGAGCAAATTAAGGTGGGAGAGAGATTATAGGAGTCAAACCTAAAGCTGCCCTAACCAAGGCCATTTTCTGGGCTTCAGTGTTGCCACACTGGAGCTGAGGCATAGGGAGGCGGGAATAGAGATAGATGGGGTTTGTAGCCAAAACAAAATTCTTTCCTCTGGGAACCAAGGACATTCACACAGGTGGTCGGTGAGGGGTGGAATGATGTAACTCAGCAACTGGAAGACACGCTGATTGGACCATGTGACTGACTGACTGGGGAAGAGAGAAAACTTTTACTTTTAACTTGGTGAAAACTGCCGGAACCTTTAGGGTCAGTTTTTACTAGCCTGTGCCAATATGATATATCCAATAAAACAGTTCTTTGAGGAATTTACCTGCCTTGAGTTCTATCTGTTATGGCTGTATTACTTAGAACCCTGACAATCAGCCTGTGATGGAAGAGAGAAGTCTGCAAATCTGATCCTCTGGGGATGGAGCCATGCTGATTTGCTTTTTCTTTTCTTTCAGCCCATTATTTCTGGATCCTTAACTGTGGCAGCTGCTCGGAATCCCAAGATCCCTCTGGTAATTAACCTATGAGAGACAAGTGAAGGCCATGGCTTTGAAAGCCTCTTATCTGAAGAGTTGCAACCCACTGGGTTACCAGTTGTGAGCTTGGTGGATTTCTGATGTTCCTGTATCATTAACATCCAAGCAAGCATCATGATAGTTGTGGCTTCTTGTTCAAGAGTCTCTCTCCTGAATTCCCTTTTTGGAAACTGCAGGTCTTTTGTCAATCTCTTTTTTTGCCACTTTATGACAAAGATGTTCTGTGTCTCCGTCTCTGATTGAATATTCCATGGAAATAAATATCTAGAAGCTGTCTCTCTTCCTCCACAGTGGTCAGGTGGAGGGTCTGGTTTGCAAATGTGTGTCCAAACAGCACCACTGGAAAGGTATACAAAGGAGTTGAGCCATTCTTACATGGGTGTAGAGCAGGGGTCAGCAACCTGTGGCTCTGGAGCCGCATGTGGCTCTTTCATCCCTCTGCTGCGGCTCCCTGTCTCTCAAAATATGCATCATGATTGTCAATGTTTGATACCCACCAGCATGCGATTTATTGAGCTTTTTGACCCCCAGTAGGCTAACCATGGATAAATCCAAGAAAAGAAAAGTTTCAGAAGAAAACAGAATCTTTAATTCAACGATGTATGCTAATTTTGTGGCCACTCAGGAAATAGTCACAGGAAGGGTTTTGTGGCTCCCGGGGTTTTCTTTTCTGTGGGAAATGGGTCCAAATGGCTCTTTGAGTGTTTAAGGTTGCCCTGGTGTAGAAGTTATCAGCCTCACCTTTTCTGGCTAAAGCAAATCCAAAACTGAAAGCCATCTGAACTCTTCCTGTCTTTGTTCCATTGGAGAAATTTGGATTGCAATATAGTCACTTTGTGTGTTTGTGCTTGTGTTTTTTATCATTATTATTATTATTGTTGTTGTTGTTGTTGTTGTTGTTGTTGTTGTTGTTGTTATTATTATTATTATTATTATTATTATTATTATTATTATTTTGGTCCCTCCTAGGTGAAAGGTATGCTGGCAATGAATGCAATAAGCGCCATTACAGCTGGCCTTGGCATTGTATTCCTGTCTTTCTCAGTCAGCCTCTTGCTTCCATTTAATTTTGGCTACAGCTGCAACTATAATCGTTACGACACTAAGGAAAAATGTGATGAAATCCAGGTGTGCCTTTTTATCTGTTTGTTGGGACCTTCCACAGAATCCCATCAGTTTCAACAGGACCAGAGAAGAAGGAGGAGGGAGCTCATGGTGTTCTCTAGGTGGAGGCAAAACATTTTGGAGTTTGTGGTGTCAAAAATCAATCCCAAAGAGATTTAGCCATAGAAAGGAATGGCAGGAATGTTGCCTATTAGAAGTTGGGTTTTTTTCCCCTCCCAATCCTTTCAAAGCAGCTGCAACCAGCACATCTGCAGGGCATAACCAAGAATTCAAGGTGGCAGCAGTAAGAGAGCAGTTAATGTTTTGCCAGAATTTTATATGTGCATTAAAAAAAAAAACCTAGCTGGAGCTTTGATTCCATTGTTGAGGCTGGCCTTTGACTGTTTTTGACCAATTTTTTTTAGGTTGCATTTTTTGCTTGTTGTGCTCAAATTAGATATCCCACCTTGACTATATACCCACAAGATATTTCTGAGTCTCACAAGCTAGACCAGACTAGGAATCAATTCTGCAGGAAGGGTATAACTATTTGTATAGAAATTGGCTGTAACAACAGAATAGCAATAGCACTTAGACTTATATGCTGCTTCACAGTGCTTTCCATCCCTTTCTAAGCGATTTACAGATTCCTCTGCCCCCCAACAATTTTGGGTCCTCATTTTATCCACCTCGGAAGGATGGAAGGCTGAGTCAACCTTAAGCCTGGTGGGATTTGAATTGCCAAATTGAAGTCAGCCAGCAATCAGCAGAAGTAGCCTGCAGTACTGCACTCTAAGCACTGCGCCACCGAGGCTCAATCAGAATCTTACAAGTCTGATTGGCCTGCCCCTCTTCCCTCTGTATACTGCAATGAATTAGGCACTTCAGAGGCACTTTTAAACAGCATTTCATTGCTCTCAATTAAAAAAAAAAAACCACTTTCGTCCCCCTTTTTGCCCAGACAAGACAGAACTCTACATACAGTATCTCATCCAGGTCATCTTCCTTACTCTACAATTGGAGATAAGTGTGCCTATCTGTATGTACAAAAATGGATATGTTACTTTTCTCTTTCATTGGTAGAATATCGGGAAGGGAATATTGATTTTTCTTATTGTGTTGGCCATCCTGGAGTTTTGCATCTCCATCTCACTTGCATCTTTTGGCTGTAAGATTCTTTGCCGAGATCCCTTCCCTGAAAAGGTAAGATTCCAAAGGAAGACAATTAGTTAATTAAAGGGATTCAGAAATATGGCTTTTTGATACTTTGTTGAATAACATGAAATAGTAGGATTTTGGCAGTTAATGGTAGAATATAATCATCATAGTAGTAGTAAAAGAGTAGCCAATCAACATGCAATTCTACTTTACATGATATACAAAGTGTGCTATAGAACGAAGTAATCATTGGGCTTCACATATCCATTCATTCAATCATTCATTCATTCATTCATTCATCCCCATCTATTATTATTTACAAATAACTCAAGGAAGGAAGCATATCCAACACACCTTTCTTCTCCTGTTGCCCAACAACAACAGTCTTGTAGGAGGGGTTGGGTTGAGGGAGTATGACTACCCCAAAGTCAGCCAGCTAGCTTTCATGGCTAAGATAAGACTTGAACCCACGGCCTTCCATTTTCTAGCCAAGTGCTTGACCATTGGATCAAACTGGCACCGTACTATGATGCAAATCAAGGATTCTGAATCCTAGAATGGATAGATTCTCATATTGTAATAAACCTAAAGAAAATAGACCAACCTAGAAACCTCAGTGAGACTAGCTTTCATCTCTAGTTAGCAGGGGAGGAGGTAAGGTTCCCCCTGCCCAATTAAGTGCCACCACCTCACCTACAAATGATACAGATAGCACTTCAAGGTGAATTTCAAAAATTGCTTTGGAATGTATAGGAACTTGAACCTAGCGGCTGTGTTGAAATCCTTAAAGCATCTGGATCTTTTTCTGGGACTTGGGAGGTAGTTCCAGACATGCAAAACAGAAAAGGATGCAGCTGCTTTAAAGAGAGACAGAGCTATCTTTATTCTCCAGTGAAAACCCAAATTCCCCTTCATAATGGAATCCAACTGCTTTATTCAAAATAGGGGCAGCTAGAAGTAGTCAGTAGACCGTTGCAAAGCTGTTGGAAAGCTGAGGACCTCTAGTCTGTGAGCTATGGAATGAGAAATATATGGATAAAAATTTAATTGTATTTATTTGTTTTATTTATTAAATATATATGCCATCCTCTCACTATCCAGAGTGACTCTGCATGCCTTTACTGTGCAATAAAAATAGAAGTACAAAAACAAATGGCCTTAAAACCCCCATTTCTCATTTCTTTAGATTGTGGTTGTTTATCAGAATGTGACACCTTCCAGTGCCGAACAACATCCACCCTTCAACTGCAAAGATCCAGCAATTCACCCCTGAATTCATTTTCTTTCATCGCAGCTCTTCCAGAATGCATTTGCCACCTGCAGATGGAAGCCTTAAATGTTTTAAAGGAATTGCACAGAACTTTTTTTTTTTTTTGAACGGTAGAGTTCTCTGGAGCTATGAATTGCACAGAATTTTTTAATCAGTGGAACATAAAGGATTGAATAGACTAAACCAGGGGTGTCAAACTCAATTTCATTGAGGGCCGCATCAGGGTTGTATTTGAACTCAGAGCGTGGCCAGGGGGCATGGCAACTCAACATATATTTCACGAGAAGAGTTCTCCACTCCTCTACTCATTGCAGAATACCTTATGCCACCAGACTTGACATACTAGACCTAGAAAACCTAAAACTACGCTGCCTTCAGTCCGATCTAAATATAGGATATAAAATCATACATTGCAATGTCCTACCTGTCAATGAATACTTCAGCTTCAACCATAACAATACAAGAGCACACAATAGATATAAACTCAAGGTTAACTGCACCAAACTTGATTGCAGGAAATACGACTTCAGCAACAGAGTGGTCAAGGTCTGGAATACTCTACCTGACTCTGTGGTTTCTTCCTCAAACCCCAAAAACTTTAATCTTAGACTGTCTGCTATTGACCTCACCCCTTTCCTAAGAGGTCTGTAGGGGGCGTGCATAAGTGCACCAATCGTGCCTACCGTCCCTGTCCTATTGTTTCTTTTATTTTTCTTATATGTATCCATTTCATGTATTCATAACTATGTTTATACTTATACCTGTTATCTTGTAAGTGATTGACAAACCAAATAAATAAACAAACAAATAAATAAATAAATATCACTCATTGAGGCTCTGTTTTTGGCCACGACAGCTTCCTGCAACCCTCTGCCGGCAAAAACTGAGCTTGGGGTGGATGCACATGGGGCCCCCATGCTCTGTTTTTGCTGGCAGAGGCATCACGGCCAGTCCTTTGCTATTTCCAGGGTGGGCCTGCTGGCCAGATCTAAGCACCCCGAGGGCTAGAGGTGGACTGCAGGCCTTGAGTTTGACACCCATCCATTAGAGAACTTGAGTGCATGAATGTTCTTCATTACTGGCTGAAATATCACTTGTGAACTTGCTGGCATTTTGTACCAAATTATGGTTGCTGTTGGAAAATAGGCAGTTGGCTGGGTTTACACAACATGTTGTCTATAAATTCTAATTTCTAGATCACACCAGCTGTGTCCCAGAGCAGGCTAAATCAAACGCCACCTCAACAGGGCTTAGCAAAAAGTTGTGTGTGCTCACAAAAGAATCTTACCAGGTCCAAATCCAGCTGTGTCCATACAGCAACTGGTTAATTTTAACCTGGGTTCATTTGTTTTTACTGTATCTACTTCATGGTTCAATGCATTCCACTTAGGGATTAGGTACACTTTTGAATTCAGTAGGACTCCAGAACCATAAAACTTTTTTGCCAATTATATACATATATTGCAGAAATCCTTTGCCATCACCTTAATTTTTTTTTTAAAAAGCAGTATTTCCTAGTGTAGCCTGTAGTTGAGAAAGGAAATGAAGCTTATTGTGAGAAATCATCCAATGTAACACATTCCAGAAATGGATCTCTGGAATGGAAAGGTGTCCAGGGGAACTGCTCAAATAGAAAACCAGGCAGCCATATTACAGGTAATTCTGGACTTATAACTATAACTTATAACTATTAAAGCACAACATTTCTGTTGCTAAGTGAGACATTTGTTAAATGAGTTTTGCTCCACTGTATGACTTTCTTGCCACATTTGTTAAGTGAATCTTTGCAGTTGCTAAATTAGTAACATAGAACAGAACAGAACAGAATAGAACAGAATAAAATAGAATATCGGCCAAGTGTGATTGGACACATAAGCAATTTGTCTTGGTGAAAATACTCTTAGTATACATAAAAGAAAAGATACCTTCATCAAGAGTTGAGAATCATAAGGTATTTAATGATAGTCATAGGGTACAAAAGCAATCAAATCATACTAGGAAACAGTCAATATAAATCGTAACAATACAAGCGACAAAGTTACAGTCCCACAGTCACAAGTGGTTGGGGATGGGTGATAAGGAGTGATGAGAAGATTAATAGTAATAGTCGTGCAGAATTTGTAAATAGTTTGACAGTGTTGAGGGAATTAGTTGTTTAGCAGAGTGATGGCTTTCGGGAAAAACTGTCCTTGTGTCTAGTTGTTCTGGTGTGCAGGGCTCTATAGTGTTGTTTTGAGGGAAAGAATTGAAACAGTTCATATCCGGGATGTGAGGGTTCTGTAAATATTTTCACAGCCCTCTTCTTGACATGGTTGTTAAGTGAGCCTGGCTTCCCCATCGACTTTCGAAAGGTCGAAAAAGTAAATCACTTGACTCCAGGACACTGCAAACCATCATAAATATGAGTTAGCTGCCAACCATCTGGTTTTTTTTAATCCTGTGGCCAAGAGAATACTACAATGTAGTTGCGCAAAGCAGTCATAAGTCATTTTTTTCTCCAGTGAACTTCGAATATTCATTAAAACTGTTATCAGTCAACAGTTTTCCCATGATATTCCCATGATAACTAATGAGCCAAATTTTTTTGGAAGACAAACTTAGGCCATTTTCTGCCATTCCATTGATCTGACTGTTTATTTTAGCTATGTTTGCATCTCCAGACTTTTTAAATAAACTGCTGAGTATGTTGCTTGCTATTTTTATTTTCTCCGAATTCCATGGAAATAAAGGAGCTCTGGTGGTTTAGTGTCTTTTTTCTTTTCTTTTTTCTTTTATAACTTTTATTAAATATAATCTTTAAAAACATTGAACGTGGTAGACCATTTTGACATTTTTGTCAAACTTTTGTACTTTTATATACATATATACATTTAATCTTCATACATTTTAATTCCTTTCTGTTACCATTCAGGTTAGTCTTAATCTCCCATATCCTTCCTACTGCTCTTTTATTCCATTTTGCAAACTCGCTTTCATTTCCCTCCAGTGGTAAAATTTATTCCATATTGTATAGTATTCTAACTCATCTTGATCCTTCAATTCCAATGTCAACCTATCCATTTCGGCACATTGTCAAAAGTAATCCAAAAGTAGTCCTAAGTGGGACAATGGAGAGGCAGATGTGTGGCAGGAACATGAGAAGGCATTTCCCCTAGGGCAGGGATGTCAAACCTGAACAAGACACTGCCATTTGTATCACTGTTGTTCTTAGAAGCATTTCTTCTTTAAAAATCTCTTTTTTAAAATTCTTCAACTCACCCAGTCATTTCTCCCTTCTGCTTTTTAAAAGGGGAAGTGGGAATAACATAACTGGTTTCTGCCTAAATTTTTTTTCTTTAAGCAGGAAATCCTGTGTTCTTTGTCATGCAAAGTTAGCCAAATAACAGTACGCACACACACACAAATCAGAATTTCTTGTTCTCTACAACGATTGGCAAACTTTTAGACTGAGAGCTGGGAAAGAGGCCAGGCAAGATGGAGATTCTTCTTGAAGTCTCTGAAGTTGGGGGAAAAAATTTGATAAAGTTCCCTCTGTCTGGACAACAAAATCTGTACTGTTTCTGACCGTTTGAGCAGCCACATGCACATTTGTGGCCCACTGGAGGTCATTTTGCAGGGCTCTGGCAGTGCTCCTCCTGCACAAAGGTGGAGGTAGCAGTCCTGATGCTGGGTTGTTGCCCTCCTATGGCCTCCTCCACGTCTCTTGATGTACTGGCCTGTCTCCTGGTAGCGCCACCATGCTCTGGACACTATTCTGACAGACACAGCAAATCTTCTCGCCACAGCTCGCATTGATGTGCCATCCTGGATGAGCTGCACTATGGGAGCCACTTGTGTGGGTTGTAGACTCCGTCTCATGCTACCACTAGAGTGACAGCACTGCCAGCATTCAAAAGTGACCAAACCATCAGCCAGAAAGCATAGGAACGGAGAAGTGGTCTGTGGTCACAACCTGCAGAACCACTCCTTTATAGGGGATGTCTTGCTAACTGCCTATGCTTTCCACCTGTTCTCTATTCCATTTGCACAACAGCATGTGAAATTGATTGTCAATCAGTGTTGCTGCCTAAGTGGACAGTTTGATTTCGCAGAAATGTGATTGACTTGGAGTTACATTGTATTGTTTAAGTGTTCCCTTTATTTTTTTGAGGCAGTGTATATCTATCTATCTATCTATCTATCTATCTATCTATCTATCTATCTATCTATCTATCTATCTATCTATCATTAAAAAAAAAAAACTGGATGGATTTCAAAGTTCAAAAGTGGATTTCAACTCCCAGAATTCCTGAGCTAACATGACTGGAGGAGGAATTCTGGGAGTTGAAGTCCACAAGTCTTAAAGCTCTCAAGTTGGAAGACCCTTGGCCTAAGGTTTTTCTCTCTTTTAAAGATTTGATCTGACATTTTTTGATTACACGCTACAAAGTCCCCCTCCCTGCTCCCTTGTTCTTGATAGCAAACCAAAGTTTGGAAGGCTTAAAAAAGATCCCGAGATGCTGGAATGCTGCGTCAGGAGCTGCAAAGATCAGGCTCGGGCAAGGCACGTTATTCTGAAACGCTCTAAGGGGGAAGCGAAAAAGGGTTTTCGAAGAAGAGAAGAGGAAGGCTTAGAGGGTCCTCTTTGAACTTGGCGTTAGAGGAAAATCCGCGCTGCTTCCTCGCGACCGATGAGCCGCTCGTCCGACTCTAAGAAAGAAGGAGGCAGCCCGGGACGCTACTCTTAGACGGAACTCCGGCTGGGTGAGTTCCCTCGTCCTTTCCCGGGCGGTTGTCGGGCAAAAGCTGGGAGAACTAGAGGTTGGAGCGGGCCAAGCCCAGAGGGAACCAATGGGTCAACCTCAACCGGTTCGCTCCCCTTCTCCCTTCTCCTAGACTAGACTGCGCGGGTGGCTTGTTCACGCTTAGCCCACCCGATCCTAAACCCAGCGGCTAAATCCAGGCAAAGGAGTAACTTTCGAATACGAATACGAATACGAATACGAATACCTTTATTGTCACTATCCACGTGTACAACTTGCATCATACGCATACACAGTGAGATTAAGCGACTCGTCGTTCAGTACAACCATACATGTTAAAAAGAGAATGTGCATAAGAATATCTAAAAATATCTAAAACAACAAAGAAGAATAAAATGAGTAAAATTACCAGCTTATTGCACTTAATTTGTGCCTATTCACAGTAGGAGTTATTGCACTTGTCAGCCAGCACAGTAATAGTCATGATATATTGCACAAAAATTTCCCAATTGTCCCAAAGTATTATTTACAATATGTTTGACAGGACTTAAAGTCAGTGCATATGTAAGTTCAGGGTAGTTATAGCTTTGGGAAAAAAACTGTTTTGAAGACGATTTGTCCTTGACCTGATGCACCTATAGCGCCTCCCCGAGGGCAACAGGTCAAACAGTCCGTTACCAGGATGGAAACTGTCTTTTATGATGTTCACAGCTCTACTAAGACAGCGTGAGGAATAGATGTCTGACAGGGAGGAAAGAGGGCAGCCAATGATCTTCTGAGCTGTTTTGACTATCCTCTGTAGTCTCTCCCTGTCTGCCATAGTACAATGACCATACCACACTGTAATGCAGTATGTCAACAGGCTTTCAATGGACGCACGATAGAAGGTAATCAGCAGGCTGGAGGCCAGATTGTGCTTCCTGAGCACTCGCAGGAAGTGGAGTCTCTGCTGAGCCTTCTTAATAACTGCCGTGGTGTTTTCCGTCCAGGAGATCTTATCAACAATAGTAACACCCAAAAACCGGAAAGTATGGACCCTCTCCACCTGCTCTCCATTAATGTAAAGGGGAGCCAGGTCAGTGTTGTGCCTCCTAAAGTCCACAATGAGTTCCTTAGTTTTCTTGGTGTTCAGAGCTAAATTATTGTCCGAACACCAAGCAGCCAACATCAGGACCTCCTTCCTATAAGCTGCCTCATCTCCCCTCGAAATGAGTCCAACCACCGTGGTGTCATCAGCAAACTTCACAATGAGGTTGCTATCATGGTGTGGACTACAGTCGTGGGTATAGAGGCAGTACAGGAGTGGGCTCAGCACACAGCCCTGTGGGGAGCCAGTGCTCAGCGTACGTGTGGAAGAAAGGTGGGGACCAAGCCTCACAATCTGGGGCCGATCACTCAGGAAGTTCTTTATCCAGGCACAAGTAAGGGGGGGCAAACCCAATGTATCCAGTTTTTTGATTAAAATTCCTGGGATGATTGTATTAAAGGCAGAGCTGTAGTCCACGAAAAGCATCCGGACATAGCTCTGCCGTTGCTCCAGATGGTTCAGCGTAGCGTGCAGAGCTATGGCTATGGCATCCTCCGTAGACCGATTAGTGCGGTAAGCGAACTGATAAGGATCAAAATCCAAGGGGAGATGATTCATGATGTGCCGGAGCACCAGCCTCTCAAAACATTTCATGATTACAGGAGTAAGCGCCACTGGGCGGTAATCATTGAGGCTGGAGATGGGAGATTTCTTCGGCACAGGGATGATTATGGCAGATTTCAGACAGGATGGTATAACTGCCTGGGCCAGGGAGAGGTTGAAAATATCTCTGAAGATGGAGGCAAGCTGGGGGGCACATGCCCTAAGCACCTTGCCAGGGACTCCATCTGGGCCAGCTGCCTTTCTGGGGTTCGCTGCTCGGAACACCCGTCTGACGTCATCCTCCGTCACAGAAAAAATACTGGGTGGGGTAGCAGAACTGAATGTAATTGGAGGAGGGAGTAGGGCTGGTGCAGCTGTACGCTGTTGTGAAACTTCAAAGCGAGCAAAGAAGTTATTCAGCTCCTCTGCTAGCGCTGCACTCAGATGTTCTGTTGTTCCGTGACAACCCCTGTAATTAGTGATGTCATGTATGCCCTTCCACACCTCCCGTGTGTTATGGCTAGACAAGTGGGACTCAATACTCCTCCTGTGATCCATCTTGGCTTTCTTAATCCCCCTCCTCAGGTCAGCTCGGGCGACTGTATACAAAGCTCTATCGCCTGACCTGAAGGCTACGTCACGGGCTTTAAGAAGTCCACGGACTTGAGTAGTCATCCAGGGTTTCTGATTTGGGAAGACCCGGATGTTTCTGTCTACAGTCACATTTCCGATGCAGAACTTGATATAGTCCAGCACCGTACTTGTATGCATTTCCAACTCTTGATGTTGGAACATCTTCCAGTCTGTCTGTTCAAAGCAGTCTTGAAGTCTACTAAGTGCATCCTCAGGCCAAATCGTTACAGTCTTCGTAATGGGCCTGCTACTGCGTCTGAGGGGGGTATAAGCTGGGGATAACAGGAGGGAGAGATGATCTGAATACCCAAGGTGGGGGAGGGGTATGGCTCTGTATGCATGTTTAATGTTGGTATAAACATGATCCAGAGTATTTTCTCCCCTCGTGGCACACTTAACATACTGGTAAAACTTCGGGAGTACAGTTTTCAGATTGGCCTTATTAAAGTCTCCTGCAATAATATGAACACCATCAGGGTAAGCCTGCTGCTGTTCGTTTATGGTATTCAGCAGGAGAGAGAGTGCCTTATCTGTGTTTGCGTCGGGCGGGATATACACCGCCGTAACGATCACAACAGTTAGCTCTCTCGGTAGAAAAAAAGGCCGACATCTTACAGACATGTACTCAAGATCCGGGGAACAATGATTATCTATAACTGTCCCATTATTACACCAGTTCTCATGTACGTAGATGCAGAGCCCCCCTCCTCTGCTCTTACCACAGTCCTTCGTTCTGTCCCAGCGTAAAAAAGTACGGCCTGCCAGCTGCATGCTAGCGTCAGGTATCCCAGAATGTAGCCATGTTTCAGTAATTACCATGACGCAGCAGTCTCGAACATAGCGGTTACCGGCGAGCTGTAGCTGTAAATAATCCGTTTTATGTGCCAGGGATCTGGCGTTGGCGAGATACAGACTCGGAAGAGGTGGCTTGAATGGATGTTTCCTCAGCCTAAGCATAACGCCAGACCTACAGCCTCGCTTCTGCTTCCTCTCCCTCCTCCGTCTTCGCCGCCTCCTGGCCCCGACAACAATCCACGGAGAGCCCGCTGGTCTCGCTATCTCATCGGGGATGTTATGGACGCGATGAAAGTCCCTCGAAACAGACATCTGGCATTGAATTCCAATGTCTATAATATCTGATCGTGTATAGAGTTGGCTCGTAGAGCCGATAGTCCAGAAGACGTATACAAACAGCGGAAAAAAGCACCGAAAAGAGCACCGAACGGGAGAGCCATAAGCCGCTGCGTCTATACGCGCCGCCATTTGTGTCTAAATCCAGGCAAAGGAGTAACTTTCGTTAAGTTTTTCAGATAAACGCTTCCCCCTCCCTTCCAGCTATCTGCGCGTTTCAAACCAACCCCCTTGGTTTTTGGTTCAATGGATTCTGCTGCGCCCTGAAAGCAAATGACTTAAGTAACGGGATTGAATGCGTTGCGCGCATTGAATAAAGCTCTTCAGAGCGCCAACTCTGTCCGCAGGCGGCGGAGGGCTGGGGGAAGGTCCGGATTTTGGGGAGATTCAACCTCTGAAGTATTGGTGTCCAAGGTGGAGAAAGTCTTTGAGGAGTTGCTAAAAAAGGGGAGCAAACTGCGTTTAGGAGGGGATACCGGCTGGGCTGCGGCATACTTGACCCAATGAATTGTTGGACTCTCTGCTTACTATTAGCATGAATTTGGTACCCATAGTAAGACAGACATCTTAGCCTATTTCTTCTCCATTACCATTGGTGGCACAGTCAGTGGAGTTGTTTAATTCTTTATTGGCCAGGTGTGATTGGACCCATAAGGAATTTGTCTTTGGTGCATATGTTCTGTCAGTGTACATAAAGAAAAAAATAAAATACATTCATCAAGAACCATAAGATACAACACTTAGTGAGAGTCATAGGTTACTAATAAGCCATCAAATCATACTAGGAAACAAATAAAACAATATGAATTGTAAAAATACAAGCAACACAGTTATAGTCATAAGTGGGAAGAGAGAGGTACCAGGAAGGATGAAAAGAATAGATTTACAGTCTTAGTAAAAAATTTGACAGTGTTGTGGGAATTAGTTGTTTAGCAGAGTGGTGGCATTCAAATTTAGTATTTTTATGCACCTATCAAATCCTTCCCAAAGATCTGATAAGCAGATGTTGTTGTTATTTGAAGGTATCATCAAGGCTATATAGAACCTGTTCCAGGTAAAGCTGTTTTTTTCTAGGTTTCCCAGATTGTTTTTTTTTTTTTAAATGAAAATAGGGCTCTCTCCCCCCTATTAAAATGTGTTTGGCCCTTAATAGCAGATGGAAGCTGTACAGATTGAATTGCTATCTATCAACCAATCCTGCCTTTTAAATCTTGGTCTGTGCAAGAAACTATGAGGGATGCTTTTATCAAACGTTAAATTGGGTTCAAACATCAAAGACTGCTTTGTGCAATGAATGGACTAAACTGATCTGCATGATTGTCTTTTTGTAATGTGTCTTGTTCTCCCAAATTGCTCCTAACCTCCATTCAGTTAGACATTCAGTTAGACTAGGGATCGGCAACCTAAAACACTCAAAGAGCCATTTGGACATGTTTCCCACAGAAAAGAAAACACTGGAAGCCACAAAACCCTTCCCATGACTGATTAACCCTTCTCCTGAGAGGCCACTAATCAAGTGTATATAGTTGAATTAAAGATTCTGCTTTCTTCTGAAACATTTCTTTTCTTGGATTTATCCATGGTTAGCCTACCAGGGGGTCTAATAGCTCAATAAATTGCATCCCGGTGGGTGTCGCACATTGGCAGTTGCGGTGTATATTTTGAGAGACAGGGAGCCACAGCAGAGGGATGAAAGAGGCACATGCGGCTCCAGAGCTTTGGGTTGCTGACCCCTGAGTGAGACACACTCTCTATCGAGCTTCTGAAACGAAAGATGATTTGTCTAATCTTGTTGGAGGTTCAGACATGAACAGTTGTCTTGTCAGATCGAATTTGGGTCAGTCACTGGGACCACAGATTTGCTCTTCCGAGCTTTCAGACCATGCTTGGAGCCCATCTTGTCATTGTTCTTGTCATATAATGGAAGATCCTCTCTTTGTTTTTCTCCCAAAGACATGAGATTCTCCCTGCAGGCAAAATTCCCAGAATAATTTTATTTTCACCCTAGGAAAATGTAACCACTAAGCAGTGGTAGGATTCACATTTTTTTTTACTACTGGTTCTGTGGGCGTGGCTTGGTGGGTGTGGCAGGGGAAGGATACTGTAAAATCTCCAGTCATAGATGGTATTTGCCGGTTCTCCAAACTACTCAAAATTTCCGTTACCGGTTCTCCAGAACTGATCAGAACCTGCTGAATACCACCTCTAGGTCAGAGATGACATACCATCCTATGAGTCAGCAACCTTTAGAGAGTGTTGTATGCAGTGGTGGGATTCAATTTTTTTTTACTACCGGTTCTGTGGGCGTGGCTTGGTGGGCGTGGCAGGGGAAGGATACTGTAAGATCTCCAGTCAGAGGTGGCATTTGCCGGTTCTTCAAACTATTTAAAATTTCTGCTACCGGTTCTCCAGAACTGGTCAGAACCTGCTGAATACCATCTCTGCCGCTAAGCTCCCGTCTGCGGCTCTAAGGACCTGCAATTTAAGAGTAAATTTAAGGGTAAAAGGTGCTGTAAAGTGGATTCCTTAGAAGCTTCCTCTGATGCAGAACCTAACTACTGAGGAATGGGAAATGAAAAGATGGGCATCGTGTCTTTTCTACATTCTCTCTCTTTTCCCTTCCTTTCTATGGTCCCCAGCATTTTTAGAAAGCCCAGCATGGATTCTCCTCAAGTCGTGGGCCCAGAGTCCTTGACTTCCACCACTCAGACTGATCTACCAGTCCCATTGAAGAAGTTTTATCAGGGTGAACCTCTGGCCCTGGGGGTGAGTATGGAAGAAAATGGAATGAGGGTTCCTCACGTTTTGGAAATTCTCAGGTCCCCTATTCTGCTGCAATAGGACTATGAAGACTCTTTGTTAAGTATATATGACAATTTTTCATCTATTTGTTTTATTGGCCAAGAGTGGTGTGGGGCCTAGAGGTGGAGTTCTCACCTCACAATCAGGAGGCTGTGAGTTCGATCCTAGGTACAGGCAAATATTTCTCTCTCTGGGCACACAGAGAATATATCTTCTGAACAAAACTCCACATTGGTGACAATAAGGGCATCCGGCCATTAAAACACTGTGCTAGCTCCATTCAGTTGTCCAGAACCCACCCCACAAGGGATTATGGGGTCATTAAATGAAGATGATTTGTTTTATTGGCCAGCTAATGTAACATCTAAGAACAATATAATAATAGCAATAGCACTTCGACTTATATACCACTTTACAGTGCTTTTACAGCCCTCTCTAAGTGGTTTACAGAGTCAGCCTATTGCCTCCAACAATCTGGGTGCTCATTTTACCCACCTCGGAAGGATGGAAGGCTGAGTCAACCCTGAGCCTGGTGAGATTTGAACTGCCAAATTGCAGGCAGCTGGCAGTCAGCAGAAGGAGCCTGCAGTACTGCACTCTAACCACTGTGACACAGAGGGTCTTATAACCCACTCCCGCTTAAGGGAAATTGGCATGAGGCCTAGAAAAAAAATCATTTTCTTAGTTTTTAATCATCCTTTTTCAAAATCTTTACTATATATATGGATTGAACATAAAGATGCTTATGCCTGATGAGTGCCAACAAGGATGAAATTGATTGTGTAGTTGAAATTGATTGTGTGCCAGTTGCTAAGATGACTTGAAGAAAGAAATAGGTTCTCCAGAGGCTGGTGAACAATAGTGATCTAAACCAGGGGTCTCCAACCTTGGCAACTTGAAGACTTGTGGACTTCAACTCCCAGAATTCCTCAGCCAGCAAAGCAAAACTGAGGAATTCTGGGAATTGAAGTCCACAAGTCTTAAGGTTGTCATGGTTGGAGACCCTTGATCTAAACCAGTGCTGAGAGATGCTGGGAGTTGTAGTTCAGAGTTTGGTTGGTTCCCCACTCCTGACTATCACAGATCTTGTGATTTGTTGTGGCCTGCCGGCGGCTGACAGAGGTGGCAGCAGAATTGGACACTAACGAGGAAGTTGTGGAGGAACCTGGGCTGGGTCTGGAGTCAGAGGAAGATCCAGAGGAGGGCGCTGCATCAGAGGCAGAGATGAGGCCAGGGCAGGCTGGCAGTCAGCAGCTGCCTTCAGACTCAGACAGCAGTGATGTGGGGGAGCTTCTGTGCAGAGCTAGCAGAAGACAAGAACAATTGAGAAAGCAGGGTTGATTCAGGCGTAAGGCCACACCTCGGAGATGATTGGCCCCTCCCATAGGACATAAAAAAGGAGCAAATGGGACATGAGCTTTTGCAGGAAGCAATTAGTTCCTCTGGTCGGTTCAAGCTCTGAAAAGTCCTGTTTGACTTTGTGTCAGGTTTGGCTTTGCTCTGCATCTGGCAATTAGTTCTCTGGCCGTATTCCAAGTGCGATAATGTGGGTGTTTATCAACACTCCCCTGAAAGACTGTTTGTGAATCCTGGCCAGCGGTGAATGAATGTAATTCACAGCTGTAGAAATAAAAGAGGTTTTGCCGAGATGAAGATTGTGTTCTATGCTTTCTAAGGAAGCCTAGGTCAGAACCTGATTTCTTTTACTTTCTCTTTCCAGATCACACAGATATTCATAGGAATCATAGGAATTATTTTTGGGATCCTGCTCAATGTAATAGAAGATCATTTATTTGCCTATATTCAGATAATGATGCCTTATTGGAGTGGAATCTTGGTAAGTTTACATAATGGTGTATTAAAAAAAAAAAGTCAACAGGACAACCAGGGATATCCCGGTGCATATCATAGCAGCCTCAAGACAAACTGGCCTTAGCTGAAGGGTGCTATAGCTTAGCAGCTTGGCTAGCTTCATGTTGGGGCTTATGTTTGTTCTCCAAATTTCAGAAAACTGCTGAACTAAGAGATTACAAACGTTACGAAAGCAATTTCCTTGGCTCTTTTTCCTCATTCCCAGCTCATTCAGCAATTCTTCCAAATTACAATATGGGGGACAGACCAGTTTTCAAACTTCTGGCCATCATAATCATTCCAAAGGTCCCCATATTATCATTCCAAAGGTCCCCATGATCATGATTTGTTTGTTTGGCACCTGGTGTGCATTTTACAATGGCTGTAGGATCCTATGGTCATGAGATCTCAATTTGCACAATCAGCTTCTGACATGTTAAGTCAATGGGGAAGTCAGCAGGAGGTTGAAAGTCACATTCATGTGAATTTGTGCTTCAAATGACTAATTTGATTGGCTTCATTACTGCAGTTGGACGTCTCTCGGTATCAGTCAGCATCGTCACATCATATAACACTTAATAACTGCACCAAGTTGCCCATCTCAATTTTGGTGGGTCAGGACTGCCCATATAATCATTTATGGCTATACTTCCTAGTGGTTTCATTCAACTCGAATCCTGAGAGTTGTTCACAGCATCTGGAGAGCTGTGTCCTATCTGCCATAACAAAATGGGGAAATGCTGAATGCTAGTGTAGGACCACATAAAATGCCTCTGGTTGTACTAGCTCCTTTCTTTAATGGCTTCTCACGTTACATATTAACAGAGTTGGAAGGGACTTTGAAAGTCACCTAGTCCAACCCCCCCCCCCAACCCAGGCAGAAGACCCTACACCATTTTTGACAAATCTCTCTTGAAAGTCCAGTCCCTTCTTGAAAGCCTCCAGTGATGAAGTTCCCACAACTTTCAAAGGCAACTTCTGTTCCATGGGTTGATTGTTCTCACTGTCCGGAAATGTCTCCTTATTTCCAGGTTGAATCTCCCCTTGTTCAGTTGCCCTCCATTATTCCTTGTCTGACCCTTGGGTCCTTAGAAAACAGCTTGATCTCCTCCTCCTCTCTGTGGCAGCCCCTCAAATATTGGAAGATGCTCTCATGTCTCCCCTGGCCCTTCTCTTCATTAGACTAGCCATACCAAGTACTTGCAACCATTCTTCATATGTTTATGCCTCCAGCTTAAAACAGCTACATCTTCAGCCAGAATATGGACTGCTGATTGAGATTCAGCACAATAGATAATCAAAGAACCATAAGCAATGACAGCAGGCAACTATTTAAGGTGGGAGAGAGATTCTGGGTTTATATTGTTCTCTGGGGATAGAGTTATAGTGGTTCACTGGCTTTTCCTTCTCTCCCAGTACATCATCTCTGGATCCTTAGCGGTGGCAGCTGCTCGGAATCCCAAGATCCCTCTGGTAACTGACCCATTTGACATATGTGAATGACATGTCTTCCTCAGAAACCCCCCATTTCTGGGATCCTGGCATGATCTCCACCCTCTTCAGGAAAAGTTGAAAAAGCATCTCACCTGAAGCTCTGGACTGCTGCAACCCATCGGGTGGTGGCCAAATAGGAGCTTGGTGGATTTCTGATGTTCCTGGATTACTAACATCAAATGGAAGGAATATCACAATGATTCTGTCTTGTTGTTTAAGAGCCTCTCCACTCCAAATTCTTGTCCTTGAGTTCCCTTTTTGGAACCCTCCAGGTGTTTTGTGGGGTCATTTTATGCCAGCTTTTGGCAAAGAGGTTGTTTTGTCTCCATCTCTGATTGAATATTCTGATTGGATGTAAGGACTTGGCTCTCCTGTCTCCTCAGAAAAGCAGAACTCTTCAAACAGGCATCATTCAAAAGGAACTTTTATTGTGAGAGATAGCAAGGAAAGCAAGGCAGGATCTGAACTTCTTGCTCAAAAACCCATTAGATTAAATGTTGCAGAAACCCCCTCCCCCATGTCCCGTCTGAGGTGAGACATGCGAACTTGTTGTGAGAACTCGAGCTGAGAAGGTGATAAGTTGTTCTCAGGTGAGCTGAAACAAAACAGATGGCCCCAGGCCAATCCCTCCCCCTCCTATTCCCAAGCAGGTACATCAAAGGGACAGGAAGACCAGGTACATGAACAAGGTTGTAAAAGAGCATCTAAGACTCCCTGCCCCTCCAGAATAGCAGCGTCCCGATTGGGATCTTAGGGACCTGGCAGACGCAGTTGCTTGCATGGAAGGAAACACCTTGAACCTCTTCCTCCATGCTAGTCGGTCTGGCATGCAAATGAGAGTCTCCAAATTGCACTACTCAAGAAGAGAAAGAAGGAATTCAGCCATTCCTGAGAGTGTAGAGCACAGGTGTCAAACTCGATTTCATTGAGGGCTGCATCAGAGTTGTGTTTGACCTCAGAGGCTGGGTGGACATGGCTGGGGTGGGAGTGGCCAGCTTGACATCGTTTGTGTTGGAGGCACCCTTCCCAGGCTCTTTTTCGGCTGTGACAGCCACCTGTAGTGTTCTGCCTGCCAAAATGGCGTTCAGGAGGGCCACACTGCAGGAGGCCATTGCAGTCGAAAATGGAATCTGGGAGGACCACACACAGCCTTCCCAAACTCAGTTTTCGCTGGCAGAGGCACTGTGGGCTGGTCCTTCGCTGTTTCTAGGGTGGTTGCATGGGTGAGCTCTAAGCATCCCATGAGCTGGATTTGGCCCACAGGCTGTGGAGAGTGTGGACTCAGGTGAGGGAACAGGACCATTAGGGAGTGGACTGCTGCTTTCAGAAATTGGCAGCAGTGATGAGGAGATTCCCGAGGAGCCTGTGCCAAGTGCGTGTGTGTGCAGGATTGCTCGTAGGAAAGAGCAGCTACAACAGCACGGGCGACTTGGGAGTAAGGCTGCAAGGTAATGGCCCCTCCTTCAAGAAGATAAAAGCCAGCTGTGAAAAGAAAGTTCTTTGCAGAAGGCAAAGACATTTTGAAACTCCAGCCTCGTGGACATTCCAGTATCCTGAGTTTGTATTTGAAGATTGTTCAAATTATTTCTTGTCTGTTATCTTATGGCAAGTCTCGCACAGTTTGGCAAGGCTTGTGCTTATTACAGCTAATTATTTTGCATTACAAGGTTTCTGTTCCCTTTGGATTGTGTTTGATTTGTTGGAAAAGGGCGTGGGTCAGAACAGGTATAGAGAGTAAAAGGCTTACCTTTTCTGTTTAAAACAAATTCGGAACTCAAAGCCAGCTGAATCTCTTGGCTTGTGTGCCTATTTTTATATGTTTATTAATTTATTTTATCTCTCCTAGGTGCAAGGCACACTGGCAATGAATGTGATAAGTGCCATAACAGCTGGTATTGGCATCATATTCCTGAGTTTCGCAATCATATTTTTTAGATATCATTTTATGTACCTTTGCCATCGATTTGGAAATGAACCTGAGGAAATGTTATGTCATAATGACACTATCGTAAGTCTGTGACTTTCCAGAGTTCCTCTAAAAAGTTGGCTTCAATAGGGCAGAGAAGGCAATTGGCGACCTCTAGCTGGAGATGCAACTCTTGGGAGGACATGGTGGGGTCAAAAATAGATCTCAAACAGAGTTTTAACCAGGGAATCGAGGGGCAGAAAGGTTGCCTTGGGGTTTCAAGAGTTTGGCCTGCTCTAATTTTCTTTCCCCCAGTCTTTTCAAAACAGCTTCAAGAGTAGTGTTTTCAAGGCATGGCCAAGATTTAAAATGGCAGCTGTATCAGTGCAGCCAAAGTTCTGCCGGGTTTTTATGCGGGGCATAGGAAAATGTGGCCAGAGTTTTAATTGCCCTGTTGACACTGGCATTTTACTTTTTTGACCAAATGTTAACTTGTTTTGTTCCACAAAAGTGCGGTTTGCAGTTTTTGTTGGGTAGACTGTGACCAAACGAGATGGTTGGAACCAGTCCCACCTTGATTAGGTGCGAGCTATGCTACCCAAGAGGTATTAGTCAGCCCCATCAAGAAACCATCTCTGCAGGAAGACAAGATAGTTTCCCTTCGCACATATGTGCTAGTCGTTTCTGGCTCTAGGGGACAGTGCTTATCTCTGTAACAAAACCGAAGAGCCAGCATTGTCAGAAGACGTCTCTGTGGTTATGTGCATGGCTAAATGCCGAAGGCGCATGGAATGCTGTTACCTTCCCACCAAAGGT
Source organism: Hydrophis major (assembly GCA_033807585.1). Classification (NCBI taxonomy): domain Eukaryota; kingdom Metazoa; phylum Chordata; class Lepidosauria; order Squamata; family Elapidae; genus Hydrophis; species Hydrophis major. The sequence continues at coordinate 9,770,269 of CM066336.1, forward strand.
GGTCCCTATTATCCTATTTGCATTTTTTACATGCTTTCAAACTGCTAGGTTGGCAGAAGCTGGGACAAGCAGCGGGAGCTCACTCTGTTATACAGTGCTAAGGATTTGAACCGCTGAACTGCCGACCGACAAGCTCAGCGTCTTAAGCCACTGAGCCACCATATCCCTTCTGCAGGAAAGCTACTACTCATTTTATTGAAATGGCTGTAATAATAGAATTTTGCAATGTTGATTGGGCTGACCCCTTTCTTATATCACACTCAATTAGGAAGGTGTTGGCCTGAGATACGTTTTAAATGTTATCTCACTGCTCTTGACTTTAAAAAACAAAACTTCATCCTCCTTTTTGCTCAGGCAAGACAGAGTCCTTCCCTTACTCTAGAATTGAGGATAAATATGCCTATCTCTATTTATAAAAATGGATATGTTACTTTTCTGCTTCATTGATAGCACATCCTTGAAGGAATTTTGGCTGTTCTTATTGTGTTCACCATCCTGGAGTTTTGCATCACCATCTCTCTTGCGTCTTTTGGCTGTAAGATGCTTTGCCGAAATGCCTTCACTGAAACGGTAAGTTTCCAAAAGAAGAAGGTTAGTGAATCAAAGGAAAGAGATTCAGAAACATGGTTTGCCAATCAACTTAGGTTCTAGTAGTTCATACATCGTACTAAGTGTGCTGTAAAGAAACAAAACAATAATTTGGCTTCACACATGATGCTAAGTTGCAATTCCTGAGTTATAAATAGTGGTGATTGGTTCTCAAACTGTGATAAACCTAATGGAAACAAACCACCTTACACATCTCAGTGAGCCCAACCTTCATCTTTAATTGTCAGAGAAGGAGGAAATGTTTTCACCATCAATTAAGACTTGCTCAGAGTTGCCTTGAACTGCAAAATGGGCAGCAAATGCATTTGATACGGATTATTTTTAAAAATTGACAATAAGTATTACCTAATCTACACACAGTCCAGGCAACACTTTGGGTAGAATCCCAAAAATGTGTGAGTGTATATAGAGCAATTCTTTCTGGGACTTGGGAAGCAGCACCAGCCATGCAAAAACAGAAAAGGATGCAGCTGCTTTAAAGCAGGGGTCACCAACCTTTTGGACCTCAGGGACCACCAAACTCATAATTTTAAATCCTGTGGACCACTAATATGAATGTTTAATTGATGGTGGTTTGCTGGCATTTTCCCAGGGTCTCTGCAGAAAGCAGCAGAGACTTTGGGAAAATCCCCCAAAAAGTCTGCAGGAAAATTCCCCACCCCGTTTTCCTGCTGATTGATCTTCTTTATTTGGGATTGCAGGATACCGTTTCCAGCTCTGTTCTCGGGAGAAAGAGAGAGAGACTTTTGGCTTCATGCAAGGAAAGCAGCAGAAGCAGCAGAAGTCTTTCTTTCTCTCCCCCAACCTCCGCCAGAAATGAGTCTTTGTGAGGCTTGTCGCATGGGCGCAGCCCCTTGGAGCAGGAGGCCCTGCAGGATCCCAAAGACTCATTTCTGGTGGAGTTTGGGGGAGAGAAAGAAAGACTTTTGCTGCTTTCCTTGTGTGCAGTCAAAAGCAGAAGAAGAAAGAAGCAGAAAGAAGCAGCCCAGTGGCCAGGCAAAGTGCGTGGGGTGCATGGGGCAAGTTCCCCCCCTCTGCCCTTTCCCCCCTCCCCTCACTACCTCGTGTTGTTCGCAATGCAAGCAATGCAAGCCTTGTGTTTCTGTGAGCCATGTGGGTAGTGAAGCCTTGTGTTCCCATGCAGCCTGAATTAATTGCTTTGGAGGGTGCTTTGCAGGTGACATTTCTCTGCGGACCATCAAAATTTTCTCACGGACCACCAGTGGTTGGCGACCCCTGCTTTAAAGAGAAGCAGCAATGTCTTTATGCTCCCAGATTCCTCTTGGGAATGGAATCAAAAGTGCCTCAGGTCCTTATCTGAAACAAGGAGACAGAAGCATTCAACAGACTGCTGGTTAGCTGAGAATTTCTATTCTGAGCTAAAGAATGAGAAATGCATGCAAACAAGTGGCTTAAAATCTCATTATATATTTCTTTAGGTTGTGGTCATTTATCAGAATGCGACTCCTGCCAATGCTGAACATCCATCCACCGACTTCAAACAGCCAGAATTCCCCTGAGTTGCTTTCCCTTCATGGCAGCTATTATGGGCTGTATTGGCTCCTGCAAAATTAAAGCCTTAAAGCTCCTTAAGGAATTGCATGGAACTTTTTACTCAATGGAATATAAAAATCTTTATTGAGCTAAGTAAAGCGTGATGTAAAAGGTCTTGAGAATGTGAATGTTCTTTGTTGCTGATTATAATATTTCTGTATGGGATGGTTGGCACCTGTACCAAGTTATGTTTTGCTGTTGGAAAATGCAGAGTTGGTGGGTTTATGGAACATGTTACGGATAAACTACACTTTCCACATCATAATAGTTGTGTCTAGGCGAGGTCCAAAACTTACTTCAACTAGAGCTTAGCCTAATGTTTTTTTGCACCCAGTTACATTCAGGCAACAAATTATGCTTGTGTGAAACCATCTAAGGCTCGCAACACATTCCAGAAATCGATTTGTGGGATGTAACAGGTGTCCCTGGGAATCGTTCCCATAAAAAGGCTCAGCAAACATATAATCCCATGAAAATGGAAGAGCCAAATTTATAGCCATAATTTACATTTTTAAGCCAATTTGTTTAGTGATTAAAATACCCAGCTAGAAACCAGGAGACTGTGAGTTGTAGTCCCACTTTGTAAAGAAAAGCCCGCTGGGTGACTTTAAGATAGTCCCTCTCTTGGGCCAACTCACTTTGTTGTTATGGGGAAAACAGGAAGAGGAAGGAATATCAGCTGTGTTCGCCGCCTTAAATTATTTATAAAGACAATAAAGATAGAATATACATCAGAAGACAAACTTGTTTCCTGCCACTCGACTTTCCATCAGGCTGCCTTCTGCCAATTAAACTTTTCTCACTCATTATTTGAGACATGACTGCACCCAAGACTAATAAACTTGCTGAACATTTGGCTTGCTGTTTTTAATTTTCTCTAAATGCCACAGAAATAAGGAGGATTGTAGGGGGGTCTCATTGTTTGGGATGCTCTGCTTTTTCTCTCTCTCTCTCTCTCTCTCTCATTTTGCTGAGTCCTCCTCTTTCTTTCTTTCTTTCTTTCTTTCTTTCTTTCTTTCTTTCTTTCTTTCTTTCTTTCTTTTTCTTTCTTTCTTTTCTTTCTTTCTTTTTCTTCTACTTCTTTAAATGTATATACTTAAAAGCAATCAGAATGTCAACAGCTACAACTTTTTTTTCCTTTCCTTTTTTTCTTTTTGCAATTACAGAGTGGTGTTTAGTTAAAACGAACATTATTTTCTGAAGCACATAACTCAAGATGAATAATACACATGAATACACTGCTGTGCTCCAACAAGCACCATGCCAAACCTCCATGCCAATGTACAATCCCCATTCTATGCTAGGCAACATGAGTGGCCAGGAGATTCCACAAGTCTACCATGAGTCGATGAGTCCCAACAATGGATGAAACTTCTCCTGCTGTCTAGTAGCTAAGTGTGCTAACCTGGGGTGTGGCACAAAGGCAACATAGATAATCAGTAGGAGTCCCTTTATTAGCTCCAACTTTGCCTCCAATGTCCTGGTTACCTTCTGGCTGGAGAAAAACTCTCCCAGGAACAGCCTTTGGCTGCAGAGAATCAAGTCCAAAATATGGTCAACAAAAACTGTAACTATAAGTCCAGTCAAGGCAAAATGAGGTAATTAGTTCGGCAGGGCAGGAGCAAGAATCCCAGATGTGAAGGAACGGCAATAACTCAACACAGTTGGGAAGACGCCAGGAACACAGATAAGTCAACACAAGATAAACTCACGTTTGTTCCCAGCAGTTGTAGCACTCAGCATTCATTTCTTTTAAATATCACCAGGCTTGAAATTTTGGACTTAGACAACCTTGAACTACATCGCCTACGGTTGGACTTAAGCTTCGAATACAAAATTATCTGCTACAATGGCCTACCAGTCAATGACTACTTCAGCTTCAACCGCAACAATACAAGAGCACACAACAGATACAAACTCAATGTCATCCGCTTCAAACTGGATTGCAGAAAGTACGACTTCGGCAACAGAGTGGTCAAGGCCTGGAATGCACTACCTGAAACTATCCATGATTGACCTCATCCCATTCCTAAGAGCTCTGTAAGGAGCGTGCATAAGTGCACTATCCTGCCTACCATCCCTGTCCTATTGTCCCCATTTATTCGTACTTATTTCATGTATTCTAACTCATGTTCATACTTACACCTATTATCTTGTAAGCGATTGACAAATCAAATAAATAAATAAGTCTGACAAAGGGTCGTAAGTCCCCTTTTTCCAGCCCCATTGTAACTTCAGTCACTAAAATGAACCGCTGTAAGTTGAGGACTGCCTGTATACAGAATCATTCTGCCCCGGGACATTCAAAGGGGAAAAAGCAAGAAAGGTCTCCATTTAAACCAAAAAATTCTAATCAGATCCTATTGTTTGGGATGCTCCCTCTCTCTCTCTCCTCTCTCTCTTTGTGCTTTGCAGCAAAGTTTGGAAGGCTTTCGAAGAGATCCAGACACTGCCATGTGCCTCTAGACCCGAAGCCAGCCAGCCATGATGTTCCCTGCAACTTGGACTCTCGTAGAAGCAGAGAGGAACAATCCCGGTTCCTTTGAACCTGGCGATGGAGACAAACTCCGGGCCTCTGTTTCCTCGCAGCACAGATCGCTGGCCCGACTTTCACGGGAAAAGAAAGGGAAGGAGACGCAAACAAAAGCCCGCCTTTCCATGACATTCAGCCGGTGTAATCACCTCCTCCTTCCCGGGCGGGACTCGGGCAAAGCTCAGCTCTGCGGTTAAGCAACGGTTGGGCCGGACGGTAAAACAGGGCGAAGCGGAGCTGAGCTTAGCTGGAGCAGAAAGGTCAGCTTCACTCCTCAGCGCAGGGAGGGTGGGAGGGAGGGAAGGTGGCCTCCTCGTTGTTGTTGTTATCGTGTTGTTGTTGTTGTTGTTGTTAAGTATTGTCTTCTTCTTCTTCTTCTCCTCCTCCTCCTCCTCCTCCTCCTTCCTTCCTCCTTCCTTCCCCTTCCCCCTTCCTTCTTTTTCCTGTTTCCTTCCTTCCTCTTCCTCCTTTCGGACCCGCTGGAGGCGGTAGTCGGTGGGCAGGGAGAGAAAGAGGCTTGCCGGGCGGCTAGTGATCGCAAGGAGACGCCGGTTCTGGATCTACTTCTTGCGCTTCTTTCGGCCAGATCCGAGCGGCGCGCGTCTTTGCGCGGAGGGGCGCTTCTGGAGCGCGCCGTCTCGTTGTCGAGAAGCCCGTTTCCTGGTTCTCGCACCTCGGCGGCTGAGCAACGGCCCGACCCGCACTTGGGGCGGTGGAGTGCGGGGCTGTTCGGGTTTCACTGCAGCTGCAGCTGCATTCGGGCGATGTTCTCAATCTGTCCGAGTGTTGAGGTGGATTATTCTGATTCTGATTTTGCCTCGGGGCGTTTCCGGACCCACTGCTGGCGCCATTCAGCCGTGCTTCGCCAAGCAAGTGGGTTAAGTTAAAGGCGTGGGGTGTGTTGCCTCAATCCAGTTGAGGTCCCACGAATTGCCAAACTGTCGCGGAGGGTGGATTGAGGAAGTTCAGGCTCTGAAGTTCTGGTGTCTAAGGTGGAGAAGCTCCTGGGGATCTAGATACACACGAGCAGAGTTGGATAACCTTGTAGGTCATCTAGTCCAACCCCCCCCCTCCGCCCGAGCAGGAGACCCTACACCACATCTGACAGATGGCAGCCCGGTCTCTTCTTGAGAGCTTCCATTGATGAAGCTCCCACAGCTTCCGAAGGCAACTTCTGTTCCATGATCGCTCTCCCTGTCAGTACACTTCTCCTTAGGTCTAGGTTGAATCTCTCCTTATTCAGTTTCTGTCCATGATTCCTTGTTTGGCCTTCAGGTGCTTTGGAAAATAGCTTGACCCCCTCCTCAGCCTTGGGAAGCCTCTTAGAGGATGAAGGTGATGTTTCCATTCATCTCAAAGTTATCTACTGTTGCATCTTGGTTGGCACACATCCTTGAGATAAAGCTGGCTGTGATGGGGCATGCTTTATCTAACACGCTGAATGGTTGGACTCTCTCCATAGCATTAGTATGAATTTGGCATGAATTTGGCAGTAAGACTGGTATCTTAGCTTATTCCTTCTCTATGTTATTGTTGTTGCTTGTTATCATTATCATGATTATCATCACACAGTCAGCCAGATGTTCAGACTGGGTTGGGCATTTTTGTCTACCTATTCAGTCCTTACCAAGGACCTGGGATAAGCAGATCAGGATGTTTGATGGTGTTAACAGATATCGTTGCAGGATAGAAGCTGTTCTAAGTAAAACTGCCTTGTGCAATTGACTGATGGTGAAATTGTCAATTGTCAAAGTGGCGCTCCAGTTATTTTGGGATTGCACCCAAGGCACCTATGACTATTGGCACTACCCTTGCTAGCCTTTGCCACGGTTGTTCTATTTCTATTTGTAGGCCTTTGTATTTTGTTACCTTTTCCAGTTTTTTCTCATCTATTCTGCTGTCTCCAGGCACTGCCACATCCACTATCCAGACTTTTTTTTATCTTTCTTATCGACAATTGTTAAGTCTGGAGTGTTATGTGGAGGTGCCTGTCTGTTTGAATTTTAACATCCCAGAGCAATTTAACTTCTTCATGTTCTATGATTTTCTGTATTTTTATAGTCTCACCAGTTCCAGCTTAAAGGGAAATGGTATTTCTTGCAGATCTTCCAATGGCCCATTGTTGCTACTTTGTCATGCCACTGCTTGTAGTCAGTCTTTTATTATTATTATTACTATTATTATTATTACTATTGATGTTGTTGTTGTCATTGTCATTGTTATCATCATCATTATATTTTATTCATTAAACATGAAACTCAGTCAACTGAACATTTAAAAATATATCACAAATAAGTATCACAAAATTTATTGGTGCTGATGGTTGATACAGGTTGCTGGCATCCTAGGTATCAACCAAGTATCTTCTTAAAATGTATGATGTTCCAAGTAGTGCAGTTTTATTATTATTAACACGCTCTGATGCTAAGGAGTTAATTCTACTCCTCCTCTCCACCTGAAAAGAAATCTGTTCCAAATGCAAAACACAAGCAGAGGAGAGGCATTTTTGTTTCAGTTCCACAGCACCAAGCAGCTTTAGTACAAAACAGTTGAGCTAAGCCATGGCTAGGCTCCTTGCTGTCTCCTTCTTGCTCACACAGCAAATACTGCTTCAGTTTCCAGACAGCTCTCAACTTTTCACACACTGACAGGACGTTAGCCAGATGTATACCAATGGAGGCTGGTAGGCAGAAGCAGAATTTCACCCCCTTATTTTACTCCCCGCTAGTTAAGGATAAAAGATACTGTAAAGTGCATTCTTTTCAAGCTTCCTGATGCAGGACTTAACTATTGAGAACCGGGAAATTAATAATGGGGATCATATGTTTTATATTTTGTAAGACTCTCTGTTTTCTTACCCTCTCTTTTTTCCTTCCTTTCTACGGTTCCCCAGCCTTGCTGACTTGGACGGCCTAAAGGACTTCCCTTCTTGCATAGCCCAGCATGGATGCTCCGCCTGTGATCATGACTGCAGGCTCTCTTTCTTACATCACTCAGACTGATCTTCCAGTCCCACTGAAAAAGTTTTATCGGGGTGAACCTCTGGCACTGGGGGTGAGTATGGAGATGAGTGGAATGATAGCTTCTCTCTTTCTGAGGATCCGATGGTCCCTGATTCTGTTGCAATAGGAGCCCGAGGATTCTTTGTTTGGGTACATATGAAAATTCTTGAACCATTTGTCATTCTGACCAGCTAATGTAACACCTGAAAACTGTATAACCCTCTTCCCCTTAAGGCAGGAGTCTTCAAACTTGAGAGCTTTAAGGCTTGTGGACTTCAACTCCCAGAATTCCTCCTCCAGTCATGTTAGCCCAGGAATTCTGGGAGTTGAAGTCCACAAGCCTTGAGGGAAGGTGATCTTGAGGTTAGTAGCACAAGGCCCAGAAAAATAAAAATAACACCAAAACCCCATCTCTTTATACTTATCTTTCTTTTTAAATGGTGCTTAGACCTATATACCATTTCATAAGGCTTTACAGCCTTCTCTAAGAGGTTTACAGCTTATTTCCCCCAACAATCTGGGTCCTCATTTTATCGACCTGGGAAGAATGGAAGGTTGAGTCCACCTTGAGCTGGTCAGAATCGAACTGCTGGAGTTAGCAGTGAATTAGCTTGCAGTACCTCATTGTAACCACTGCACCACCATGGCATATGCGTATAGAACAGAACAGAATAGAATAGAATGCAGAATAGAATGCAGAATAGAATAGAACGGAATGGAATGGAATGGCCATGGAATACAATGCAGAAGAGAATAGAATGTAGAATAGAATAGGATAGAATAGAATAGAATAGAATTCTTTATTGGCCAAGTGTGATTGGACCCACAAGGATTTTGTCTTTGGTGCATATGCTCTCTTAGTGTACATAAAGAAAAAATAAAATACATTCACCAAGAATCATAATATACAACACTTAATGATAGTCATAGGTTACTAATAAGCAATCAAATTATACTAGGAAATAAATAAAACAATATAAATTGTAAAACTACAAGCAACACGGTTATAGTCATAAGTGGGAAGAGATAGGTACTAGGAAGGATGAGAAGTATAACAGTAATACAGTAAATAATTTGACAGTGTTGCGGGAATTAGTTGTTTAGCAGAGTGATGGCATGTGGGGAAAAATTGTCCTTGTGTCTAGTAGTTCTGGTGTGCAGTGCCCTATAGCATCGTTTTGAGGGTAGAAGTTGAAACGATTTATGTCCAGGATGTACACATACACATACAAGAAAGGGTTGAACATGAGAATGCTTGATGAGTCCCAGCAAGGATGAAATCGATTGTGTAGTGCCTCCTACTGGCCAATAGCTAAAATGACATGAAAAATAAGTTCTCCAGAGGTTATTGAACAATATAGTAGTGATAAAAGCAGTTGCCAGTGCCGAGAGATGCTGGAAGTTGTAGTTCAGCAACATCTGGAGTTCTGTTGGTTCCCTAGTCCTGAATATCACTGGTCGTGGGAAGGTTGTAGCAGCCGCAGGTGAATTGCATGTATAATTAGTTATTCTATTTTAAAATATTGTATTATTTTACTAACAAAGTTTTTTTTTGGGGGGGGGAGGGGAAAGGATATAAAATTTATATAGGCTTTGGCATGCATCTTGTTTCCCTCCTGCTCTGTTGTTCTGGTTTGTGGTGAGTTGGAAGTAAAGGTGTTGTTGTTTTTTTTTCCTCTTTGCAGATCACACAGATATTCATAGGACTCATACAAATTATCTTTGGGATGCTGATCAACATAATTAATGAACATGGTATTATCTACCTTATTATATGGATGCCCTATTGGAGTGGAATCTTGGTAATTTTACACCAGGGTTGTCAAAATCAATTTCATTGAGGGCGGCATCAGGGCTATGGTTGACCTTGTGGGGCTGGATGGGTGTGGCCAATTGGGTGGGCATGGTCGACTGGGTGGCCGTGGCCAGCTGGACACCACTCCCCAAACTGCTGGAATGTCTCTTTTTGTTTTAGTTTTTTTTTTAAATTTACTTTATTGTCATTGCACCTTGTACAACAAAATTAAATACCATCTTCAGTGTATATTATGACTATGAAAATAAACACAAACACATATCCTTCACATTCTATACAGTTGAATTGAAAACCCCTGATATTGCATTAATATTGCACTGTACAATAGAATTCAACAGAGCTACTGTCCTGGGATAGAAGCTGTTTTTCAGCCTATTTGTGCTTGTTTTTATTATTCTGTACTGTCTGCCAGATGGTAACAGTTAAAAAAAAAAGGGTGCTCGGGATGAGATGGATTTTTGAGAATGTTTTGAACTTTCTTAAGGCAGCGGGAGCTATAAAGCTCTTCCAAAGAGGGGAGAGGGCAAGCAGTGATCCTCTGGGCAATGATGTTAACCCACTAAAGTATTTTCCTATCTGCCACTGTGCAATTGGCAAACCATACAGAGGTGCAGTAACACCTTAGTAAGACCACACCTAGAGCTCTGCATCCAGTTTTGGTCACCAGACTATTAAAAAGATGTTGAGACTCTAGAAAAAGTACAGAGAAGAGCAACCAGGATGATTAGGGGACTGGAGACTAAAACATATGAAGAACGGTTAAAAGAACTGGAATTGGCTAGTCTAGTGAAGAGAAGGACCAGGGGAGACATGATAGCAGTCTTCCACTATTTGAGGGGCTGCCACAGAGAGGAAGAGCTATTTTCCAAGGCACCTGAAGGCCAGACAAGGAACAATGGATGGAAACTGAACAAGGAGATATTCAACTTGGAAATAAAGAGAAATTTTCTGACAGTGAGAACAGTCAACCAATGGAACAGAAGTTGCCTTCAGAAGTTGTGAGAGCTTCATCCCTGGAAGCTTTCAATAAGAGACTGGATTGCCATCTGTCAGAAATGGTGTAGGGTCTCCTGCTTGAGTGGGGTGGGTGGGTGTTGGACTAGATAACCTACAAGGTCCCTTCCAACTCTGTTGAACTGTTAAATCTGTTAGTGCTGTGTTGCACAAAAAAATTCAGTGAACATAACCCCTGGCTGTGACACCTTAAAGCAGCTACATCTTCAACTAGAATAGGGAAAGTTGATCAGAGAACAGTAGGCAGTGACAAGAGGCAGCAGTTTAAGGTGGAAAAGAGATTATGGGTTTATACTGTAAATCCAGTTCTCTGGGGATAGAGCCATACTGGTTCACTTTCTTTTCTTTTTCTTCCAGTATGTCATCTCCGGATCCTTAGCTGTGGCAGCTGCTTGCAATCCAAGAATGCCTCTGGTAACTAATCCCTTGGGGCAAAAACGAAGACCATGGGTTAATCAGAAACCGTCCACCTGGGAGATCCTAGCAATGAAAGATTGAGAAAGCCTCTCCTTTGTAGCCTTTGTAGACAGGGGTGGGATTCTACCAGTTTGGACCGGTTCGGGCGAACTGGATGTTAAATTTGTATCTGGTTCACCAAACCGGTATTTCAACTGACCGGCTGACCCTGCCCGTCCGGCCCCTCCCTTCCCAGGAGTCTCCACATGGCCCATTTTCAATGCAGGTAAGTGCAGGGTCCACGCAGAGGATCTGGGAGGGGGGAAACGGCCCTATTGGAAGTAGCAGAAGTCGCAAAATGGGCCTGTTTCCAGCATCTAGAGAGCCTCCAGAGCCCAGGGGAGGCCATTTTCGCCCCCCTAGAGGCCCGAGGGAAGCCTCTGGACCCTTAGGAAGGTGAAAAAACGGCCCTCCCAGAAGTTCTAGTAGGCCACACCCACCATGGCCACGCCCACACAGCAACTGGGCAGCGAACTGGTTGTTGGATTTTTGAATCCCACCCCTGCATGGAGAGCTGCAATCCATTGGGTTACCAGTCAGGAGCTTGGTGAATTTCGGATGTTCCTGGATCACTAACATCCAAGGGAGCATCGCGATGGTTGCGATGTCTTGTTTAAAAATACCCTTTTTGGGAAACTGCAGGTCTTTCTGAAATCTCTTTTTTGCCCAATTTTAGCAAAGAGGTGCTGTGTCTCCATCTCTGGTGGAATATTCTGATGGAAACAAATGCCTTCAGGTTGTCTCTCTTCACAGTGGCTAATCTGCCATGCCAAAGGATCTGCATTCAAGCTGTACTACTTGAGAGGAGCAAGAAGGCTCAACGTTGAGCCACTCTTGCAAGGGGTTAAAGGACACCAACCTCACCTTTTGCTGGCTAAAGCAAACCCAGAGTTGACATGCTTCTGTTCCCATCATCATCCGAGAAATCTCAGTTGCATCATAGCCAGCCTGTGCATGTGTGTGTGTGGATGTGTCTTTGCGTGTATGTTTATTAATTTATTTTGTCTCCCCTAGGTGCAAAGCATGGTGGCAATGAATGTGTTAAGTTCTGTAGCAGCTGGTTTGGGCCTTGTATCCCTGTTTGTCACCTTCAGTATGTCCTATCTATTCAATTTCTCTGCGCACTGCTATAATCTTGAAAAAGAAATTCAGAAAAAGTGTAATGCAAACCAGGTATACCCTTTTATATAATAAGTATGTGACCTTCCCAAATTCATCTGCAAGAAGTTTGTTTCAACAGGGCAGAGAAGGAAAAAGAAGTTAATAGTGTCCTTTAATGGGGCCATGGATCTCTTTGGAAGAGATCTAAATATATCCCAAAACTCCCACATAGAGTTTTAATCATGGAAAGGTTATTAACATGGGATTTCTAAAATTTGGGTATTTTTCTTTGGCCCAATCTTTCCAAAGTATATACACCAGGGATAGCCACAATTTCAAGGTGGCAGCTGTAACCGTATAGTCAAAAGTTTTGCTAGATATTTAGGTGTGGCACAGGAAAAAGAAACCTGGCCCCAAATAGTCTGATTGGGCTGCGCAGTTGCTTGGGCTAATTCCAGATGTGATCTCATTGCTTGGAATGCTATGATGCCTCTGATAATTAATCCATTGGAGAAAAAAATGAAGGCCATGGCCATAGCATTCCAAATGTTAGTTCATTGCCCCCGATATCTATGGGGCTGCCAGAAAGAAGAGGGGGGTCAACCTATTTTCCAAAGCACCAGAAGGCAGGACGAAAAGCAATAGATGCAGGGAAGCAACCTAGAACTAAGGACAAATTTCCTAACAGTGAGAACAATTAATCAGTGGAATGATTTGCCTCCAGAAGTTGTAAATGCTCCAACACTGGAAGTTTTAAAGAAGAGATTGGATAACCAATTTGTCTGAAATGGTATAGGGCAGGGGTCTCCAACCTTGGCTCCTGGAAGCCTGGCGGACTTCAACTCCCAGAAGCTGGCTGTGGAATTCTGGGAGTTGAAGTCCACCAGGCTTCCAGGGGCCAAGGTTGGAGACCCCTGGTATAGGGTTTCCTGCCTGAGCAAGGGGTTGGACTAGAAGACCTCCAAGCTCCCTTCCAACTCTTACTTTGTTTCTGTTTTGGACTCAAAAATACTTCAATCCCCTTATGACCTAGGCAATAGATCCTCCCTATCACATCCAATCACCTTCCTACTCTAGAACTGGAGATAAATATGCCTGGCTGTGTGTATAAAAATGGATATGTTACTTTTCTGCTTCATTGATAGAATATCGGCATCGGAATACTGACTATTCTTACTCTGTTCACCGCCCTGGAGTTTTGCATCACCATCTCAGTTGCGTCTTTTGGATGTAAGATGTTTTGCCGCGATACCTTCTCTGAAAAAGTAAGATTTCCAAAGGAAGATGGGTAGTCCACTAAGGGAAATGAATCGAGACACATGGATTTCTGATATTCATTCAATATGGAATAGTCTGATTGGAAGGCATTATGTTGGATAGGATCACACCTCTTTCTTGCTGCCTCTCCTCAGGCTAGTTTTCATATACAATGGTATCTCAGTATTCAGCATTAATTGATTTCAGGAGGTGCGATAGGTACTAAAAAGGATGAATCCTAAACGAACTCGTGACTTATCACCCTTTGTTTTGACTAGGAAAAACTTTCTGTCTGTCCCTTTTCATATGTCAGTGACCTTCCCAGCATGGCTGACTTCCTGTCCATCCTCTATTGTTGTCCCCCTCCTTTTGCAGCAACCTTCCCAGCATGGCCCACTTCCCGTCCGCCCTCTGTGGTTGTCCCCCTCTTACAGCGACCTTCCCAGCATGGCCCACTTCCTGTCCATTCTCTCCAGCTCTGCCTCTCTTCTTATCACAGTGCATCAAGTACTAAACAAACACTGAGTACTGGGACTACATTTCCAGGTCAAAATGTGTCAAATACCAAATTCAACAAGTTTTGAAGCAGCCAAGTACTGAGGGTACCACTGTAGGGAGATTCTGAGTTACTCTTGTGCAGGCAACTTGATTCGTATATGTTTTAGAGATGCTCATTAAAGGCATCAAATCCTCATGGAGGTTGTTTTGGCATGAGTTGTGATGCATGCCATTTGGACCCAGAGGAAAGTGAAAAGCTAAAGCCTAGAGAAAATACAACCACACTTCCATTTACCATAACTCAGATGAAAAAAACTCAAAATTTGCAAATTACTGGTACGGTAGCCTAGAGTTGGAACTCTCGCCTCACAATCAGGAGGCTGTGAGTTCAATCCTAGGTAGAGGCAAATATTTCACTTTCTGGGCACAATATGAATATATCTACTGAGAAAACAACATTTCTGTATTGGCAACAGGAAGGGCATCCGGCCACTAAGCACTCTGTTCCATTCAATTGCTCAGACTCCACCTCACAAGGGATTATGGGGATTGTTAAAAGGGATGATGATGATAATGATTAATTTTACAGATCTGGCTGTTTTGTTACATGTGAAATATAGACACCGAATTGTATTATAAATAAAATAAAATAAAAGCAATAGGTATACTATGGCTTCAGGCTAAGGGGTGCCATTGGCAACAAAGGTGAAAGATTGCTGCAAAAGTTTGCCAAGATGGGGTGAATTCACATGTTGTACTCGGTAGGCACAAAAGAATAATTTGGCTCCACTCATACACTGTGTTGAAAATCTAGATTATAAATGGTAGTGGATAGATTCTCATATTGCGATAAACCTAAAGGAACGAATAAAGGCGTTTAATAAAGTTTTAACAACCTTAAAAAAAGCAGGGTTCTAATCCTGCACTTCTGATTGGCCGATAATAGCGATATCGGATTGGTCCTTTCTGGTATATCTGATTGGCTGTTAACGGGCCAACTCTCATTGGTTCAAGGGTTTAACACTTCCATGTTTCTCATTGGCTAACAGGTCAGCAGCCAACCCTATATAAGGGCTGCTGCTGCCCTAGGGTTTTGCTCTGTTCAGTATGCTTAATAAAGAGTTGAAGTTCACTGTTCACTGTTCACTGCCTCGTCTCCGCTCCTTGCACCCATGCGCAGAACTTAACACTGGCGATGAGGATGGGATGCGGAGACATCAGAGCTGACTGAGCAGTACAGAGCACCAAACAGAGCACGTGGCTGAAGGCGCATCGACAATGGAAACCATGTCCGGTGGCGCCTTACCACCAGCTCCATTTGACCAGGCACAAGAAGACTGTGACTCGTACATAGACCAGTTCCAGATGTTTCTGGAGACCAACAACTTGAAGAACGCCACTATGGGAAAAAAGCGAGCAGTGTTCCTGACCCATTGCGGGCCTGCCGTCTTTAAGATGGCCAAGGCATTAGCGAAACCGGCTGAGGTGAAATCCATGGACTGGGACGTCCTCGCTCCCCTTCTACGGGCCCATTATGCACCCGCCATACCAACGCTTGTCCGAAGACATGAGTTTTACCAGAGGGACCAACAGAAAGGAGAGAGCGTCACAGATTTCATCGCAGACCTCCGGAACCTGGGAGGCCTCTGTGGGTTTGCAGACCTCGAAGAAGCTCTGAGAGACCGAATAGTTCTGGGATTAGATGACCCAGTGGCGCAGAGCAAGATCATGGCCAAAGGGGACATCGATCTTGCCGATGCCATCAAGGACGCTACTGTAGCAGAAGCAACCAGGAAGTCGGCTGCCCGAATGCACCGCACCAACGCACCACTCCGTCAACTCGCCAGCGATACCTCACCTCGCCTAGAGAGGCACACAACAGCAACCTACCACAAGGACCTCGAATCACCATCAGAAAGTGATGAGGAGGAGGTCAACCAGCTCCGGTCCGAACACGACCAACGCAACCAGCTGAATCGAAGACTACCGCACCAATGCGTGGGTTGTGGGGCAAACCACCCGCGATCAGACTGCAAATTCCTCGACGCGCTCTGCCATTCTTGTGGAAAAAGAGGCCATATCGGGAAGGTCTGTAGAAGCAAGCAAGGATCCAGCCCAATTCAGAGGGAAAACAACTACCGCCAGACCACAGGGAATCGTCCTGTGAGTCGGGAACACTTGAACCACCAATGGAACAACCACTCCTACAGAAATAAAACACTGGCCACTTCAACGAGATGGGAAGAGGCACACCAAACCATTACAATTGGTCAGGCTTCATTGTTAGATGCGAAGAAGATCCGAGTGAGGGTCGCCATCGAAAACCAACCTTGTGTGATGGAAGTCGACTCAGGATCGTCCCTCTTGATGGTTTCCTGGAAGACCCTTAAACAATTGATCCCTGCCGTCCGGCATCAAGACCTCAGAGCCCAAAGAATTATACTCAAAGATTACCAGGGGAACTGAATACCGGTTGTCGGCTCCAGCCAAGTCAAAGTATCATTCAAAAATCGTACTGCATCATTACCGCTGATGGTCGTCGACCGCGACCGGCCTAGTTTGCTAGGCCTTCAGTGGTTCGCCCCACTCGGGATCGAGGTAGCCGACATTCACCAAACCAGAGGCGACGACTGGGAGGAGGCCCTCGTCCAGGAATTCCAGGATGTCTTTGCAGACAAATTAGGTGAGTACAAGGGGACCCCGATATCATTTAGCCTTAACCTGAAGTAGTCCCCATCCGCCTTAAGCCTCGTCGGGTACCTTTTGCCCTAAAACCAAAGATCAACGAGCAGCTCGATAAATTAATAGCCCAGGGTGTTTTAGAACCAACTGACCACGCCCGTTGGGAAACCCAATCATAACACCCATCAAACCGGATGGATCGTTAAGGATTTGTGGGGACTACTGGCCCACCCTGAATCACGCCCTTCAACAGAACGCTTACCTGGTGCTGGTGGTTCAACACCTTCTCCATTCCCCGGGGGGCGGAAAAGTCTTCGCTAAATTGGATTTAGCACAGGCATACCAACAGCTGCCTGTTGATAAAAGAACAGCGGAAGCACAGACAATCGTTATGCACCAAGGCGCCTTTAAATGCAACCGACTCCAATTCGGAGTGAGCGTAGCCCCAGGGATTTTTCAAAGTCTGATGGAGAGACTCTTGCAAGGGATCAAGGGGGTCGTGCCATACTTTGATGACGTTTTAATTGCAGTCCCAAATAGAGAAGTACTAGAAAGGCGTCTTAAAATGGTTCTCCAGAAATTTAAAGACTCTGGCCTTAAGGTTAAAAAAAATAAATGTCAACTGTGTACAGATAAAGTAGAGTTCCTGGGGTACCTAATCGATAAGTAAGGCATTCACCCCACTAATAGCAAACTAAAAGCGATCAAAAACGCCCCAAGACCCAGGAATAGGACAGACCTCCAAGCTTTCCTGGGGCTCATTAACTTTTACAACATCTTCTTGCCCCAGAAAGCGACCGTAGCTGAGCCCCTACATAGACTTCTCGACAAAAAAGCAACCTGGGTCTGGGGACACCAAGAGGAGCATGCATTCCGACAAGTGAAAAACTTACTAATCTCCAATGCTGTTTTAATGCAGTATAACAAGACTTTGCCTTTAACAATTACGTGTGACACGTCACCGTTTGGAGTAGGAGCCATTTTGTGTCATGTGTTACCAAATAGTAGTGAGGCCCCTATTGCCTATTTTTCAAGGACCTTATCGAAGGCTGAACGTAACTATAGCCAAATTGACAAAGAGGCTCTTGCTGTTGTATCTGCTGTGAAACGGTTTCATGAATATGTGTATGGACAAGTTTTTACTATTATTACTGATCACAAACCTTTGCTGGGGATTATAGCGGGAGACAAGCCAACCCCCTATATATTGTCACCTAGAATGACTCACTGGTCGGAGTTCTTAGCTGCGTACAACTATAAATTACAACACCGCCCGGGGAAAGCCATTCCCCACGCTGATACATTGAGCCATGCCCCACTTCCGGAAACCGTCGACGACCCAGCTCCAACCCTTATGACACTCCAGATTGAAACACTACATTCACCACCGCTAACAGCCAGAGACATCGCTATTGAAACGAAATAAGATCCTGTCCTGGTGCGAGTCCTCAGCTGGGTCGAATGAGGATGGTCAGTAGGACAAACCCCTGACAACTTCACCCCTTTCAGAAACCGGCAAACAGAACTTTTCTCGCAAAAAGGCTGCATCCTATGGGGAGATAGAGTCGTCGTCCCAGAGCGGCTACAACAAGCAGTTTTGAAAACATTGCATGAAGGTCACCCCGGCATCGTGCGTATGAAAGCGCTTGCGTGAAGCTACGCGTGGTGGCCGGGCATCGATAAGCAGATCGAAGCCTGGGTAAAGACTTGTCTAAAGTGCCAAGAAGTCAGCAGTGCCCCACCGAGAGCAACTCCAGCGGAGTGGGAAACCCCCCGGGGGCCGTGGTCCCGCATCCACGTTGACTTTGCGGGACCTACTAAGGGACATATGTTCCTCCTAACAGTAGATGCCTATTCCAACTGGCTTGAGATCCACAGGATGAAGACTACTACAACCGATTCAGTCATCCACAGATTGAATAGGCTATTCGCAACGCATGGGTTGCCAGATGTTCTGGTCTCCAACAACGGACCCCAGTTCACCGCCCTGGCGTTTGAGCAATACTTAGTGGACCGGAGTATCTGCCATGCGCTAACCTCACCAGTGTACCCTGCGGCCAATGGCAGGGCCGAGCGCATGGTCCAATTTGTTAAAAAAACTCTCCACAAAATGGACTATGGGGACATTGATGACAAACTAAACAGAATACTCCTACTCCAACACATCACCCCACTCAGTGTCACCAACAAGACTCCAGCTGAACTGTTGATGGGACGTAAGCTCCGGTCCCACCTCGACCGGCTCCACCCGTCCTAGCACCAGAGAAACCCTGTGGATCTAGCGGAAAATGCCGTGAGTTTATGGTAGGCGACTTAGTCTTCGCTAAAAACCTTTCCGGCGAACCATTATGGGTCGAAGCAACCGTAATTCAAACCACCGGGCCCAGATCGTACCGTGTGCAACCTGGGATGGAAAAATATGGAAACGACATATAGATCAGCTTCGCTCTAGACTACAACCCAGTTCCCGTGACTTCTGTGACTCTCAAACTGAGGGGGGAGGGGATATCGAAGAAGCCGAATTCGAGATGGTGGAAAGCAGAAGCGAAGGAAGTCAGCAGCCGGGTGCCTTACATGAAGAAGAATCAGGGAGAGGGTTGTCCTTGCCACACAGGAATACCTCAACGGAGGCAAGCCCGCAGAGATCGGAGGACAACAACGATAGAATTAGCGGCACCGAGTCATCCAGTGAGGATGCGGAACCGCTTGTACCAGATAGATCAAAAAAAATCCCGCCGAAGCTGGACTACAGACAGGAACCGGTAGGACAGCTCAAATCTAATAGACAGTTAAAACAACCTGCGTATCTACAGGATTACGTCACCGCACCCCTCAAACGGAACCTAGGGGGAAGGGGTGTTATGAACTAATAGAGTGTTTAATAAAGTTTTAACAACTTTAAAAAAAGCAGCACTTCTGATTGGCCGATAATAGCGATATCGGATTGGTCCTTTCTGGGACATCTGATTGGCTGTTAACGGGCCAACTCTCATTGGTTCAAGGGTTTAACACTTCCATGTTTCTCATTGGCTAACAGGTCAGCAGCCAACCCTATATAAGGGCTGCTGCTGCCCTAGGGTTTTGCTCTGCTCAGTATGCCTAATAAAGAGTTGAAGTTCACTGTTACCGTCTCGTCTCCGCTCCTTGCACCCATGCGCAGAACTTAACAGAAACAAACCACCTTATGATTCTCAGCTCAGATTCCAACTGGTTGGCAGAAGACAATATAAGATTCTTACCACTCAAGGAGTGCCTAATCTGTACATGGTCCAACTAGCGCTTCAGACTGAATTCCCCAAAAGATACTTTGAAATGTGTGACAGCTTGAACCCAGTAACTCTGTTAATGTCTTTAAAGCAGTTGCATCTTTTTCTGGGATTTTGGAGGGAGCCCTAGCCATGCAAATCAGAAAAGGATTCAATTGCTTTAAAGAGAGATAGTGCTATCTTTATGCTCCAGTAAAGATCACGATTCCTCTTGGGAATCAAAGTGCTATAGAGAGTCTTATATTGGAAACAGAGAGAATCAGTCAAAAGGCTGTTGGAAAGCTGAGGAATTCTGTTCTGAGCTGTGGAATGAGAATGTATGCACACATGTTGAGGTATTAAGATTTAAGAGCTGACCAGCAGCAGTGAGTCTGATGCAATGTAGGCTGATTAAATAAGAATGGCTTCTCTGACAAAACACACACACACACACACACACACACACACATATACACACACACACAAAATGGTCCTAAAGCTTTTGTTGCTTGTTTCTTTAGGTTGTGGTCATTTATCAGAATGTGACTCCTGCCCGTGCTGAACAAGATCCTCCCCTCGACTGTAAACAGGCAGCAATTCAACCCTGAACTGCTTTTCTTTCATTGCAGCTCTTCTGCATCTTGAAACCTTTTTTTAAAAAAAGAATTGCACAGAAGTTTTTAATCAGTGGAACATAAAGGCTTTTTAATGGACGAAGCAAAAAGCACCAGGCACAAAAGATCATGTGAATGTTCTTTGTTGCTGGTTAAAATATCTCTTTATGAGCCGATTGGCACTTTGCACCACATTATGTTTTCTTAAGTTTTTGCGGGTACTTACATGTATGGTATTCTGCTTTGTTCGGGTATTTTCCCACATCATTATAGTTGTGCTTTTAAAGTTGTAGCAACGTTTCAGCAGAATCTCATCTGCCATCATCAGGCTTCTGTATTGTGTTCATCTGTGAGTCAGACTTTCACAGACTTGCACAGACGAACACAATACAGAAGTCTGATGATGGCAGATGAGATTCTGCCGAAACGTTGCTACAACTTTAAAAGCACAACTATAATGACGTGGGAAAATACCCGAACAAAGCAGAATGCAATATGTATGTATGTATGTATGTATGTATGTATATGTAGTCCTCGACTTATGACCACAATTGAGCCCCAAATTTGTGTTGCTAAGTGAGGCATTTGTCAAGTAAATTTTGCTCCATTTTTTGACCTCTCTTGCCCTGGTTCTTAAATGAATCACTGCAGTGGTTAAATTAGTAACACAGACGTTAAGTGAATCTGGCTTCTCTGTTGACTTTGCTTGTTAAGAAGGTCACAAAAGTTGACATTGCAACCGTCATAAATGTGAACTAGTTGCCAAGCATCCAAATTCTGATCACGAGATGCTGCAACGGTCGTACGTATGAAAAATTGTCATATTTTTTTCCAGGGCTGTTGTAACTTCGAATGGTCACTAAATGACTTGGCTGGGTTTACATAATGTGTTATGTATAACTTTTATTTCTGCATTACAATGGTTGTGTCACAGATTAAGGCGAAGCTCAAAGCTCACCCCTAGGGAGTTTAGCCCCCCCCCAATTTTTTTTGGGCGCCCAGCTGCATTCATACAACAAATTATGCTGGTTGTGTGAAACCGGCTAATGCTTGCAATACATTCCAGAAACTGATATGCAGGCGATAACAGGAATTGTTAAAAAAAAAAAAAAAAAAAAGGCTCAGCAGCCATATAGTCCCAGGAAAACTAAACAACCACATTTGTAAAAAGGTAAAGATAAAGGTTCCCCTCAGACATACGTGTTAGTCGTTTCCAGCTCTAGGGGGTGTTGTTCATCTCCATTACAAAGCTGAAGAGCCAGCGCTGTCCGAAGACGTCTCCGTGGTCATGTGGCCGGCATGACTAAACGCCCGAAGGTGTATGGAATGCTGTTACCTTCCCACCAAAGTGCTCCCTATTTTTCTAGTTGCACTTTTTACATGCTTTCAAACTGCTAGGTTGGCAGAAGCTGGGACAAGGAATGGGAGCTCACTCTGTTACGTAGCACTAGGGATTCGAACCGCTGAACTGCTGACCTTTCGGATCGACAAACTCAGCACCTTAGCCACTGAGCCACCGCGTCCCCTCCAATCAAATCTTCATCCATAATTTAAATTTATATCCAGTTTGATCTAGGGTTAAGGTGCCAGGCTAGAAACCAGGATAATGTGAGTTCTAGTCTCACCCTATGAAGGAAAACAGGAGGGAGAAGGAGTATTAGGTATATTTTCTGCCTTATTTATAAAAATAATGAAGACAGGATATAAATGCATACCTTGGAAGATAAACTTGTTCCCTGCCACTCGATTTTATATCAGGCCTCCTTCTGCCAGTCTAACTTATCTTATACTTTATTTTAGGCGTGCACACTTCCAGACTGTCTAATAAAGTGCAGAATTTTTTTGCATCTTGCTAAAATGTTTATTTTATCTGAATTCTATGGAAATAAATATGATTGTAATGGTCTGGTAATTTATGTCTGATTCTCTTTTCAAAAGCATCCTTTCTTTAAAAAAAAAAAATCTTGGAATGTCAAAGGGGCTGCAATAGATTCTCAGTGGGTCAAAGGAGAGGCAGATATGTCGTGGGAACAGGAAAAGGCATCACTCTTATAGGGACATCAAGTGATTCCCAGACCGCATAATGCAGAGTTAAATGAACTCAAACTGCTCAATGGTGTTCTTGCAATTAAACCTGGTCAGCTAGAAACCAGGAGAGAGTGAGTTGTAGAGAGCAATGGTGAACCACCTCTGAAATTGTTGGCCAAGAAAGTATCATAGATTTGTCCAGGTAATCCAGATTCAAAACACCACAACAAAAAATGGTTAGAATTGTGGTACATTTGGTAAAGTTGACTCAGTTGCTCCTAAGTTGTGGGTGGCAGAGGGAATGGCATTGAGGTAGAGGAGGAACAGTCACTATCAAAACAACTGTTAGCTAAAAGAGGACCAAGTCCAGGGCAGAAGTAAATATTTCAGACAAGACTTCCCTAGTTTTATGAAGACAAAGGGAGAGAAGAGAAAAACATTCAGGCTTGTTAGATTGTTACTAAGGTTTTACAACGAAAGTACTGATCTACATGACATTGGATTGCTAGCCTGATCTTTCTTGAAAGGGCTAAGATATGCCTGTTCTCATTGCCTAAAACAACCTTGGCAAATTTAAGAGCCATGGATGGGGAATTCTGGGAGTTGAAGTCCACAAATCTTAAAATTGCCAAGATTGGACACCTCTGGCATAAAGAATTAAATAGTCAATGTGTCTGGAGATATTGGTATGGATGTCCACCTCAATTTCTCATCCCCTGGGATATTACATCTGCACCCATCTCCCATGAAAGAGAACAACCTTATCATTCCCCTTAAAAGCATCACACGAGAACACACATACTCTCTTTATATATGCAGAGATTGACGTATTCACACATAACAATCATGCATTTCTTTCCTGCACGCTTCACTGGACATACCACCAATCTGAGTGCAATCATTTATTGCTAAATCTACAGTCAATGGAAGCTCCAGAAAATTTTTCTTGTTTGAAGAGAGTAGCAGAGGGATTTAAGCAAGATTGCAGATGCTGTTCAACTTATCCCAGGCTAGCCTGGAGAAGCAGATAGTCTGTGTTGGAAGCGGTTTCACCTGATGAAAAGAGACAACAGCAAAATAAGCCAGGGACTATGGATCTAGTAATTATTTACATATCTATCATCATCTTCTTTCAATGAGCCCATAATCCCTTGGCAACTGAATGGAGCTAGCAGAGTGTTTTAATGGCCGGATGCCCTTCCTGTCACCAATGCAGGGGTTTGTTCAGCAGATATGTTCTCAGTATGCCCAGAGAGAGAAATATCTGCCTCTACCTAGGATTGAACTCACAACCTCCTCATTGTGAGGCAAATGCTCCACTTCTAGGCCACCACACCCACTCCAATTATTTACATATCTATCCTACTAGCAAATAAAAGAGAAGGTCTGGCACTTACTTATTCATCCAAGCAATCACTTGCTGGTGTGGGAACTCCGATAATTGACTTATCCACTTGGAACAGCCAGCAACCTGGTTCATCAACATTGCTAGTCTTCATAATATGGAGAATTCCATCCGTTCGGGAACCAGGGATGTTGTAGTAATTTTCTTTATCCCCACTGTCAAAGCCAGCCTGGTGAAGAGGTAGAGAAGGGGAAAGAATGACTTCTTTTCTAATTAACGCCCCAACAAACTTTCTCATTGGATTGCCAACTCAATAATGCAGCTTCTCAAAAGGGCAGATCTATTTTGCGATGGGTTAATGAGAACAACGAATCTCTACTGTCAATCCTGAAGTTGGGTGAACTGTGGCCATTTTTCTGTGGTAGCTTTTCTCTAGGGCGTTTTCTTCTCACAGCTTCAGGGCCAGGGTGGGGGGATGTAGAGAGAGTTGGGATGTTGCATCCAAAAATAAAATCCCCTCCCCCCGGGAATCAAGGACGTTGGTACAGGTGTTTGAAAGGTGGAGACTGAGGTCACCTAGCAGATGGACTGAGTGCTGATTCGACCATGACTGATGACTCTGGGAGGGAAGTGACAAAGTTTGACTTTTAATTGGGGGTAAAACTGGCGGGAATCTACAGCTCGTTTTCAACCAAGAAATTGCCAATTTTATATGTTCCAATAAAATGTTCTTTGAGGAATATGCCTGCCTCAGAGTTCTTATTAAATGGGATGTATTACTTGGATGAGAATAAGAAGGAAGGACTCGCTGGAGAAGAGCTGTAATGCTGGGAATGATTGAGGGCAATAGAAGAAGAAAGGGACGACAGAGAATGACGTGGCTGGATGGAGTCACTGAAGCAGTTGGCGTGAGCTGAAATGGATTCCAGAAGATGGTAGAGGATAGGAAGGCCTGGAGGCATGTTTTCCATGGGGTTGCAATGGATCGGACACAACTTCGCAACTAACAGCAACAAATTACTTGGAACCTTGACATCTATCTTAGAAGGGAATTGTTCCACTCTACCCTGCTTTGGTTAGGCTTCTTCTGAGAGACTGTGTCCGATTCTGGACACTGTACAGGTAGTCCTTGACATACAACAGTTTAGTGACCATTACAACACTATTGAAAGTTACAACACTATTGAAACAAGAAACTTATAACCATTTTTGGCACTTCTGACCCTTGTAGCATACCCACGATCATGTGATTTACATTCGGATGCTTGACAATGGGTTCATATTTATGACGGTTGCAGCGTCCCAGGATCATGTGAACACTTTTGTGACCGTCTGACAAGCAATAATCAATGGGGAAACCAGATCCACTTAACAACCATGTGTTACTAATTTAACCACTGCAGTGATTCACTTAACAAATGGGGCAAGAAAAGTGGTAAAATGGGACAAAACTCACTTAATACATTTCTCACTTAGCAACATAAATTCTGGGCTCCATCATGGTCGTAAGTCAAGGACTACATGTAATCTAATAAGAACTTGTAATAAATTGAAGCAAGTTCAGAGAAGAGCTACCAAGATGATGAAGGAGACCAAGTCCAGTGAAAACACGCCTTGAGTAGGTTTAGCTTGAGTAGGAGATAACCCTGTATTAGCACCTTCAAGCTATCCCAAAGCTACCTGAGCAGGAGTTCCTCCAAGTCCCGTATAGATATCTTCATCATTTCCAGTTCCAGTGGTCCACTGTATATCAGCATAGTTCAGCATGATGAAGGATATTTCTCCATCTGTGGCCAAGACAGCTTGAAAAGTGTTGACCTGCAACAAAAAGGGAAAAAAATTGTATTTTAAGGCCTGGCTATCCTTGCTTAGCGAAGTTGTTTCTAAACCAGGGATCTCCAACCTTGGCAACTTTAAGACTTGGGAACTTCAATTCCCAGAATTCAACTCCCAGACTTAAAGACTTGTGGACTTCACCCAGCAAAGCTGACTGAGGAATTCTAGGAGTTGAAGTCCACAAGTTTTAAAGTTGCCAAGGTTGGAGACCCCTGTTCTAAAAGAAAGTCATCTTCGAGTTGAATTCAAGTCCTAGTGATTTACCTGAACATACATCCCTGCTGTTCTCTTGATCCCATTGCTACACTATCCAACGTCCAGTCACGTCCATGTACTAAGCAGAGTTACTTACTTCTACAGATAATCCTTGACTTAACCACTGCTGGTTTAATGAGAGTTTGAAGTTATGGTGGCCTCAGAGAAAGTGATTTACAACCTGTCCTTGAGTTTATGACCATCGTACAGCCTCTTTGGTCATGCAATCACAATTTGGACACTTAGCAACCGGCTTGCATTTAAGGTGGTTGTAGCATCTTCTCATCATGTGATTGCAATTTGCCACCTTCCCAGCTGGCTTCCAACAAAGTCAATCTGGGAAGCTGGATTCACTTAACAACCATGTAATTCACCTAATGACGGTGATAAAAAGGGTAGTAAATTGGATCTGGTTAAGTGATGAATCCCTTTATAGCTGAATCAACTTACAATAGAAAGTCTGCTTCCAATGGTGGTTGTAAGTCAAGACTTAACTCTAATAGATTTTCCACATCAGCAAAGTTGGCTATACATTTTTTTGCAGGATGATAGAGGTGCTATCTGGTGGCAACATTAACGTTGCAATATTGCACATTGAGGATTATATAGATGCGGTCCACTATCGGTTCTTGGAGATGGACTTGCCTAAGTGTTGGACTTTCCTCTCTACCTCCATGGCTCTTGGACTGAGAGGGAAAGACTGACCCAAAGTCATCCAGTGAGTTTCTGTGACAGGTAGGGGAAGCTGTAGTTCAGCACTTTTACTTCTACACTACATTTACTTGCAATAAATAAGCAGCTGCCACTGGAGGAGGAAGAAAGCTCTAGATTGCCATTACTATGGGAGACCTACCTTGTCTGAAGCAGATCCATAGTAGCCTACTTTATACCAGGTGGCAATAAACATCCACATGGGTGTGAAAGAAACATCAGCACGGTACCGACTGAGGTCTGCAGCAAACCGACTAAGCAGCACTGAGTCTTCGGTCTGTCTCGAGAAGATGCTCCCACTGACTCTATTGTCAACATCAGCCCAAAATGGAGCAACAAAGGGTATTCCTTCTTTCAGAGGGAAAGCAGATGGAGTGTATTCTGAGACATACTTTCCAAAAGAGACAACCCCATTGTTATTGACCTGGAGAAATATAAAACAAGGTGGTAAGCCATGTTCATCGGACATTCTCAATATTATTATGAAATTAGGCAATTTTCTAGAATCTTAAAAGACATAAACTAAGTAATCTGGGTTAACAGGATGCTGTCTCTTTTTCTCTTACACACACACACACTATCTATCCACACAACTCTCTCTCTCCATCCATCCATCCATCCATCCATCCATCCATCATCTATCTATCTATCTATATCTGTCTGTCTGTCTATCTCTCTATCTTTATCTCCATCTCCATCCATCTATCCATCTATCTACACGCACACACACACCCTCCCCAAAGTTAATTGGATGGTTAGCAAACGAGGAGAACAGGTTGCAATAGTCCCCCATGTTCCTCAAGAGAAATCATGAGACTAGTGTAAGTTAATATCAGAGAAGAGGAACCTGTGGGTCTCAAGATGTTGTAAAATTTTATTTCCCAGCACCCCCACTTTTGGTTGGACCTATTGGGACTTGGAGGTCAACACTGGGAGCCCCATAACTCTTCACACGGATTTATATTGTTCTCATGATAGGGTTTCTGAATGTATATAGATGACTGTAGATTGTTCATATCTCACCCATTCATTCTTATAAAGGCTTATTAGTGGGCAAGTATTAGTTGTGACTCTTATATCTCTGGATGCTGTTTTAGAAATGAAAGCCATGGGGAGTTTGGTCATCCCCAACTACCTCTACAAATGCCACATCTTGCTTCTCCAGAGAGGTACCGACTGAGGTACAGATAAAGAAATTATGCATTGAGCCATATTGAGAGTTAGGGGATGGGTGGACAACCTGAGTTGAGCACCCATTTCTTACTTTCTATAAAGAAATATGAAGTTTATATCTGGCAGGTATTACATACAAAAAGGGAGTTGTATTTTTTGCCGTAGAAGGAGAATGACTTGTTGATGGTGATCTCTGGAGAATTCCCATCATCAGCTACCGGGTTTTCTGAGTCACCTTGGGTTTTTCCATAAGGATAGAGCAATGATGCTAGAATAAAAGAGAATATCATAGTTTACAAAAGCAGTTATGTTCAGACCTTGGCATTTCTCCTCCTGCTCCAAACAGCTATCTAGAACATCAATTTCTACAGATGTTGCTCATTCTAAATTCCCTTCCTGCCTCCACTTGGGTTGGATACTATTCTTCACTATACATTCAGGCCAGAAACTTATTACCAAGAGAGATCAGAGCATCAAAAAGAAGCTACTCTGAAAAGTTAAGGAATCAATTGTCAACAAATAAACTAGCAAACATATGGAAAACTCTTAAAAACATCACTGGCTATAGCAAACCTCCTTCCCAGGCAGAAGGAAATTAGCAACTGACCTGAATGTGTTTTACTGCAGGTTTGAAAGCAAACTACAGCCACCTATCTCCACAACCCCCATCACAAACACACCAACAACAGACCAAGTCTCCTACAACTGACCCCAACCCATTGGGCTCACAACCTCTGGGGATCACAGAAAAAGTACCAGATCTATTTCACAGACAAAAGCCAGGAAAAGCACCAGGGCCAGACAAGATAACGCCTTCTTGCTTAAAAGTCTGTGCTGACCAATTGGCCCCCAACTTCACCCGAATCTTCAATAGATCATTAGAGATGTGCTATGTTCCTTCCTGCTTCAAACGTTCTACCATCATCCCAGTGCCAAAGAAGCCCTCCATCAAGGAACTGAATGACTACAGACCAGTTGCTCTAACATCTGTAGTTATGAAAATCTTTGAAAAGCTTGTGCTGTCCTACCTGAAAACCATCGTGGATCTGCTGTTAGATCCCATGCAGTTTGCATACCGAGCAAACAGATCGACAGATGATGCTGTTAATATGGCTCTACACTACATCCTACAACACCTTGAATCTCCAAATACCTGCACAAGGGTCCTCTTTGTAGACTTCAGTTCAGCATTCAATACCACCATTCCAGACATTCTTGTAACTAAACTAAACCAGCTAGCAGTACCTGAACACACCTGTAAGTGGATCATAAGCTTCCTAACAGACAGGAAGCAGCAGGTGAAGCTAGGCAGAATCACATCTGATACCTGTACAATTAGCACAGGGTCCCCCCAAGGCTGTGTGCTATCTCTACTTCTCTTCTCCCTATATACCAATGACTGCATCTCAAACTATCCATCTGTTAAAATACAGAAGTTTGCAGATGATACAACAGCGATTGGTCTCATTCGAGACAACAATGAATCTGCATACAGACGGGAGGTTGTACAACTT
This sequence comes from Hydrophis major, assembly GCA_033807585.1. NCBI lineage: Eukaryota > Metazoa > Chordata > Lepidosauria > Squamata > Elapidae > Hydrophis > Hydrophis major. The sequence goes on from CM066336.1 coordinate 9,799,512, forward strand.
GCCTCATGGTGAAACCAGAAAAATCTGGAACTGAATACACTCAAAACCATAAAAATGGTGGTAGACTTTAGGAGAAAATCTCCCATACTACCACCTCTTACAATACTAGACAACACAGTATCAACAGTAGAGACCTTCAAATTTCTCGGTTCTATCATATCATAAGACCTAAAATGGACACCTAACATCAAAAACATCATCAAAAAAGCACAACAAAGAATGTTCTTTCTGTGCCAACTCAGAAAGCTCAAACTGCCCAAGGAGCTGCTGATCCAGTTCTACAGAGGAATGATTGAGTCTGTCATCTGCACCTCTAGAACTGTCTGGTTTGGTTCTTCAACCCAGCAGGACAGACACAGACTTCAGAGAGTAATTAGGGCTGCAGAAAAAACAATTACTACCAACCTGCCTTCCATTGAGGACCTATATACAAGTCAATAAGAGGGCTGTGAAAATATTTATAGACCCCTCACATCCCAGACATAAACTGTTTCAACTCCTACCCTCAAAACGATACTATAGAGCACTGCACAACAGAACACCAGGACAGTTTTTTCCCAAATGCCATCATTCAACTCCTATCCTTAAAAGGACGCTATAGAGCACTGCACACCAGAACAACTAGACACAAGGACAGTTTTTCCCCGAATGCCATCACTCTACTAAATAAATAATTCCCTCAACACTATCCAACTATTTACAAAGTCAGCACTACTATTACTGTTAATCTTCTCATCACTCCTTATCACCCATCCCCTCCCACTTGTGACTGTATGACTGTAAATTTGTCACTTGTATCCTTATGATTTATATTGACTGTTTCCTAGTATGATTTGATTGCTTTTGTACCCTATGACTATCATTAAGTACCTTATGATTCTCGACTCTTGATTAATGTATCTTTTCCTTTATATACACTGAGAACATTTGCACCAAGACAAATAAAGAATTCTATTCTATTCTTCAAAAACCCATCTTTGGTTTGGGAATTTTTCAACTGCTAACCTAAGCTTTAGCAGATTGTCCAGCTGATGGCCTGCTGGGCAGTATCTAACCACTGATTTCTATTCATGAATGGTAGCACATGGTAGCTCTTGGGAAGAATTCTGGTGATTTGATAGTTTAATTTGGGGAATGACCAATAGGGGCCAGTAGAAATTTGTTATTAGTATAAGAGCAGTAGGTCTCTAACATTTTGCACTGAATATTCTATGATTTTCATACTTTTTTTTTGAATTTTAAAGATCGATTACCAATATTCAACTGCAATTTCATCTGAGTTCTTCTAACATAGGTACTGATGGCATCCATGGGAGTTTAGAATTTTGCCAGTTGATTCCATCACAATAAAACAGACTATGATCATAAAAAAATTTGTACATGCATTCAAGATAAGTGTGAGAAGAATTCTCTTGAGACCTTGCCATTCAGTATAGGTGGTTTAGGAAGAAACATCTGGGCATACATGAAGTTGTAAGGCTACCTTCTGTAAATTGAATGTCCTCTTGAGGTGTAAACTTCCAATTCCTAGAATTCTCCAAACAGCTTGGCTGCTGTGAGAGACTTCTGGGAGGTGTAATCCAAACACCTGGAGAACATAATGGGGACAAGGTTGATCTGGAATGTGGGAGATTATTTTTGGATCATGAAGCTAACTGTGATCCTTGTCCTGGGATCAACCTCCACCATTCTACTTTGATATTGTCTCAGTATAGCATTGTCTTTGGCCCTAGAAAATGACTTAATCAAGTTGATGGATTCAACTAAAACTTACTCTTTGGGTTTGCAGCCAGACAAGGCAATGCTGATCCTAAAAAAAGAAAAAGAAAGAAAAATGCAATCAGATCTGGAGTGTTTTTATTCATATACGTAAACCCAGATACATGCAAACATGCCTTATTCAATACATTTCATTAACATGAGAATGAACATAACTGAAAACCACTTCGATTCAAAAGTAGAAGATAGGAACACAGGTACATTTTTCAGAAGTCTAACAATCTGTTGTGCAGTGTCAAAGGAGGAAGTCAGAACACAGAAAGTGGGATATTTTCAGATGAGCTTGCACATTTTTGACACGAGACATAATCTTCTTAATCTTTTGGACATAATCTTCTTAAAAAGGATAGGGCTTGTGCTGGTGGTTAGTACTTTCTGTAATGCTCCCACAATCAGAAAGGAGCACCATCAAGTCCACCCATCTTCCATAGCTATGTTCTGATCTCTGCTAAAACCTCCTTGTAGTCACCCAAACCTAAAACAGCATCCATCAGCTTTCCTTCTCCAGGTGCCCTCCAAGACATATTACCATCCCACAAATTACTAGCCACCATGGCCAAGAAGTGGCTGGCAAATCTCCATGCTGTCTAGAAAATGCCAGAATGGAAGCTTATTCTGTTATGACATTATATGGATTGTTGAAGCATTGCATGTTAAGATGATCATAGTATTTTATAACTTAGGCTGAGTGTTAGCATGTGGTTGTTTCCATTCCATTGCGCTTCATAGTATTAAAACTTTAAAACAATATAAAGTCTTCCATTCACTTATTAAGGTGGTTAGTCCAATTAAAAACATGTTCTTATTTTTATTAACAACATTATACAGTTATCATTTTTAACCCTTCTTCTTGTAGGTTAAAAAAAATCACTTAGGAACTCTCGGGACTGAACTGAGATGCTCTCATTTTAAATATCTAGCTTTGATGACCATATAATACGACGATGAACTGCCCTATACACATTGGTGGGATTCAGCCAGTTCGCACCACTTCAGGAGAACCAGTTGTTAACTTTCTGAGCAATTTGGTGAATTGGTTGTTGGAAGAAATCATTAGGGCAGAGAACCGGCTATTAAAATTATTTGAATCCCACCACTGCCTATACGGTAGGAATTGGTAGACAGACTGAAGTTTTAACACATTTAAATGCTTTTTACTTCTAGTAGATAGCATAGTGGACTACTATTATACAAAACTGATCTGAAATCTAACTTCCTTTTTGGGAATTGAAATTAGGCTCCATTTGCCATTTGCGAGGAAAAAAGCAACCCTGACTTTTAAGATCTTCACTTACCCGCTACTAGTAGTAGGAACATACAAAAGCTCTCCATCCTATTCCGTTTTTCTTTGATTGAATGTCTGCAAAGTTGTTGCAGTGACTTGTGAGGCCTCCGTTTTCTTGTATGGTAAGAAAAAGTCAACGTGTGTTGTGCATATATACATATCTATCTATCTATCTACCTATCTATATATATCTATCTATCTCCACACACAAAGACCCACATATACATCTACCACACCTAAGTTTACAAAGGCAACAAACTTCACAAAGGAAAGGGACCTTAACTAAACAAAAATAGTCTGGAACATGTCAACCCATTGTATGTATTTCCCCATCTTTTGTGAGAAGCAGTCAACACTAGAACTGATGGGCAGACTGGCTTCCTGGGTGGAGTCACAGCAGAAAGAATAAATGTCCACAGTTATTAAATATTGAGAACAAACTTAGCATTCATCTTGTTCCAAGTATTGTTGGGCCCTGAATGCCACAAGAAAGTGCAGTGACCCCAGTAGTCAGTCTCAAAAGGCTAACTAGGGTTAGACCTGACTTAATCCTTGAATGGAAGACCACCAGAAAGTCCTAGGACTACAGGCGAAAGGGCAGGGGGACTTATCGGCTACTTTAGGAAACGTTTCATTCCAATAGGATTGGCCTGCCCCACTTCCCCTGGCAAAAGGGACATGCTGTGGACCCCATTGGCTAAGGAAATTTGACTGGCGGGGTACAGGAGGAGAGCTTTTTCTGCTGCGGCCCCCATCCTTTGGAACATCATGCCAGTCAAGATGAGAGTCCCTAGCCTTCTGAAAGTGCCTGAAAACCTGGCTCTGCTGATTGGCTAGCGGCCCTGGTGGGGCTGTCCCACTCTGGAACTGATTGGTGGACTAAGAAGTAGAGGTGGGTTGCTGGGGGATTTGCAGGGGTCCAGGAGAGACCCGAGCTAAGATTCTGGGCAGTTTGGAGAACCTTCAAATCCCACTCTTGGTGGCCCCGCCCACCCCGCCCCTCCAAAGAGTCCCCATGTGGCCCATTTTGGATGCAGGGCCCATGTAGAGACTCGGGGAGGGTGAAAAATAGGCTTCCCAGAAGTTCAGGGAAGGCCAGAAATTGGCCTGTTTCCAGCTTCCAGAGAGCCTCCGGAGCCCAGGGAGGCTACTTTCACCCTCACAGAGGCTTGGAGAAAGCCTCCGGAGCTTGGGGAGGGCAAAAACGCCCCCCCCCCACCGTGATGCAGAAGGCTGACTAGGCCACGCCCACCATGGCCACGCTCACCCAGCAACCAGGCAGAGAACTCATTGCTAAACGAAGGCCACCCCTGCTGAGAAGAATCCCACCTCCATCCCACTTGTGTATTGGTTTCTTATCTACAGTAGTTTTCTGTTAACTTTTCATGTTCAGTGTTTTCACATTCTCATTGCTTTATGTTGCTGCTTTTATGATGATGTGATCTGCCCAGAGTTGTTCAACAGTGGGGCGGGCAGCAGAAAAATTTAATAAATAAATAAATATATAAAACAGAGGAGGGCGAAGGCAACCGGCTTCTGCCCATTTCCATATCTCTTTTCCCAGTGGGAAATTCTGAAAGTGTGGAGAAAAGACAAGCTGAATTATAGAGAAACAGAGGAGCAGAGATATTGTGTGTGTGTGTGTGTGAGAGAGAGAGACAATAAAAGATCAAACCTACACAAGAATCCATAAATGAAGCAGTGTGATTAGGTAATCATGAGATACCAGATCTTCCAACTACAAAATACAATCCATATGCAATTATTATTGATCTGTAAATGTGGTGATCTAAAGACATTATAGGCTGAGTTCTCAACTTGGTATTTTTATCTGTTTTTTTAAATCCCTGCAATTAATCCTCTGCGTTTCTTTTACAGGAAAAGTAAACTTGCCTTCTTTCTTTATAAATGAAAAGGGAGACCGTTTGGCATTCTGCTGGTTGACAGACATCTATCAGTAATGAAATATTTGCTTTACTGTCTGATTTGATGCCAAAGTCCTGTCTCCAGCTTTATCTTCAGGCCAATGGATTATTTCTGTAATCTGAGAGAAATGAATTTGAATCCTTTTCCCGTGAATATAATAACGATTAGTAATTATTAATGTACAGATAAAATGGGTTCACCAACATTGAGGAACAACCTAGAACTAAGGAGAAATTTCTTGATTTCTTCGTTGTGCCATATTTGTCATTGGACGATGGTGATCATGTTGGCGATTATGTTGGTGATCCTGTTTGCCACATGAAAAATTCCAAACCAGTCCCTTCTGATTTTGGAACCATAATGTTCTTCTTCTGCCTGGATCTCGTTTGCCTTCAATCTTTCCCTGAAGGATTAAGTGAAGGGTGCCATATATTTCTGGGTGTTGCATCACATGTCTGAAATATTCTAACTTTCGCTTTTTTATGGTTTTGATTATTTCTCTTGGGCTTTTCCAGACAGCTAAACTTCCTGACAGGGAGAACAATTAACCAGTGGAACAGCTTGTCTCCAGAACTTGTGGGTGTTCCATCACTGGAGGTTTTTAAGAAGAGATTGGACAGCCATTTGTCTGACATGACATAGGGATTCCTGCCTGAGCAGTGAGTTGGATTAGATTAAAAGACCTCCAAGTAAAAGTGGGGTGGGGATAAATGATAATGGGAGTTGCAATCCAAGAACATCCAGAGGACTTCTCTATTGCCACTGCACCTTAAAGTTCAAGGTTGGAGAGCGTCTTCATTGGAAAACTAGAGACTTCATCATTGGCCAGCTGGTTGTGCTCCTAGAGTGGGGAAAAAAATGGGGAGATAGAAGGGGCCATTTTTGGAAAGTCAGGATTTCTGGTTGAGCAATATTGTAGAAGGTTATTGTTCTCCCACCTCTGTAGTAGTACTTTCCTACTCTAGCAAATGGAACCTGCAATCAAAGTTTGGGCTCAACCAGATTTCTTTCTATAGGTTTGCAATGAAATTATTTCTGGAAGCATCCCCCCCTCCATAATGCCTTCTCTAGCCCCATGCACCCACCATGGGATAAATTTGAACACTTGGGAATGACTTGAGAGTCGAACATACTTTGGATCATATTGCATTCTGATGCACAACAGATACCCAAATAAATTGAGTGTCAGCAAAAGAGAAAGACGCCCAGACAAAGTAAGGTAAATTGCTCAAAGGTTGCCTTGCAAAAGAGCTGACATGCTGAGCCAGCAAGATGCATAAATAACTAGAAGTTGAAGGCTGTTATTAGCATCTGGGTGAAATTGTGCTTAAATGAGGTGAGGAAAATGGATATAAAATCCAGCCTGGGATTTCAGTGGGGAGAAGTGAAGGAAAATATCTGCCTCTCATATATTAATTTGATCTGGCCATTCGAATCTGTGGTTACAAATCTCCAAGCATCCACAGAACCAATTGCACAGTTTCTTAATAATGCAACTATCTTCTGGAACAGATGACATACTTCTCTAAAATGGCACAGGGCAACCACATGGAACCTAAAGGGAAATCATTTCTCTCAAAAAAATTGCACATCGTTCCTTTGGCCAATATCCTTTTAATAGAACAATGTAGACACTGAATGGGGCAACAGGCCAACAGGATGTAATGCCTCTGACAAAATCTGACCAAAAAAAAGGAGCTGAAATTCAAATAAATTCCATTTTGCTGGCAACATGCACACATTGCAAAATCCCTCACCATCAACCCAGGCCAGAAAATAAAAAGTTCCTTTATTTATCCCTTCTTCTTCCATCTACAAAGGCATTTGCAATGGCAAGAAACCTCTTTTTGTTTTTGTTTTTTTAAAAAATGTCCTGGGCTTAGCTGTGGAACTAAGTGTAAAGTTTACAAGAGGTTGATTATCCAGTTAACATTTGGGCAGCCCAGCTTTTCGACTGCTGTTGGAAAACCCACCCAGGGCCATCTTTTAAAACAACGGCAATGAGTTGTTGAAGGTAGAAGACAGTCTGTGGGGTAAGCATAACTTAGCTGGGGCAAAGTTTCAAGAAATAATATGCCTATTTCTGGAGCTTCTCTGCTCTGAGATAAATTGGTCATTTCCATGGAAGGTATGTATGTATGCAGGGGTGGGCTTCACAAATTTCAGCAAAGGGTTCTCTGCCCGGTTGCTGGGTGGGCGTGGCCATGATGGGCGTGGCCTAGTTGGCCTCCTGCACCACGGCGGGGGCAAGGCGTTTTTGCCCTCCCCGGGCTCTGGAGGCATTTCTCAAGCCTCTGGGAGGACAAAAATGACCTCACCAGGCTCTGGAGGCTCTCTGGAAGCCAGAAATGGGCCCATTTCCAGCCTTCCCGAACTTCCGGGAGGCCCATTTTTTTTTTTTTAAAGTTTTTATTAATTTTCTACAAACAAACAAGACAGACAAAACATAAAAACATCAACTCTTATATGTACATCCAGTGTGTCAGTTGGTTCATCATTTTTGTGCATTCATTCTGTAGTCTCAATTACAATTATGTTACATAACAACTCATATTATCAGTCCAAACTTATATATCCTAATATCACTAAAAAAAGATTTTGACTATATTTTTAATCATTCATGCTTAATGAGCTAACAATACTTTAAACCAGTTTACTCTATAACAAATCATCTAATCATATCAAATCAATCCTAAGAAATCCTTTATAAATATAATATCAAATAGCAAAATAATAGCAAAATAAAGATATTCCTTACTATCTAGCATTCTGAATATTCTATTATCGTATTTTATCATCTAACCATTTATAAAAAAGATCCCAAATTTCGTAAAATTGTTTATCCTCTTGCTCTCTAATTTCAAATGTCAATCTGCTCATCTCAGCACATTCCAATATTTTCTTAATAATTTCTTCCTGTAATGGTATTTTCTCATTCTTCCAATTTTTAGCAAATACAATCCTGGCCGCTGTTAATACATTTACAATCAGGTATTTCAAATCTTTACTATATATATCAGGTAAAATTCCCAATAAGAAGATCTCTGGTTTCAAATCTATATGTTTCTTTGTCATTTTTTCCAACCACATGCGAATTATAGTCCAATATTTTCTAGCATCCTCACAAGTCCACCACATATGGTAATACGAGCCGGGTATCTGATGACATTTCCAGCATTTTTCAGATTTGTTCTTAAACATTCTTGCTATTCTTGTCGGAGGAAAGTGCCACCTGTAAAACATCTTATACAAGTTTTCTTTATATGCTGTTGACATTGTCATTTTATAATTTTGAGACCACAATTTCTGCCATTTCTCTAAATCAATCCCATATCCAAAATTCTTCCCCCAAACAATCATAGTTTCTTTGACTTGTTCTTCCTCTAATTTCATTCCCAGTAAATAACCATATAATTTTTTAATCACCTTCTCATCAGTACCCATCAAGATCTTATCTAAATCAGTCTGTTTATCATAAAATCCCTCCGTTTTAGAATCTTCATCATACCTTGAGTGTATTTGTGCATATGAAAACCAATTCATCCTTATACCTTGTTCTTCTAAGTTTTGGATCGATTTAAGTTCACCCTTTTCATCCAAAAGTTCCCCATATCTAACTGTTTGTTCCTTCTTGTAAATTATAGGATAGGAAAATGCTTCAATGGTCGATAACCAGACTGGAATTTTCAAATAACATTGTCTTTTTATCTTCTCCCAATTTAACCACAAAGACTCCCGTACATAATGTCTTCTAAAATAACCCTGTGTTTTAGTTCCCTTATACCATAAAAAAGCATGCCAACCCAACAGCAAGTCATGTCCTTCTAATGTCAACAACCTATGTTTCCTTAATGTTATCCATTCTTTGACCCACATCAAACTTGCAGCTTGATAATACAATTCCCAATTAGGCAGACCAAAACCTCCTCTAATTCTAGCATCTTGCAAAAGCTTTAGCTTTATTCTCGCTTTTTTACCTTGCCATATAAACTTCAACATAATTTTATTTAAATCTTCAAAATAGTCTTTTCCAAGCCTAATTGGTATTGTTTGAAACAAGAATAAAATTCTAGGTAAGATATTCATCTTAATTGTTGAAATTCTCCCTATTAATGACAATTGCAAGTTTTCCCATTTCTTCAAATCTGTAGTTATCTGTTGTTTAAGTTTAATATAATTATTCTCCTTAAATGTGCTACATCTTGTTGTCAAATATATCCCCAAATACTTAACCTTATTTGTAACTTGAATTTTCAAAAGATCTGCCAATTCTTCTCTCTGTCTCAATAACATATTCTTTGTCAAAATCTTTGTTTTATCTTTATTTATTTTCAAACCAGCCACCTCTCCATATGATTCTATCCTTTCCAGTAACTTTGGAGCTGTTTCAATCGGATCTTCCAAAATAAAAGCTAAATCATCAGCAAAAGCTTGTAGCTTAAATTCTTCCTTCTTAATTTTCATTCCTTTTATGCTTTTATCATCCCTAATATTTCTATTCAACACTTCCAAGGTCAACACAAATAGCAAAGGAGATAGGGGGCATCCTTGTCTTGTGCCTTTCCTTATATTAATAAAATCTGTAAGTTCCCCCTCCATCATTACCTTTGTTGTCTGTTTATTATATATAGCTTCTATTGCTTGAATAAATTTTTTAGCAAAACCCATCTGCTCCAATAATAATAACATAAATCTCCAGTTCACATTGTCAAATGCATTTTGAGCATCTAGGAATATCAAAGCCATTTGCTTTTCAGGATGAGCCTCATAATATTCCAAAGTGTCCAAAATTACTCTCATATTGTCTCTAATTTGTCTCTTTGGCAGAAATCCATTTTGATCTGAGTGAATAAAATTATTTAAATATTTTTTAAGTCTTTCTGCTAAGATTGAAGCAAAGATTTTATAGTCTGCATTCAATAAAGAAATAGGTCTATAATTCTTAATTTGCAATGGGTCAGTCTCTTCCTTTGGTATAAGTGTAATATAAGCCTCTGACCATGTTTTAGGTATCATCTTTTTTAACATAACTTCATTCATAACTTCTAACAATGGGATGCTCAATAATTCTTGAAATGTTTTATAAAATTCTACTGGAAGCCCGTCTGGGCCCGGAGCTTTCCCATTATTTTGTCTCTTAAATGCTTCATTTAGTTCCATCATTGTTATATTGCTTTCTAGCATTTCTTCAGTCTCTTTAGGTATCTTTGGTAAATTAGCTTCCTGTAAATACTGTTTGACTTTTTCTTCATCAATATTCTCTTGTTTATATAGTTGCCCATAAAAATCTCGAATAATTTCTTTTTTCTCCTTATTCCCATAACAAACTTGGCCTTGTTCATCTATTAACTTCAATATTTTTCTTGATTCCTTCTCTTTTCTCAATTTATATGCTAGCCATCTACCTGGTTTATTTGCATCTTCAAAATAATTCTGTTTAGAGTTTCTAATTTTCTGTGCCAGTTCTTCTTTCTCTATTAATTCCATTTTATGTTTGATTACATCCAGCTTCAATTTAATATCCTTTTTCTGTGGCATTTTCTGTAATTCTTTTTCAAGAGTTTTATACTCATTTTCCAAGGCCTTAGAAGCTTGCCTTTTCCTAATATTCTTTTTTCTTGTATAATCTATTATCAAACCTCTAGCGTATGCCTTCATAGTGTCCCACACATTTTGCGTTGAAGTATCTTCTTTTTTATTTTCTCTGAAGAAAAAAGCCAATTCCTTCTCCATCCATTGTGTAAAATCTTTCTCCTTTAAAATAGTATTATTTAATGTCCATCTCGATCTTTTTTTTTGTCCCTTCCATTTAATTGTCATTGGGCTATGATCTGCCCAGGTACTTGTTTCAATGCTTGTTTCTTTAATATTAGATATTAGTTCTGTTGAGATCCAAATCATATCTAATCTGGACCATGATAAATGTCTATTTGAATAAAAAGTATATTGTTTAGCTTTAACGTTTCTTTCTCTCCAAATATCTTTTAAAGTTAATTCATCTATCATTTTAAAAAAGGACCTTGGGAGAGCCTTTCTATTTTGCTTTGTTGTTGTTGCTATATAGTCCAGTTTATTGTCCACAATTCCATTAAAATCTCCCATCATAATTATATTAACATAGTCCAGTCCAATTATTTTCATGTGCAGCTTTTTATAAAATTCTTCTTGTTTATCATTCGGAGCATAAATTGCAATCAAGAGTATTTTTATATTATTATCCATTATTTCTACCATTAATACTCTTCCATCTTCATCCGAGTAAATCAATTTTGCTGGAATAGCCTCTTTAATGTATAAAACCACACCTCTTTTCTTACATTGAGTCAAAGAGGTAAATATTTTCCCTAATTTTGGTTGTAATAACAATTTTTCATGTTGTTTTTTAATATGAACTTCTTGTAAACAAATTATATCAAATTTTAATTTCTCTAATTTATGAAAAGTTTTCCTTCTTTTAACAGCTGAATTAAGTCCGTTTATATTCATTGTAATCAGTTTTTTTTCCTCCATGATTATGCTTTATATTTAGGTCTAACAGCTCTCGTGGATCTCACTTCACGCTGTTCTTTGTTATCAATCTGTCCCCCTATTGCTCCTTTCTCTTTTTCAGTCTCCAGTTGTTCATCTTGAAACTCAATTAATGAACCCTCTTTCTCTGCTTCCTCTCTTCTTCCTCCGAAAAATTCTGCATGAAAAAGTTCTGCTTTCTCAACTGAGTCAATTCTATGTCTCTGCTCTTGCCACGTAAACATTAATCCTTCTGGAATCAGCCATCTATAATTCACTTCGTTTTCCAATAGTATTTTGGTCAGAAATCGATATTCTCTTCTCATCTCTCTCACTCTTCTAGGTATTTGTTTTAAAACCACAACCTCTTTACCCTTGTATTTCAGTATTTTCTCTCTTGCTACTTGCAATATTTGCGTTTTAATGGATTTTTTGGTAAATCTAATATGGACTTCCCTGGGTAATTTATTTCTCATCGCATATCTTGTATAGACTCGGTATATCTCATCTATTCCATCCATTATCTTTTCCTCTGTGATTTCCAAAGCATCTGCCAAAATTTCTATCATTACTGCTGCCAAATTTTCTCCTTTTTCCTCCTCTATATTTTGAAATCTAAGGTAAAATTCTGACCTTTCCATCTCCCACCTCAACATCCCACCTTTTTCTTGTTCAACCGCTGTTAATCTGCTGTCAATATTTCCAATCTTCTTCTCTCTTTGTTTTCCTTCTTCCTCAATTTTTTGGAATCTCTCCTCATACTTAACCATCATTTGTTTAATATTTTCCACTTTTTCATCAGTCTTCTCTATTCTTTGTTCAATATTTTCTGTTCTTTGTTCAATATTTTCTGTTCTTTGTTCAATATTTCTTGTTCTTTGTTCAATGATATCTGATTTTGTCTTGAGTTCTTGGATTCCTTGCATAATCATCTGTAACTGTAAAGTTATTTTTTCTTGTTCCTTATCTTGCTTCAACATTGTCTGAATTAAACGTTGTCCTCCAGCTGGTGGGGAAGCAGAGGTAGAAGCAGAAATGCCAGATGGTATTGGTTTCTTGCTCATTTCAATATTTCCAAAACTTCAAGTTCTTCTTAACTTTTAATCCAACTGGTAGAGCAGCCAATTATAATCCAAAATGGAGAACTCCAATAGTAAAAAACACGAAACCAAAGAAGAAACAAAAAAAAAAGGAAGAAGAAAGATCTTCAGGTTCTTCTAGACCCTAATCCAATTACGAGATAGTCCACCATAAAAAAGGAAAAAATAGAAAGGAAAAAACAAACAAATCCAAAAATAATAATATTGATTAAAAGCAAAGAAAAAGGAAAAAGCAAAAGGAGAAAAAAGAAAAACAAAAAACAAAAAGTTCCTTCAGATTCTTCACACCTCAATCCAATTAAAAAATCTCAATAATCCAAAAAAAATAAAAAAATAAATCAACCACAACAACAAAATAATCCAAAAAGATAAATATGAAAAGCAAAAAAGTCCCAATAGAAAAGAAAAGAAAAATAAAGAAGAAAAAAGAAAAAACTCTGAGGCTTTCCCTTTAAAGTAAAAGGCAAAAATAAAAATATTACTAAAATTAAGATTTAGAAAAAGGCTAGCGAATGGGGTATATATAAGAAGACACACTGCACTTTGTTATTTATCCAAGGCTCTTGTTATGACTCTCTTCTCCAGCAGCTTCAAAGCCAAACCTCAAGTGTTGATAACAGTCCAGGAAAGCACCTGCAATAATATTTTACTGTGCTCTCCCTCTATCTTATCAGGTTAAAAAGTCCTTGAAATGAGGTCTTTTTGCAATTCTCTCCAATTCAAATAAAGATACTTTCAAGCCTCTAGTTGGCAGTGTTACAAAGTTTCTTAATGCTCTTTCTCCCCCCCCCCCGCCAGAGAAAAGGAATAATATATACAGAAAAAAAAGGAAAAAATAGCCAAAGGGAGCCTCTATCCTAAAGAAAGTTAAAAAATCAAAGGGAGCATAAAAATATATATAAAAGAAAATTCAATCCGGTTATCTACAAAGTCACAGTAAAATCTTTCCCAAAAAGTATAAAGAAAAGAAAAAAAAAAGCCAAGCCTCAATTTGACATCACTTTAAAAAACGCCGCTCAAAACAATTTCAGTCAAAAAAAAAACTCACAGCTTTCTTCTTTATATCGAATGAACTTTCCAACCTTAGCGAATTTACAGCACAAAAAAGTTTTTCTCACCCAGCCGACACACTTCACTTCAATCACTTTCCTTCCGGAGCTGTCCCGACTTCAGCAGCTATGGAGGCTGCCTCTCCGCCGCCAGCAAAAGGGCTTCTTCCGGATCTAACCAGAGATTTTGCGATATCTCTGGGATCCTGGAACAATGCCCTTCACGATCACCGTCTCTACGGGACGGTTTAGGTCCGTTAGGACCGACCAGGGGCGAAAATATCGGCTGCGATCTCAGAGCCCTGAGATCGCAGCTGTATCGCCGGAACGAAGCTCCGCCTTCTCCGGGAGGCCCATTTTTCACCCTCCCTGAACCTTTGCACATGTCCTGCACTTACCTGCATCCAAAACGGGGCACCTGGGGACTCCTGGGAGGGGAGGGGTGGGCAGGGCCAGCCAGGAGTGGGATTTGGGGGTTCTCCAAACTATACAGTACTTAGCTAGGGGCTCTCCCAAACCCCTGCGAACCCCCAGCAGCCCCATCCCTGGATGTATGCATTTTCTCCATACATCTGAATGGGAAATAATCCTTGCTAACCCTGTCAGGGTAAAAGCCAGGCAGAGAAAAGGTAGCAGGTTGCGCCAGAAACCCCAGTATTTACCCGAATTTTGGATGCTATGCAACGGTATCATCCCTGACCTGTGCAGGAGCTGGAATAAAGGATGGGAGCTCAACCCTGCCTCACAGCAGCACTTAGGTCTCAAATGTGGGCTTGCTAACCTTCAGCCCGGTGTCCTAACCACTCGAGCCACCATACTCTGTGTACTGAAAATCCTTATAATCCAATCTGCAATTAGGAATTCTTATTTTAAGGGCTACAATTGCAGAAAGAACGAGAAAGATACAGTGCTTAATTCTTATATTTTTTGCAGATATTTATATTGCACTCCTGGGTGATCAAGGATGTTTGGGAAAAGCTAACATTCTGTACTTCTCTGGAAGAAGAGCCTTTAAGACAAATCTGCTTCCAGCCAGAAGGGAAACTCTTGAATATAAGTGAAAAATTCCTTTATAACCCTTTTTCATTTCAAAGCAATCATAGATGATTAAACTACTGTAAATAGTGGTAAACAATATGAGGTTACCAAGGAGAGTTGATGCTTCAAGGGCAAGCAAGATTCCTGGCACTTTCTTATCATAACAAAGTAGTTACATAAACAAACATCATTATAGGATATAATTAAAGGGTAGAGGTCTACTTATTAAAAAATATAAAAATAACTTCTCATCTTTACCCCTTACGGCTAAATAATTGCCTTTGTAGCTGGCTTTGAAACTGTATTGCACATGTGTTGAATTGTAACTACTTGCAACCAACATATACTGGGTTCTTGGTCCCCTGAGGTTAGATCCAGTGACTCACTACATTAAAAATTATCGCGAAATGATTGTTTGGATCCTTTCCTCAAACTCCATCCAAGTTTATTGTTTAGTTATTATTTAGTGATTATTGTAAGACATGGACTTTGGAACCGGGCTGTGGAAGTGGTGGACGGGTGTGCATGTTAAGTTGTGTTTGTTAAGGTGACCAACTTTTTTACAATGAGAAGGAGGACACAAATGAAGAAAAAGAACAAAGCCTCTTGCGCGTGGCACACTCACTCAAAACAATTCCCCTGTGTGCAGTGCACGCATTTCATTATCGCGTCTCACTGCACTGTAGTGAGCCTTGACAAATTGTCATGTCAAATATAAATACATCACATCACACACAACGGATCGGATCGGCATAGATCAAATAGGGAGATTTACAATTAGTTTCCAAATATCAAAAAGGAGGACATGTAGGAGGATACTTTTTGAGAGAGGGCAGAACTTACAAAAGGAGGACTGTCCTCCCTAAAGGAGGACAATTGGTCACCTTAGGTTCATGAAAGTAGCACCTGTGCAGTCAAAACCTTCCCCTCCAACTCCCTCTTCACTCTGGCTCATGGATGGGGCTGCCGGGGGTTTGCAGGGGTTCAGCAGAGCCCCTAGCTAAGATTCTGCGCAGTTCGGACAACCCCCAAATCCCACTCCTAGCTGGCCCCACCCACCCCTTCCCTCCTTTCCCAGGAGACACTACGTGGCCTATTTTGAATGCAGATAAGTGCAGGATTTGCACGGAGGCTTGGGGAGAGTGAAAAACGGGCCTCCCAGAAGCTCAGGAAGGCTGGAAATGGGCCTGTTTCCGGCTTTCAGAGAGCCTCTGCAGCCCGGGGAGGCCGTTTTTGCTCTCCCAGAGGTTTGAGGAAAGCCTCCAGAGCGGAGGTGGTATTCAGCAGGTTCTGACCAGTTCTGGAGAACCAGTAGAAGAAATTTTGAGTGGTTTGGAGAACCAGCAAACACCTCCTTTGACTGGCCCCGCCCCCATCTATTCTGTAGTGAGTCACTGGATCTAGCCTCAGGGGACCAAGAACCCAGTATATGTCGGTTGCAAGTAGTTACGATTCAACACGTGTGCAATACAGTTTCAAAGCCAACTACCTAGGCAATTATTTAGCCGTAAGGGGTAAAGATGAGAAGTTATTTTTATATTTTTTAATAAGTAGACCTCTACCCTTTAATTATACACTATAAGGAAGTTTGTTTATGTAACTACTTTGTTATGATAAGAAAGTGCCAGGAATCTTGCTTGCCCTTGAAGCATCAGCTCTCCTTGGTAACCTCATATTGTTTACCACTATTTACAGCAATTTAATCATCTATGATTGCTTTGACCCAGCTTATTGGCTGGGTCTTCTTTTGTTGCCCTGCACAGGAAAATGGAGCTGGAAAGCAGGTTAGGAGGGTTGGGGAGGGAATGGGGATTTTACAGTAGCCTTCCCCTGCCATGCCTACCAAGCCAACGTCCACAGAACCAGTAGTAAACATTTTTTTAATCCCACCACTGCTCCAGAGCCTGGGGAGGGTAAAAACATGCCCCCCCCCCAGTGTGGCCACACCCACTCAGCAACCAGGCAGAGAACCCTTTGCTAAAATTTTTGAAGCCCAGCCCTGCCCCGGCTGCTGCTGCCGCTGATCTCAGCCAGAAGGGTTGTGTAACGCTGTTGTGAGACAAATCCTGCACAGGGCTTTGGCAAGAGCTTGCTTATTTAGCAATAAAACCCACCCAGCATTTTTAAGCCCTTTTAAAGTGGCTCCTTTACCCATAAGTCAAACACTGTGTCATCTGCAGGCCTTTCAGCCTCACAAGGGACACCCTACACTCCTCCAAGAAAGGGTTAGATAACCTTGTTATTCAAGTTTGGATGGATGAATCAACCATACAAAGTCCACATAAATATATCTTGCGCTGATTAATGGTGGCAATAAATTTGACTCGATCACTTCTGGTATTTTTCTCCTCCCCTACTAGTAAGTGCAGCCTTTTGGGTCTCTTCATTTGTCTGGCAGCAACCTTAGTGGCTGTTTTGCTTTTGACCTTCTGGGTATTTCCCCTCCCTTTTCTGTGAATGCTGCTCCCTATAAAAGAGGAAAGAGCAGTAGGGTGGATCAGGGTGAGCCAAGAACTCTTCTTCTATTCCTCAAACCCAGAGAAATCTCCTCAATTGTGGAAGGTAAGAATTGTGGCAGGCTTTTGCCCCGTGCATTTGTATTCTCCATCATGCAACACGTAGCTTGTATCTGTACGATTGAATGATGGAACTTCCTCTTTCAATAGGTAGTTAATCCACTATTCTATTCCCCCTGCCCCTTTGAAGAATAAACTGGCATTCTTCTCTTGCATCTTGCAGGTATCATTAGATTATTTAGCTATACCCAAATAAAGGCTAATGAGTTTCCTTAAATTGAAGTAATGGCTATTTTCAGTCGCATAAGGAAATAGGCTGAGTGCCATGGCCCACAGCGTATTGAGCCATACAATGGATCTGGTGCATGGAGAGAATTTTTGTTTACTTGTTGGGAGGTTAATCTTTTTTCTCTTAACAATATAGAATAAATGGCCTATCTCCTCCTTAACAGGTTGGAAAGATCTGGAGATTAAAAAAAGATATTGCCCATAGAAAGGGGGAGCTGCCTTGGGTTCAGAACTGGTGCTAAATTGGATTTTGGATTTTGACCTGAGTAAAGGGGAAGGGGAGATGACCAAAGAAATGGGAAGGGCTTGCCCTGCTGACTTCTGCCTAATAAATCCAAAGAAATTTAGCCTTTCATCAGGAAATCTCTATACCAGGCAATGGCCCTTGTTCATGTTTATATCCTACTTAACATTTCTTCTTATATTCCTTTTGTGTCCTGTAGCTATGGGGCTGCTATCACTGCTACTCCTTTCATCCTTAATGCTGCAAAATGGTGAGTAAACCCCAACCCAACGGAGGAAGCTCATTCCCAAATCTCAGGCCAGTCCATCCATGTCTGTCTGTTTTGTTTGTCTGTCTTCTCTTTCTCTCACAGCCTAACCCATGATAGCCAATGTGTCATTGTGCGGTGATACAGACTTTAAATGAACCATAGTTGGCTAGACTTACCCAATATATGAAAGCCCACGATAAGGTATTAGACTAGGACTGGAGAGATCCTAAAAAGTTATTGTGTGATTTTGGATCTCTCTCTCTTGCTTCCCCCACCCAACTCCCTGATAGAATTGTGGTCATTGGGTGATCTTAGACATCCATCTTTGTCTGTCTGTCTGTCTGTCTGTCTGTCTGTCTGTCTATCTATCTATCTATCTATCTATCTATCTATCTATCTATCTATCTATCTTCTATATCATCTATCTATATCTAATCTATATCTACCTAATTTATCTCTATCATCCTCATCCTCATCTCTCCTATCCTATCTATATCTATCTATCTATCTATCTATCTATCTATCTATCTATCTATCTATCTATCTATCTATCTATCATCTATTATCTATCTATTTCTAATCTATATCTACCTAATCTACCTCTATCATCCTCATCCTCATCTCTATCTATCTATCTATCTATCTATCTATCTATCTATCTATCTATCTATCTATCTATCTCTTATCTACACAACACTCTCTCTCCCTCTCCCTCCCTCCCTCCCTCTCTCTCTCTCTCTCTTTTTCTCCTCCCTGCCCCCAAATATTACAGAATTGTTGTTGTGGGAAACACTATGCACCGCCTTGAGTTCCTGAAGTGAAAGTATGAAAAATGTAAGAAATAATAAAATAAATTAAACTTGTAAATGCTATCTCTTCAACAGTGACAAGGAAAGCGAAACATAAACTATTGGCGCCTTTCAATTTGGCCCAGAGCCCTTTCCCAAATGTGTTCCCTTCTCTCCCCCTTCTACTTTCTTCTTTCTTGGGGTATTTTATTGTTATTCTTTCCTGACCTCAGTTTTCCACACCTTTGTATCCTTTTCACAGGCCAAGGGTTTTCAAGCTCCCAGGGAAAGCAATTCATCACGGCCTTCATGGAGAATTTTGAGACCAACAGGCCTTCTGAAACAAGCTTGAAGTTATTTCTTGTGGGCCATGGCAATGACACCAGGGTCTCCGTGACAGTGACCAAGTCTTCTTCCCGCCAGTTTTACTCTGTTCTAGGAGGTGAAACGGTGCCCGTGGATCTCCCCATGAGTTTGGAAATGAAACGCAGTGGCATTTTTGCCCATTCCATTGTGATTGAGGCTGAGCATGACATTTCAGTGATCTCATTTAACCGAAAATTGTATTCCGTTGCGAGCATGACCCTCTCCCCGGTCCATGAACTTGGCGATACCTATTATGTCATCACACCTCCGGGCACCATTACAGACAGTTACCAGAAAGAATTGGCTGTCATAGCTTGGAAGACTCCTACCCAAGTCACCATTGAACCGCAAGGCAAAATCATCTTCAAGAGACAGTCATACGTGGCAGGGAGTACCCTCACGGTAAGCCTCAAACCTTTCGAAGTTCTTCAGTTGCAAAGTGCGGAAGACTTGTCTGGCACCAAGATCCAGTCCTCGGCTCCCGTGGCAGTCTTGACTGGCCACGTCTGCGTTCAAGAAAATTATTACTGCGATCACGTCGCGGAGCAACTTCTGCCCGTCTCCAAGTGGGGCCAGACCTTCATCGTTCCTCCGGTGCCTCTGCAGACCAGTTTCGATATTATCTTTGTGGCGGCTTGTCAAAACACACGTGTTGTTTATCAGTCAGGACAGGACAAAGGCTTTCAAGATATGGTGCCGGGAGAAATCGCCCGGTTACCGGTCCAGATGTCTCAAGCACTTTACATTTCTGCCGATGCTGGAATCCAGGTGACTTATTTTTTCACAGGGATCAAGATCAGGAACATAGGATATGATCCCTTTCTCATCAACGTCCCTGATGTCACCAGTTATGGCCTGGCCTACCGAATTGATGGTCTCAGCAAGTTTGACAACCATGTCCTTCTCATAGCAAAAAGCTCCGAAACTGCTACCTGGGATAAATCTGTGGTGGCAGGCATTCAATGGCAATTGGTCCCTGGCTCAGAGTATTCCTGGGTAGAATATAATTGGAAAGCTGATCTCAACCAAGATTCACTTTTCCTGGAGAATCCTCAAACTGCCTTCGGGGTGTTGGCCTACGGAATCAAGAATTATGAAGGCTACGGTTTTGCTCCATCACCTTTTGGCACGCTCGGTAAAGAAATTGCCCTTTGTATAATAGTCAGCACTATGTCTCATATTTTAAGATTCTCTCATAATTATTTCTTTTGATTTAGAAGAATCTCTCATATGATTGCTAATGCTGTGTCAATGGACCTACCTTCTAATTTCCTCTAGGTTTTTTCCCCGGGCATTTGCATTTTATTTGTGATTGTAGCTTTCTTTAACGTTATCTGAGGTTGGTTTCTTTCCCTCTCAGCCATTTTGCAGCTTTCCTGGACTCCCTGATCTGGAAAAAGCCTGAGAGAGGATTTTTCAATTTTATTTATTTTAAAAAGACCCTTATTTATTACGTAGACATATGTAACAGAAGAAGAAGTAAAAGGGGGGAAAAAAAGCAAGTTATAAACAAAGAAGAACTTTACAAGCACTCCCTCCTTCACAAAGTGTGGTTGTAAGTTGAGGTCTACCCTATATCGATTTGTCCAGAAAACTTCACTATATCGATTTTTGTCACAAAAACTT
The DNA here is from genome assembly GCA_033807585.1 of Hydrophis major. Taxonomy (NCBI): domain Eukaryota; kingdom Metazoa; phylum Chordata; class Lepidosauria; order Squamata; family Elapidae; genus Hydrophis; species Hydrophis major. Next base: position 9,820,274 of record CM066336.1, read on the forward strand.
CACTTTAAACTCCTTTTTGTTTTAGTACAGGAAGCAAAACTGGTTGGAATAGTCATCTGGCATGCATCGCTCATTGTGAATTTTTTTTAAAAGTATTTATGTATCATACTGCAAAAGTGACAGATTTGTAGATCTCCCAGCAGGGGGGAAAAATTGACCAAATCAACAAAAGTTGAAGTCATTTCCCGAAAGTCAAATACAGCTTTCAGCACATGCAAGCCCATTTCTCAAGCTGTACCACATCATTGTGAAAAAAGTATTTACTTATTAAACACACACACACACACACACACAGACATGGCTGTGCTTTCAGAATGATTCTGTAGCAAAGAACAGATGTTCACAATCTTCATTGGTGTCATCAGTTTACTTTTCAGCCGACGCAACAAAGACCAAAGCTTTGCCAAGATCATAGCTTGGTTTCTTAACCCCATCTCAAGGCTGCACATTTCTAGCTTACTGTGGGAGAACAGGAATGGTTTGGAGGAATGTGTGAGATTGCAATGGGCTGGGCAGCTGGAATTGGATCCTATACTTGGCAGGCCTTGGGTTTTGTGCCTTTCCCACTTGACACATGGGATATTTTCTTATTTTGTCACTTGTTCAGCGGCAGTACAAGTAATTGAGCCCTGCACTCCGTCAGTGAGCAATGTTAAGAGGTATGGACTTCAACTCCCACAATTTCTCAGTCAACGTGCCAGATGGGGAATTCTGGGAATTGAAATCCACACATCTTAAAATGGCTGATGTTAAGAAACAGCACATTAAGGCAAAGGGGTGTGGGGAAACACCACCAAGATTTGAATCACAGTTCCTAAATATTTTTGTATTTGTGTCAATGCTCCCACATAATTTTAACATTATGGTCTCCAGGACTGGAGGAAGAGCCAGTTTTCCATCATCTTCTGAAACTCCAGTTGAGTTGGGGGCCATCCAGTTCCCTGGAGGGAAGTTATTCCATACAGCCAGCACCAAAATAAGGTCCAGTTGATGTGGAATCTGACTAGCCAATTGCAAATGAATGCTATCCATATAGAATAGAATATTTTATTGGCCAAGTGTGATTGGACACACAAAGAATTTGTCTGGGTGCATAAAACCTCTCAGTATACATACAAGAAAAGTTACATTCATCAGGAGTTGAGAATCATCAGGTACAATATTTAATGATAGTCATAAGGTACAAATAAGCAATCAAATCATACTAGGAAACAGTCAATATAAATTGTAAGGATACGAGTGACAAAATTACAGTCATACAGTCATAAGTGGGAGGGGATGGGTGATAAGGAGTGGTGAGAAGATTAACAGTAATAATAGTGCAGACTTTGTAAATAGTTGGACGGTGTTGAGGGAATTATTTGTTTAGCAGAATGATGGCTTTCGGGGAAAAACTGTTCTTCTGGTGTGCAGTGTTCTATAGCATCGTTTTGAGGGAAGGAGTTGAAATAGTTTATGTCCAGGATGTGAAGGGTATGTAAATATTTTCATAGCCCTCTAATATGTGTTTTTCTTCTCAAGGAAAGTTACCTTACTCTCCCTAAGGGTGCTGAGATTCCCTTTGCCTTTTTTGATCATTGTTTTGCTTAGCTCCAGTTCCAGACCAGGTTCCTGTCCCATTGACCTGCCCCGAGAACAGCCACTATCTATCCTGCGGAAATGCCTGCCCAGCAACGTGTTCTGACCGAACTGCTCCATCCAGATGTGAAAATACCTGTGCAGAAGTCTGCCAATGTGACGAAGGCTACCTCTTCAGTGGAGAGAAATGTATTCCCAGGGAGAGTTGCAACTGCACTTACAAAGGTGTGACCTACAGAGCAGGAGAGGAGTTTTGGGCTGACGAAAACTGCCAGTCCCGTTGCAGGTGTGATAACAGATTAGGTAGAACCATGTGTGAGAAGTCTTCTTGCAAAGCCAAGACAAAATGCATTGTGGTGAATGGTGTTCGTGGCTGTCACGCCACTACCTACAGTACCTGCATTGCATCAGGGAATCTACATTACCTTACCTTTGATGGAACCAAATACGATTTTGTGGGAAGCTGTGTGTATCAGATGGTGGGTGTCTGCTCCAAAAACCCAGCCCTCACCCCGTTTTTGGTCACGGTGGAGAACAACAATCGAGGCTATAAGTCCGTGTCTTTTACCAAAGCGGTGACCTTGGAGGTCTACAACATGACCATCAGCCTGAGCAAAAGTGCCCAAGGTCAGATTGAGGTATGGTGGTTGAACATTGGAGAAGCATGGGGGAAATGTAAATTTGGTAATTAGGACCACTTAAAATACTCTATGGAAGCACACCCAGTCTTTTGCATGCAATTCTCATTTTCCTATATAACGAGACTGTCAGGGTTCCAACAGATGCCCTAATTAATTCATGAGCCTCAAGCCAAGTTTCAAAAGAAATCCAATTATTTATTAGGAGCAACATATCGGCACTTCCCCAGTTACAGTTGCCTCTGTCCTACGTAATTTACTGTCCACCTATGAGCCTGTTTCCTTCCTCCTCTCACGTTGTGTCATAAATCACATTCTCCAACAGAGCACTTTCACAGACTGTAGAAAATACCTCTCTCTGGCTGGCTCTGGTAATCTGGGATACAATGTGGAGAAAGGCATGCCTGTTATGTGCTGCTGGTCATAGCAACCAAACTGCTCCATCAGATCTCCCCCACTCCTTCTTATGGCAACTTGAGAGCAAGCCAGGAATGCTTTATGAGTTAACAGATACTTTGGAGGATTTTTAGAATAGAGCTCAAGAAAGTGCTATAGGTTTATTTTGCAAAATGGGGAGAAATATTACCACAGATAGGGACTTTTGCTGTTTCTATGGGGGGAAAAGTTGAACCCTGCAAACCATTCACTAACGTTCTTCTGTTGCAGAAGGTACTTATGAATGTGACACCCAATCCTGCTTCCTCTAAATTCTGTAACAAAAAATGCACACAAAAGTGATTTATAAAGCTGTACTTTATGCAGAATATGTCATCTTTTTGTTTGATGATTCCAAACAAAAAAGAAAGGAAAGAATACTAAGAGAGGAGTCCTTGGTGCTGTCTGAGCTTGGTTGTTTTCTTGTAGATGTTCCTCAGTGATAGCTGTTGACTAGTTTGGGTAATTAAACATCTGGAAGAAAACAACCAAGCTCAGAGAGCATCAAGAACCCCTCATTTCAACCTTGAGCTTCAAGTATTTTCATTTATTAGCATGCTAAGTACCAGTGAAATAGTTTTATGTGGCCAAATTAAAAGTTTACTTGGGATTCATTCATTCATTTATTCATTCATTCAATCATATGAGCCAAGGTGGCACAGTGGTTAGAGTGCAGTACTACAGGCTACTTCTGCTGACTGCCAGCTCACTACAAATTGGCAGTTCAAATCCCACCAAGCTCAAGGTTGACTCAGCCTTCCACCCTTCCGAGGTGGGTAAAATGAAGACCAAGATTGTTGGGGCAATAGGCTGACTCTGTAAACCACTTAGAGAGGGCTGTAAAGCACTATAAAGCGGTATATAAGTCTAAGTGCTATTGCTATCAGGGCCTCCACTTCTGTATCCTTGTACCAGAAGGCAACTTTAATGCAGCAGATAGTATACAACCATGTCAGAGAAATCTGCTGATGCTAGGCTTGGTCTGATACAGAGCATAGTAAACAGTTATCAAAATCCTACAAGCATTCAGCAAAAGATCAATCCTGGTTGTAGAGAGTAATATCCGACAGTTTTCATACCATAAGGAATCTGCTTCTCTATTATAGTAGAGCAAAAGTAAGCAAAACCTAGAAGGTAATCCATAAATTCTGCATTGGTTCCCCAGCTAATCTTAAGTCATTTCCACTATAGCAACTTTAAAGCATTTTCTTGAGGCATCCAACTCTCATTGAATCAATATAAAAGGCTTTATATCATTTAAGTGATGGTTGGGTGATGCCATAAAGACATTGTAAGTCCCTAGTGAATGCAATGGCTTAAATCACCTTAGGATCCCATTTTCTGAATTTGCTAAAACCTCTGGATGCTGTCTCTTGTTTGTCTTTTAGGCCAATGGCATTTTAGTGGATTTACCCTTTTCTTACGAAAATAAGCTAACTGTCTCCCAGAGTGGGGTCTATACCACCATCAGAACCGATTTTGATATAACAATCAATTTTGACCGGGACAGCCACACCAGGGTTATCATTCCCAGTACGTATGTCAGTTCAGTCTGTGGACTCTGTGGCAATGCCAACCGGAACCCTCATGATGATTTTGACATGCAAGATGGAAGTCAATCCAGTGATGTAACACAATTTGCAAACAGGTGGAAGGTGAAGGATGTCCCTGGGTGTACTACAGGATGCACCGGTAAATGCCAAAGATGCACTGAGGCTGAGAAACGAACCTACCAAGTTGAACGTTACTGTGGGATCCTCACCAAAAGCAATGGGCCGTTTGCACCATGTCACAGGACAATTAGCCCAACAAAGTTCTTTGAAGATTGTGTCATCGACACCTGCACATACAAGGGACATCCAGGTGTTTTTTGTGGGGCCATCGCTACTTATGCAAGAACCTGCCAAGCTCAAAATATCCAAATTAAGCAGTGGCGATCCAACTCCTTTTGCAGTATGTATAATTTTATGAATTTTTTGGTGTGACAGGGATTTCTGTCTAATTAAGTCTTGGGTTGAATATGCCATTCTGCTCATGAATACTTAATACTGCGCCATGTTTTATTTTTCCAAAGCATGAAACATGTATATAAGTTCCAAAGTGGTATATAAGTTACAGGAAGGTAAGAGTCCAACTAACATTCTGTAATCTAGAGAGGCATCTGAAATTGATGAGACTTTAATAATATGAATTCCCTTCTTTTTTCCATCAAGTCTCAGGTCTTGGGAGTTATAAATATCCAAACAGGGTAATTAACACTATTTAAAACACTGCTGTTGAAACATAAAGCAGTTACTGTGTTGTTTAGATTTTCCTTTACACTGGGATCTATTTAATAACCAGAACTTTGGAGAACATTTTTCTTTCTCCATAGTCTTATCTCTCATGTTAAAAACTGGTAAATGGAAATAGCTGGTTATTTGTATATTGTAATGATTTAATTGAAGCACTGAAGCATTTCATCCAAATATCTGAAGAAAGAGCATATTTAATGTTTGGATGCTATGCAAAAATGCCATAGGAAACAGCATTTTTGAAAGACATTTCTTCCAGAATTAATGATGAAGAGAAAGCCTTTTCCCCCCTTAGACATTCCCAGTTGATCACATCTTCATCCCGTTTGTTCTGTTCCAGACACTTAAGGCTTCAATAGATCAGACAGGAGACACTGTTCTAAATCTTATTTGAAATAAGCAACACATATTTCTCAGCAAACATTATTAGGATGCAAGGGAGAAATTGTAATTTTTTGCTGTAATTAGTACAGGAAGAGAAGTTCCTTTCATTTACAAGATGGATAGAGAGCTTTCTAAGCATAGAAAGGGCTGTGAGGCAGTAATATTCATCCTGCACATGGATTAGAAGGACTGGATAGATAGTTCTTATAAATAAATACCAATAGAAAGGATCATGAACACACACATAATAGAGGTTTCAAAATTCTTGGAAAATTCATTTATAGGTCCACTTTCCCCATTTGAATATCCATGCACAAGATATAGGGATTAGGTTTTAGGGAGCCATCTATTTATTCATTGATTTTTATTTGATTATTTATATCCTGCCATTACTGTTTGTACAAATAACTCAGGGCAGTGAACATCTCCACTGCACCTTCCTCCTCTTATTTTCCCAACAACACAACCCTGTGATGGGGATTGGATTGAGAGAGAATGACTGCCACCCAGCCAGCTTTCATAGCTAAGGCGGGATTGGTCAAAGTCACCCAGCTGGTTTTCATGGCTAAGTCAGGACTTGAATTCATGATCTTCTGGTGATTGTCTCAAAGACTCACTCAGCTGGCTTTCAGGCTGAAGGTGGGATTGGAATGCTCAGTCTCCTGGTGATTGGCTCAAAGTCACCTAACTGTCTGCCATGGTTAAGCTAGGACTTGAACTCATGGTCTTCTGATGATTGGCTTAAAGTCACCTAGCGGTCTGTCATGGTTAAAGTAGGTCTTGAATTCATGGTCTCTTGCTTTCTAACCTGGTAACTTAACCTATTAGTGATGTGCCTCAAAATATTTGGAAACCCATGCAGCTGAGCAACACATGGATGGGTCAACATCAGGGCTCCTAAAGTTAATACTTGGAATGCTGTATTGACAATCTATCTCATCATCCATCTTTTTCAGGTTTTTCCTGTCTACCTAATTCCCACTATGAATTATGTGGAAATGGCTGTCCTTCCACTTGTCACGATCTTGCCAATTCCAACTCTTGTAATACTCCGTGCATTGAAGGCTGTATCTGTGACTCTGGATTCGTCCTCAGTGGGGATGAGTGTGTCCCTCTTGCTGAGTGTGGCTGTGTCTACGAGGGCAGATACTACAAAAAGGGAGCAGAGTTCTACTCTACAAACACTTGTCAGGAGAAGTGTCGTTGTGTGGATGCCGGTGTTGTTGACTGCCATCAGTTTTCCTGTGGGAGTTATGAGGAGTGCAGGGTGGAGAATGGAATCCAGAACTGTTTCCCTGTCAGTTATGGAACAGTGGTAACATTTGGTGGAAACCATTATGTTACCTTAGATGGGAAAAATTTTGATTTTGCTGCCTCTGGCTCTTACATCTTAACTCAAATAACTAACAAAGATACTCAAGAAGTCATGTTTTCTGTGGTGGTGGGACATGAGAATGCTGATAATGGATCTTCAATTGAAATAACATCAGTTGTTATCTACCTACATGGAAATACTGTTGTCCTGGAGAGAGGAAAGAAATGGCAAGCTACGGTAAGCGCCCAACGTATTAACATATGATAATATCTCCTTGTGAGCAACTAAGTGAAAAATAATGTGAACAATAACACTAATTTATCTGTATATAGATACCTTTGGTTTAGTTTTTTTTCAGTTTCAATTCCATGCATTTATTTATTTATTTAATACTGCCTCCTATTCGGCCATGGCGACTCGAGGTGGCTTACACAATGCAAAAGCCACATCTAAAACAAAATAAAAAATAAAAATAAAAAGCAATTAAAAGTAACCAAAAGAATCAAATAAAGTAGTAAAGTAAAATAGAACAAAATCTTGAAAAAAATAAAAAATCAGCCCCAACTCCCACCCCGCCGCCCCGACAACAGCAGATCATATGAGCCATTTGATGGGCTCCATCCCTCTCTGGGTTCCCTAGGCCCGCTGGCAGAACCAGGTCTTCTTCAGTGCCTTTCGGAAGAGTGCCAGAGTGGGGGCCATTCTAATCTCTGGGGGAATGATATTCCAGAGAGAGGGAGCCACCACAGAGAAGGCCCTTCTTCTGGGTCCCACCAGGTGTATCTCCCTCAAGGGTGGGACCCACAACTCGCTCTGCCTCCTCGCTCTAATGGGTCGAGTAGATGTGACTTTCCTCCTTATTCCTTAAAAAAAAAAAAAGCAAAATAACATTCAATGGATTTATGGCAATGGATGGAAATTAATGAAAGAGAGAAGAACTAAAGAGAAATTTCCTAACAGAGCAATTAATTATTGGAATGACTTGCTTCCACAAGTTGTGGGTGCTGCAACGCTGGAGGTCTTTAGGAATAGATTGAAAAGCCATTTGTCTGAAAAGCCTGATTTCCTGCTTGAGTTAAGGGGGTTGGACTAGAAGACCTCCAAGGTCCCTTCCCAATCTGTTATTCTGTTATATATCAGTGTATGATGAAGATGATCCCTTCTGTGCAATTCCAGATCCAAAACTTTTTACATTATGATTTTTTTCTCTATGTGCTGCAATGGATGCTGATGTTGGGTTTGGGAGAGAATGATTCATACATTACATCAGCGTTTCTCAACCTTGGCAACTTTCAGATAGGTGGACTTCAACTCCCAGAATTCATGCCAACTAAGGAATTCTGGGAGATGAAATCCACACATTTGAAAGTTGCCAAGGTTGAGAAACACTGCATTACACTATTGCTGAAAGCTGTGTTTTGTGAAAGTTCTGCCTTCTTTGACTGAGTTCCATTCCTACGTAGCAATTTCCAGAGGAATCCATGTTAATCTGCCACACAAAATTATAGCGAATTATTCACTCTTTATTCTTGTTTCCTTGTCAAGGTAGAAGATGAGTTTTACAACCTACCATTTAGCAAAGATAATGGAGAACTTTGGATCAATCAAGAAGGGAATAATATTATTGTTCAGTGCTCTGAAGGTTTCAAAATCATTTATGACACTGCCAACTATATGGAAGTTTTTGTGCCGAGGCCTTACCAAGAGCAGACAACTGGGCTTGGGGGCAATTTCAACAATAACTTGGAGGATGATTTCATGCTGCCTGATGGAACTCTCCCCCCAACTGTAGATGACTTTGGAATCTCATGGGAAGTGCCCATAACTGGGAGCATTTGCTCTAAGAACTGTGTGCACCAACTCCCTGCTTATGACGAGGCCCAAGCATCCCAATATAAAGATGACAGACACTGTGGACTCCTTACACTTGAGGCAGGCCCATTTAAAGACTGTCATTCCTTTGTGAGCCCTGCAGACTTTTTTGACAACTGCCTGTACCACATGCAGGTTGTCGGTGAGGGATCTCTCTGTCAAAACCTTCAAGCTTACACAGCTAAATGTCAAGCAGCTGGAGCTGAAATTGGTGACTGGAGAACAGCTGTCTCTTGTCGTAAGTTTACAACGTCATTGGCTTCCCTTATCAAGGGAAATAGTGTAATTTAGCTGTCCCCAATTTCAGTCCCCTCCTCAGGCTGCTCCACAAATCTGGAAAGGTTGGGAAACTGCTGTAATTTGAGCCAGGTTTAAATTAACCTGGTTCCAAGGCTATGCTGACAAGAGAAACAAACTTGACAGAATGCCTCTTCTGGGATACTTTAAGAAACTGCCAGTACAATGGAGATCAATTCCTCATATGTAATCTCCTTGGTTGATAATCCCCAGATGTTAGAATTGTCTTTCTTGCCAGTTTTTCTGGAAAGGGATTCTGCTTCTTTTCTGGAGCCCTAGATAAAGCTGAATCCAATGCTATTTTCTTACCCAGTTGGATTACAGACAGGTTGAGAAAAGTAGCATTAATTATATTTCCAAATCCCTTTCCAAATGTTATATTTTGATAAACCCATTTCAGATTTATTCTGATATCAGTTTCTTTTCTTTTATTGATTTTCTATTAATTACATTTCTTAGTGCTTAATAGACATTGCATTATCTGGGTATTTAATTTGCTTAACAATACACATTACATTCAATCAAGATCTCCACTCCTTTTTTCCAGCCATTGGTAAAATAGATTCTATGTTTGATCAAATTGTGTATCTTCTTTCTGCTTCATTTTTAATGTCAGTCTGTCCATCTTCCTAATTATTTCTTCATCTTGTGAAGAAATAATATTTGTTCATTTTTTCCAGCATTGATATCAATTTCTTCTTGACTTTGCATTTGCAATTATTATGTGAGAAAAACTCCATGGCGCACAGTGAACCTGGGTAATCTATTGTGATAGAGGAAAACCTGCTTCTGTGTTGCTAAAGCTGTGTCCTGCTCATATTTTATTCGGTGGCATAAGGAAAACATTTGGCAAACCTTTTCTCCTTTTACCTCTTCAGCTCTTTTCTGTCCAGATAATAGCCACTATGAGACATGCATTAGAGCTTGTGATTCCAGCTGTGCCAGTTTCTCTCCAGTGCAGTGCACTAGGAATTGTTTTGAAGGTTGCCGATGTAATGATGGCTACTTGTTTGATGGGAATGCATGTGTACTTCTGGAAAAGTGTGGCTGTACACATAATGAACTCTACCTGAAGGTAAGCTGGGGCAGCCCAGTCAATTCATTTTGACTCCTGGTGACCACATAGATCTAAGAGAAAGAGTGGTAGAATCTGGCCGGAGGGGTGGGTGAGTGGGATTAAAAGAGGGATCAGCCCGGGAAGGGGCTTCAAAAATTTTAGCAAAGGGTTTTTCCTGCCTGGTTTTTGAGTGGGCGTGGTCATGGTGGCCATGGCCTAGTCTGCCTCCTGCACCATGTTGGGGGGGGGGGTTGCCCTCCCCGGGCTCCAGAAGCTTTCCTCAAGCCTCTGGGAGGGCGAAAATGGCCTCCCCGGGCTCCGGAGGCTCTCTGGAAGCCAGAAACAGGCCCATTTCCGCCTTCCTGAACTTCTGGGAGGCCTGTTTTTCACCCTCCCTGAGCCTCTGCGTGGGCTCTGCACTTACCTGCATCCAAAACAGGCCACGTGGGGACTCCTGGGAGGGAGGGGAGGGGTGGGGGGGCCGACAGGAGTGGGATTTGGAAGTTCTCCGAACTGCACAAAATCTTAGCTAGGGGTTCTACTAAACCCATGAACCCCCAGCAGCCCTTCCCTGGATCAGCCTTGAATCCCTACATAGCCGTAAGATAATTAACTCCAACCCCCTTTGAATTCCATTGACCTTTAACAAGCAAATGTTTAACTGTTATGTGAGAAGATTCTTGTGTATAGGACGTAATTGGATTTTCACATGTGGACCTGATCTTTGAGACCACACAGTAGATTAGGTTTTCTACATGACAACATATCCCGAACAGTCTTCAAGGTCTTCCAGTACTTATTTAAGGAATCTGTTTAATTTTCTTCCAAGAATGCATCTTATAGTGGACTTGCCCGTGATATTTTATGATGCAAAGCTACTTGCTCTACTGACAGTTTTAGTTCATTAAATTAGTTTTATTAGCTTATAATATAACATACAAAGAGAAGGCAAAAGCAAATATTAGGGAAATTAGGGAAGGGAAAAGGGAAGTGAATAGTGGGGCAACGAAAGGGAAAAGGGGGGAAGGCATTGACATTCGACTCCTTTGATGCAGTTGAAAAAGGCATGTGTCTCAGAGTCGGCTAGCTATGTAGGTTCCGGCACTTAACCCCAATTAATTCATGAGTCTTGAGCCAAACTTCCAAAACTTCTAAAGGATTTATTGGGAGTTAATATGTCTGGCACTGCCTGGGTGTAGCCAATTCTGAGACACATCATTCATGGTCACCCTTGACCCTGGTTTTCTCCCACCCCCTGGGTATATCCTAACTCATATTCTCCAATGGGACACATCCATAGCCCAGAGTCATCAATCATGCTCTCCAGTTAGAATTTTGCATGGCAGAAACTTCGATCACCTAGTTACCATCTTTGAAAACATTTATGGAAGGCACTTTTGGTTTGCAAGCTGTTGCACTGCTCCCCCCTCCCTTTCTGTTGGCAACTCTAAAAAGACCATAGAAATATTTTATGAGTTGACAGCATTAAGATCTACGCTCACCTTTTTACTTTTTTCATAATAATAGAAACTAGCCATTTCTGTAACAAAAAATCTATCTGATCATTAACACCCAAGATCGGTGTTTCAGTTTTAGTTCATTAAATTGACATATTTTCAGTCACTTGGAAAAAGCCCTACGATGTTTATTCATTTAATAAACATAGACACCATTCTGATAAAAGGCATATCTGTGGGTAAATCTAATAACTCCATGTCTTCTGCAACTGGTGTGTTATCCTAATAGGCTGGAGAAAGCATCTTTTCAACCAACTGCACCAGGAAATGGACTTGTCAGGGTCTGGATCAAATCAACTATGAGAAAACAGCATGCCAGGATGAAGAGATCTGCATTCTCCAAAATGGTGTGCGTGGCTGTGAGCGCAGAGAAGGCCAGTGCAAAATTTCCCGAGAGACCCAACTTGTTTCTTTCGATGGAACTTCAGCAAGATGGAACTTCTGCGGTGGTGTTTATGACGTGTCTTCTGTGTGTGATGAGAGTGACCCCTCCTGGTTCAGGGTATCTGTCAACATCAGAAAGGACTGTGAAGACAACCTGTCAGGGGTCAAGGCGGCTCATGTTTACTTTGGAGAGGCTGCTATTACTCTGAAAAAGGACAACCAGATATGGGTAAGTGAGAAGGCTGGGAAGAGAATCAAGCAGCTCTTAAGTCAACCAGAAAATTGAACCCAGCATCCTTGAAAGCTGCTTTCCTTATTCACCTTCATCTTCGATCACAAAGTCTGCTAATTAGCTGAAATCTGCCCCACTTTCATGCTTCCAATGTTTGTGTGTTATTCTATTCCTTTGATTGATTTTGTGATTTCTCCAACAACCCTAAAAGAAACATTAGGAAAAAAAATCTACATTCATGATCAACAATATGCATATTTTTGTATGCATATTTCACACTTTTTCAATATCTTGAAAAATATATCCCCCCTCCACACCGAATAATCATTTCTATGGGCATTTTACATCAATGATACAGATAATACAGATAATCAGAGTTGGAAGGGACCCTAGTCCAACCCCCCGCCCAAGTGGGAGACCCTACACCATTTCTGACAGAAGGGAGTCCAATTTCTTCTTGAAGGTCTCAAGTGATGGTACTCCCACAACTTCTGAAGGCAAGCTGTTCCATTGGTTGATTGTTCTCACTGTCAGAAATTTCTCCTTATTTTCAGGTTAAATCTCTCCTTAGTCAGTTTCCATCCATTGTTCCTTGTCTGGCCTTCAGGTGCTTTAGAAAATAGCTTGACCCCCTCCTCTCTGTGGCAGCCCCTCAAATATTGGAAGACTGCTATCATGTTTCCCCTGGTTCTTCTCTTCACTAGACTAGCCAAGCCCAGTTCCTTTAACCGTTCTTCATATGTTTTAGTCTCCAGTCCCCTAATCATCCTGGTTGCTCTTCTCTGTACTTTTTCTAGAGTCTCAACATCTTTTTTATAATGTGGTGACCAAAACTGGATGCAGTACTCTAGGTGTGGTGTTATTAAGGCTTTATAGAGTGGTATTAGTACCTCCCTTGATCTTGATTGTATCTCTCTGTTAATGCAGTTTAGGATTGCATTAACTTTTTTGGCTGCTGCTGGCTCATCTTTAGCTGGTTGTCCACTAAGACTCCAAAATCCCTCTCACAGTTACTGCTATTGAGCCTGGTTTCACTCAGTCTATATGTGTACTTTTGTACCTTTCCTTGTATGGATTTTTGGGAAAAGAATAATGGGCCTGAGCAAAAGCGTTGTTGTCATTCACAATAACAGCTCTAAATTGAATTTCATTCCCATGCAGATAGAACAGAACAGAACAACAGAGTTGGAAGGAATCTTGGAGGTCTTCTAGTCCACCCCTGCTTGGGATTAATTAAAGACCAGTTTCTTATGATCTTTTCCCTATCCTCAGATCATGGTAACTTTTTATTAGCTTACAGGAGGATGGTCTCTCTCTCTCTCTCTCTCTCTCTCTCTCTCTCTCACGCACACACACACACACTCAAATCACACACAGCTGAGTTTGGGTAGCTCACAACATTAAAAATCATAACTCCCCCATTGGTAACAGCAACATAATCAAATCAACCACTTGGTCAACTCCATCTCCAGTTGTCATCCATGGGCCTGCTGAGAAAACCACCAGGGTCTTTTGGAAAACCAACCAATCATACCTCCAGTGAAATGATGTTCCATAGAGAAGGCCCTGTTTTGTGATCCCTCCAGATGTACATCCCTAGTAGATGGGATCTATGACATAGATGGTTTTTCTGTCCTGGTGTGCCAGGTGGATGTAATAGGAGAGAGGTGATCCTTCAGATAACCTGGGCCTAAGTTAGAGCTGATCATAGCTGACCTTGGTATCTGGTATGTCCTACTCATTTCTCATTACTGTCCATCCCATTCCTACCTTGTCTTCCCCTGAAAATATTAAATTCTGTCTTGGGGCTATCCAAATAATCTAAACTCCTAATTACAGGTAGTCCTCAACTAGCCGATAACCCAATGTTGCCCCTGTATTTATTTATCCCAATCCTGTATTAGACAGGAAAATCCTGTAGTTGGGACTCACTCTGTTGTACTGTCTCTCGCGCAGCGTCGCAAGTCTTCTATTCCTCTCCTTGTGAGTTTCTTGTCTACGCTGGTGTTTCATTTTTTTTTATTGCATTTGGCCAATCGCCTGACGTTTCTTTGGAGGACTGAGAGGGAGCCCCCTTGTGGAGTACTGTGAAGCCATTACGATGGCAAGTCCACTGGCCTGCACGGTAGAAGCCATCTTAAGGCTCACCCCCTGAGGGGTGTTAGGGGTGTCTTACCCCCACAATATTTCTTTCCAGAGGGTAAGTCATCTTTGTACCAAGTTTGGTTGAAATTGCTCAAGGCGTTCCAGAGTTATGCTGGAACATACACACACACACATCTATTTTCATACATATAAAAAGAAAGATAGAAGATAGATTTGGGCAGCTTCTGATGAATATTGTGTCTACGGATAGATTTTTTTTTTTAGCTCTTCGTAACTTTCAGGATTGCACATGTTATATTCCCTTTGTAAAAAAAAATATTCATAAACTTCCTTTCTATGTTGAGCAATGTGCTCTCTAGGTGTCCAAGGTATTGACATACAAACATGCAAATATCATCACCGTGTGTGTGTGTGTGTGTGTGTTTATGTTTTTGCAGGTATTTATATGTATGGTATTTAGGTTTCTTCGAGTATTTTCCCATGTCTTAATAGTTGTGCTTTTAAAGTTATAGCAACGTTTCAGCAGAATCTCATCTGCCATCCTCAGGCTTGTGTATTGGGTTTTTTTCTTAATCGTGTGTGTCAGGCTGCCACAGTAATAATATAAACAAATATGATAACATCAATCATATTATAACATATATTATTTTCTATTATAGTATCAATCATAGAACTGTAGGAAATATTTGCTCATCTGTTTTTCTTTCTCCTATAAACCATATTTCACCTAATTCCACTCTTCTAACCTCAATATCTTTCTTTTAACCATCTATAGCAGGGGTCTCCAACCTTGGCTCCTGGAAGCCTGGCGGACTTCAACTCCCAGAGTTCCACAGCCAGCAAAGCTGGCTGTGGAATTCTGGGAGTTGAAGTCCGCCAGGCTTCCAGGAGCCAAGGTTGGAGACCCCTGAATAGCAAAGGTCTCCAAACTTGCCAGCTTTAAGACTCCCAGAATTCTGGGAGTTGAAGTCCACAAATCTTAAAAGTTGCCAAGTTTGGGGACCCCAATTTATAGAATAGTTCCCATGTTATGAATGAGTCCAAATCTTCTTTTCCTTTAATTTTTAGAATTAACCTATCCATCTCCGCACATTCCAGATTTTTTTTTTTATTATAATATCGTCTGCAGGTGTTTCTGGGTTTTTCTGACATTGTGCATATGCAACCCTAGCTGCTGTTAGGGTGTGTAGAACCAAATATGTGTTACCCTTATTATAATTTCCTGGAATCATGTCCAACAAAAATGTCTCAGGTTTCAGATCTATTTGTTGTCTTATCCTATTTTCCAGCCACGTGTGTATTTTCTTTCAGTATTTTTTGACTTTGCATTCCTGATGGCTTCCTGGCTTTGCTCAGAATGGCTTTTTACTTCCCAATATTTTTTGTTTACTAGGTGAATGGACGGTCAGTAAACCTCCCATACAAAATCTCCAAACGTCTGACTTTACTCAAGGAACAGAATAGGATTGTGATTAACCGGGCTTCGGATTTACAAGTTCAATTTTCTCCTGATGGTGAGGTAACTGTGAAAGTCAAGAATATTCCTTCAGAGAAGTTATGTGGACCATGTGGGAACTTCAATGGAGACCCCACAGATGACCAGAAATTGCCAAATGGGGAATCTGCAAACGCTGCTGACGCTCTCTATGCTTGGAAGGCCAAGGACTTTTAAAAGTGGTAAGGTATAATCAGTGTGTCAGCTAAAAAAAGGTTGGGAAGATACAAAAAAGCTTTGACTGAAGCTGCTGAGGAATATAAAAAGCAAGTAGATAAACATAGATCCCTCCAACCACCATTTGAAGTAGGGGACAAAGTGTTTTTGTCAACTAAATATCTCAAATTGAAACTTCCCAGTAGGAAGTTGGGCCCTACATTCTTAGGTCCATTCCCTATATCAAAAATAAAAAATCCAGTCACAGTCTAATTAAGTTTTCTCTGACTATTGGGGAAAATACACCCACTGTTCCATGGTAGTTTATTGAAACCAGCTGTAGGGTCTAATCTTAGGCTCATCCCAACAACTCCCCCCAAACCTTTGATCATATAGGGTGAGAGCCATTATGAAATTAAGAAAATTCTTGATTCTAGATTGTACCAAGGGAGGTTACAATATTTGGTATTATGGAAGGGTTACCCTTTGTCAGAGGCTACATGGGTAAAAAGTTGGGATGTACATGCAGATAGATTGGTTAACCAATTCCATAACGAATTCCCTGACAAACCAAAGGGTCCTCTTGGAGGGGGGAGAGGCATCTCATTAACCCCTGGTTGTGTTTTGTTTATTATCTCTTTTAGGAGGTGAACTTCTCAAGGGGGGATGCCTGGAAGCTCTATTCCATGCTGCCCCATAGCCTGAGAAAGTGAGAGGGGGCTGATTTAAATTGAGTAGTTCTCAATTTAAATCAGTTTAAATCAATAAAATTCTTTTCTTAGTTCAAGGTTATTAAGTGTGGCACAGCAAAGAAAAAGGATCTTACACTGGGACAGATTATAACTGGTCCATGTAATGCGATGATGGGAGAAAAGGGGATGGATTGTAGTTTGGGAAATTGTGGGAAGCCTGAAAAAACGATTAGATTTGTGATTCCACAGATGTGCCAGATGCTATTCTAATAAAGGTACTTTTGAGAAATCTCGGAGTTACTGATTGGAATGGAGGTTTGCTAGAATGCTAACCCAGTGGTGGGATTCAAATTTGTTTACTACTGGTTCTGTAGGCGTGGCTTGGTGGGCATGGCATGGCTTGGTGGATGTGGCTTGGTGGGCGTGGCTTGGTGGGCGTGGCAGGGGAAGGATACTGCAAAATCTCCATTCCCTCCTGGCTCCTGGGGGAAAGTTACCACCAGTTCTCCGAACTACTCAAAATTTCCGCTACTGGTTCTCTAGAACTGGTCAGAACCTGCTGAATACCACCTCTGGGTATAATTCAGGCAGCAATCTTGGCTGATTTTTAAAAAAAAATTTTTTAGCAGGATTGGACTTGCATTGACGATATCAGGAAATCCTACAATTGTAGCCTAAGGTTAGGATTTAAAAAATTGCACCAGAGGAAGACATTCGCAAACCATTTTTAGAAAGTGGCCAGCTGGTGTTAACTCAAGAGGAACTTTAACTTTTATCCTTTCAAATAAAATAACTGAAAGCAGATTGGGAGGGAGGAGTGTGATGTGCCGTTTGCATCTAAATTTACATAAAATAAAATATAGCCTTGGTTCCTGAATTAGTTGAAAGTCAGACTGGGAAGGGTGGAAAATACTCTTTTTCCCCCAGATCTGCACCGCAAGAAGATTAAGTAGGGTAATCAACTGCCTTCCTTGGTCACACAGATATAATGGATGTATGTGGAATTTGTCAGTTCCCTAGTCAAATTTAAGTTTGCTGCATCTGCTACAGTGAGTTAAATAAGCCATTTCTTAATTAAGTTTCCTAACAGAGCAAAACCTGTTTTTATTTTGTAATGTCTTGTTTAATGAACCTTAAATTAACAGTCATTCATCCAACAATTAGAAGTACTATTCAAATTAAGTGCTAGTTGCCACTTGATGAATAATGTGCAATAATTATAAGTGGAATAATCGTGCAGCACAAAGTCATCATTTATAGGATTACATTAGTTTTTCAGTTTTGGGTTTGTTTTTTTTACTGTCCTATGAAATTGCTCTACCTTAGAATGTTAGTCTCTGTTCTTAACTTTTTCTGCAATTCTCTCTTATTACAGATAACAGTGTTTGTGCCGAGCAAGCAAGCCAAACCGAAAAGCCAAAATTTACAAGTTATTTAGCCCTCAAAATTTAATTGCTACTTTCCTGGATCCCTTGTTGAATGTCTTCTCCAATGAGTTTCAACTCAGTGCTGTGGATTGATCTATTAAAGAAGGATCATTACTTCTAAATAGGGCCGTCACCACTGAGGAAATCTTAGCTGGTTGTGAGTTCTAATTGATTTACTTGATTAAGGTGGAACAATTTAATGGAACTCTCCACCTATATTTGCATACGAATGATGCAAAAGAAAAAATAAAGCTTTTGGTTTTACATATGCACACTTCCCCACAGACCAGCACAACTGGTCCACTAACACAGGGGTTGGCAACCTTCAAAGAACCACAAAGGTCATGACTAGAAATCCCCCATTCAATTCTGGAGATGACCGGAAGTCCGGTTTCCCTACCATAGAGTCTCCTCCTAATGCGGTGTCCTTTTTCCTCTACCCGTCCTAACCAAAAGCTCTATCAATTGTGCAGCCAACTGGTGACAGGGAGCCACAGCAGAGAGATGAAAGGGCCACATGTGGCTCCAGAGCCTCAGGTTGTTGACCCCTGCCCTAACACAACAAAGTTCAGATAGTTGGGTTGGGTTGACACCAGTCTTCATTCTTGATTGGCCATCATGACTTTTAGGGCTATCATCAATTGAGTTCCAAAATCTGTATAAATTTTCATCAACATATTAGGTTTTTTTTTAAAGGTAATCCCAATGTAAGCTAATGAATTACTAATAAATGTCCACTTACTACTTGATGCTTTGCAGAAATTGGAGGAATTATTCCCACTGAGTTTTATTGATGGGTTTATTGATATTTTTTTTGAGAATCAATTTTGCAATTTTGTAAAATAGCCTTGGAACCACTTCAGAAAGAACAGCGTACGGATATTTGCTGCTTTTCTTTTTCTAATGCATTTTAATATCCTAGCAAGCAAGGATGAATTTCTAATGACAGAAATTGTAAGATGATAATCTTAAACCATAATAATGTTCAGAGTGTAGCAGTGTAATAGCTATGAAGGGTGAGGGCTGTTAGTGCCATATAATAGCAGTGTACTCTGCCAGTCAATGTGCTGATTGCCAATATGCTTCAGAGTTCAGTTCAAAGTGCTGTTCTGTAACTTCTCAAGCTCTTAAGATCTTGGTACTTTTTAAAAATCTATGCAGAACCACCTGCTTCCTGGAGAACCAACCTGTTTGGTGTGCTGATTCCAGAAGGCCATATCACTCCAATCCAATAAGATCTGAAGAAGGAGGGGAAGAACACACTGCATTTCCACCAATATTCCTCTTCTAAGGAACACCATACTTCTGCAGAACTGGATGGTATCCTCCATTGCATCTTCTGGGAGGACATTCAGATAAAGTTTTTTTTGTGGTAGAATGTTTGCTTTTCAAAGACTTCTAGAAATGATCAGATGGCAGGGTTTATTTTTTCCTTTTTGCTACAGTAGTGGTATGTTCTTTATTTTATGGATTTTACATATTGTAGACTATTGTGGATGGATATAAATTTGACAGTGTATTAAGTATCACAATATGAATGAATGGATGAATGATGCCAAACATAGACAAGGTTCTTGTTTTTAAAACAATGTGGCATTTGCTGTAGGCTATAAGAACAGTGGTCCTATAAAATGGTATCTGAGCAACTTCTGGCTTTCATTGTGTGATGGTTTATTATCTTCTTTGGGGAGTGCTTATCTTATATAGCAACAGCACTTAGACTTTTATACCGCTTTACAATGCTTTACAACCCCCTCTAAGAGTCAGCATATTGCTCCCAACAATTTGGGTCCTCATTTTACCCACTTCGGAAGGACGGAAGGCTGAGTCAACCTTGAGCCGGTGAGAATCGAACTGCTGGCAGTTGGCAGAATTAGCCTGCAATACTGCATTGTAACCACTGCGCCACCATGACTCTTAATAAGTAAGGCGAGGACTACCTATAATAGCTTGTCTTAATATATGCTTAATAAAGCATAGTCTTAATCTCCCTGTGGATATAATTTTCTAAACTGGTCCATCTATTGGGGCCAATTGAGATCCAGAGATATATTGGTGAAGGTATTGGATTAAGAATGAGGAAACGTAAGTTCTATTCCTCCTTCAGACTGTAAATTACCTGGTGGCCTTGGGATACAGGTAGTTCTCAAAGGCCACAATTGAGCTCTAAGGAAGACATTTGTTATGTGTGTTATAAATGCTAACAGTTCTTGTGCATTTCTGTCAAGGTCATTTCCCTTATTCTCTACATTTCAATATAATTTAAAGAAATAAATGACGTTTTTAGTTTTTCTTCTGACTCCATTCAGTATTATTATGATGATGATGATGATGATTATGATTATGATGATGATGATGATGATGATGATGATGATGATGATGATGATGATGATTATTATTATTATTATTATTATTATTATTATTATTATTATTATTTTGCCATGCAGCCATGACAGGATGTTCAAAAGTTAAGTTTAAGTGTCCTGATAGAGCAGTATATACTATGAGGTCCTGTGTGAGAATTATATTAGGAATCAAGATTAAATGTTTAGATTGTTTCACTCTGTTCATCTGAAAACAAAGACACCTAACATTTCTGTGTGACAACAGTTTATGGAATAAAAACAAGAGTGTTTTCAGCTCCCCGTGGAAACAATTGGCATGTCTAGGTTTTCGTTGCACTGCATCATTGTTAGCTTGCAAAGTTCTTTTTGCATTCTTTTCATTCCCTACTTCTCTGCCCACATAATTCCCATTAAAGCTCTATGGGAAAAACCCACAAGGTTTCACCTACTGATGATGGTTCTGTAATTCTAGTTTTCTCTTCAATGGGAATCAGTGATCCCCTATTGCAAAAGGAGGTTGTGTCACCAAGTATTCCTAGAAGGGAGGGAATCAAATATTATTTAAACAGTGGAGTCACAAATGCAAAGTTCTTGTGATGGACATTTGAGAAGTATAGTGTGGAAAATGATGTCCAAGGCTGCCACCCTGTGGAATATGAAACAACCATAGCATCTAATGATCTTCATGATATTCTCTTCAATGTTCCTAAGATTTAGAATCCTCAGCTCTTGCATATACAGGATAGTCAATGATTGCAGCCAGTAATCAATTTTCGTTTTCGAGAGAGGATTGAAATTCAAGATTCTTATAAGTATCAATCACATGACATGTCAGGCCAGGTCTGGGGCTCACTGGTGTGAAAAATGCCAGCTGATTACCAGCTGTATGGATTTGTGTTTGGCCAGAAATGATTTCCCTACTGACATTCTCTGACATTTTTGCAGATGAAGAATCCAATACTCCTTGAATTGTTTACTTAAGGTCTAACAGCACACTTCAGGGAACACAGTGGCTCAGGTGGTAAGGATGCTTGGTAGGAAGTTAGCAAGCCTGCATTTAAGATCTGAGTGTTACCATGGGGGCGGGTTTGAGCTCCTTCACTGTAGCTCCTGCCAGAGATATGAAAGGAGCCCCCAACTGGATATCCTCTGGGCAGTGGTGGGATTCACATTTTTTTACTAGCAGTTCTGTGGGCGTGGCTTGGTGGGCATGGCAGGAGAAGGATACTGCAAAATCTCCATTCCCTCCTCACTCCTGGGGGAAGGATACTGCAAAATCCCCATTCCCTCCCCATCCCTCTAACCTGCTTTCCAGCTCTGTTCTCCTGGGCAGGGCAACCAAAGAAGACCCAGCCAATCAGCTGGGACTCGGGAGGCGGAGAATAGATGAGGGCGGGCCCAGTCAGAGGTGGTATTGGTGGGTTCTCTGAACTATTCAAAATTTCCGCTACCGGTTCTCCAGAACTGGTTAGAACCTGCTGAATACCACCTTTGCCTCTGGGCAACAATGATGCCACCGGCTAATCCTTTCAACCTGGAAGCACCTCAGTGCTTCTGACACAAGTACTTTGCCACAATACACCTCTTCTCACACACATCACTTGGGAATGATGATTGAGGACCATGGTCTTCCACAGTTAAGTCAACCAGGGGATAATATGCATTGAGCCAGAAGCTTCCTGTGACACCGGATGGACTTTTCTAATTGCTTCAATATTGGGGATAGTTGCAGAGAAAAAGCCATGAGACAAAATTAATTACAGAGCAAAAAGAACTATACGCCTTTCTGAGGGAGACCTTAACAAAAATACTCCAAGAAAGTAAAATGAGGAATTAATGCACACTAGAGCAGTTAGCAAGTTTTGCTATCGTGTACCAATTTCTAAATTCTAAGCCTTAAATGTCACAACTGGCAAGGGAAATCTGGGAGTTGACGCCCACACATCTTAAAGTTGCCAAGTTTGAGAAACATGGATCTAAAATTACACATATTAATCAGAATAGAGCTGGAAGGGACCTTGGAGGTCTTCTAGTCTGACCCCTTGCTCAAGCAGGAGACCCTCTACCATTTCAGACAAGTGGCTGTCCAATCTCTTCTTAAAAGCCTCCAGTGATGGAGCACCCACAATTTCTGGTGGCAAGCTGTTCCCCTGGTTCATTGTCCTCACTGTTAGGAAGTTTCTCCATAATTCTGTGTTGCTTCTCTCCTTGATTAGTTTCCATCTATTGTCCCGCCTTTTATTATTATTATTTTTATTTTTAATAAGTAATTTTGCTATAAGAGTAAAATATCTTTATTATTAATATTGATTTATTTTGGGAGAAAACAATACATTTTGTTAATCAAACTGGATCTTCAGACTTAGAGCTTCCCCAGACCTACCTGACCTGGGATTCTGGGTTCACTGAATATCTGCAGAGTTGAACCTAACCAGTTATAGTTCTCCATTAGTAGTCAAAACATCCTGGAAAGATGGAACAATGAGGGCAATGAGTCTGCGGTATATTGGCAAATGTGTTCAGGAGACTGTATACAAACAAATGTTTCGTTCCCCAAGTAGCCTCAGTAAAAGAATCTCTTGGGTTTAATTTAAGAGATGGATCCTCAGCAATTTAGTTTTGGAGGTTCTTTTATAATGCTACCACTTTGTTATGAAAAATGAACATTGCACCTCTAAGCATATAGAGGGCTTCATTTCTTGTTGCCAGTGACAGATGGAAGATTACCTCAGATCGGTACCTGTTCCACTTGGAATCGATCTGCACTCTTTCCCATCCTAGCAAATCAGGAATGCCCAGATATTTTTCTAGGTCAAACTGAGAAGTTCAGTAAAATGAACATTTTTATCCTGCCAGGTGTATGCTTCGGCAAATCATCCCTTCTCTTTCTCTTTCTTCATATGGAGAACCAGTTCCAGAGTATCTAGTATGGGGTGTCAAACTGGATTTCTTCGTGGGCCAGATCAGCATTGTATTTCTCGTCCACGGGCCGGACTGGATGGGGGAGACGGGATGGATGCCTCCTGCAGCGCTTTGCCAGCCCTCCCCCCGTGCCCCATTTTTGGCCTGGACAGCCTCCTGCAGCACTTTTCTGGCCAAAATGAGGTGCAGGTGTGTATGCGTGGCCCCTTTGCACCCCAGTTTGGCCTGCCAGAGGCACCACGGGGTGGTCCTTTGCTATTTCCAAGCCAGCCCCGCAGGCCAGATTTAAGCAGCCCGCGGGCTGGATCTGGCCCACAGGCCTTGAGATTGACACTCCTGATCTAGGAGAACATTTAAAAAGAACGGGGTACAAGGCTGTGTCTGGATTTAAATACAACACACGTGATTTGGTTACTGAATTTGTCAGGTGAAAAAAGTCAAAAACCAGGATGGAGTTTAAACGTACTATAAATTAATTTCATGTTGTCTATAAGAATCTGACATAGTAGTGATCAAGGCAAATTGGCGCCAGATAAGAGTCAACAGATTTCAAGATGGGCTGGACTTAAGTCTCTTACGGGAGAGGAAGGGGCGCAGAGACTCGATACTGATGATGCATTTGACCCCGCCTCAGTTTCACCTTGGTCATCTCCTACAGAATTAATCCATTTCAAAGTTTGCACACTCCAATTGATTTGTTATCTGTCATCAAATCAATGTAGACTTCAAAGAGCTAGATTTTCTTCATGACAATCTGTCCCCAACCTGGTGTAAATGTTTGCACATTACACTGAACCACAAACTAACTAAAGAGCTGTGATTTTTCCCAATGGATTAAGTCACAAAAAACTAACTAGCCATGGTTATTGTTAACCAAATTTAGCATGTTGTGCAAATGCAGCTAAATCTTTCACTGACCTTGTTAAATATGCCAAGACAATAAGAGACCTATCTTTTTTTTTATTTTGACCCACAATAGGCCTTATTGTCTCAAGTACCTGTCAGCCTCAAGATACCTTCCCCTCCTACCTAAAGGCCCAGGTAGCTGTGAAAGGGGTCTCAGAAAGGAATGGATTGATGTTTTGCAGTATAATTCCTAAGAAGGTTAAAGTCCTATGTCTGCCTCCAGATTTCTTCCCTTATAGGAGTGCAGACAATACCCCCAAATGGAGCAATAAGGGATCATCCGTCCTTTAAATGTAAAGGATCAGGAATAAATGCAAATTATGAAAGTGTCATACCAGAGGAAATCACACCATTATTGTCTGCCTGCAGGAAGGAAAGAAGAGAGAATACACATACTATGCTCATGTGATTATTTACTGTAGAATTCTTTTGGGAATATGTATTAGTTTACATCAGGAGATTTATGGGGGAAATGAAAAATGTTATAGATGTTAATGTAATGTTGAATTATATACTAAAGCTTTGGAATTTGACTTTATCAGCAACTGTGTTTGTATCAAACAATAGGAGTGGCAAAATGAATTATATTGAGAAATTGAAAAAATGATATTATTTCAGATTATCCAGGAATGGTTGTTGGAAATATATGATGTATCTATTTCTGAAAAGGCAAGATTCCTACCAAAGGATACAGCAATATGAATTATTATAGCAGGTATTTTGTGATATCTTACAATAATATAGTGTTTATATTATAGGAGTGAATTTATTGGTAAAGAAGTGACTATTGATAAGTATAAAATATTAGATAAGGATGTTTTTCCTGCTTAGTTTGCATTTTTAGTTTGTCTCTTTAGTTTATTTTTTTGAGATTCTTCATTGGAAGATTAAATATTGTTTTGTTACATCAAATAAAGATAATTTTAAAAAGAAAAGGAGATGATAAAACTCAGAAGATAAGAGGTAGATGAATTTAACAGAGATGTTTTGAATCAGTTGGTAGCACGGTGTCTCTGAAAAAGCAGACTGAATTCAACTACTGAAGAATTAGGCAATTTTCTTGATACATATATACAATTTGAATTAAATCCGAAACACCAGAATAAGAATTCTAGAGAAGATCTGAAGAGACTGTAAACTATATTTTCTATTACATCTTATAATGGAAAAGCCAATACATTGATTGGATTTTTTCTAAAACAGAAGACTATGTGGTCTATCCTGAAGGGTGCACGCACACTGCATTAAAAAGGCAAATGATGTCTAGATATCTAGACAGATAAATAGAGACAGAGAGAGACTCCTATTTATTTAACTTGCTCGGGTTATTTACTGGAATGCCAATAGAAGGGTAGTGTCATCTCCTGTCATCTTGCCAAAAAACAAATCTTGCCACTTAAATAAATCAGTGATCAGGAGTGTGTACAACCTAAAATGCCAGGACTGTGTAAGTTCCCCTATAAAGTTGGGGTGTAGCCTTTCCAAAAACAGCAGCAGAGAGATATATCTTTAGGAAACAGAAAGAAAAATTATTAAACGACACACACACACACACACAAGGCTGTGAGTTCGATCCTAGGTAGAGACAGATATTTTAGATATGTCAATAGAGATCTTTGCACCTCCTTGGTTTGTCCCATAATGTAATGATTCTACAGTGGAAGAGAAATATCTCATTTGGTCTATAGTGTCAAACAGTTTTAAAGTAGGTTTTAATGTGTTGGAGCAGATTCAATCTCCTCTACAGAGATTGGGAGTAGAGAATGTTAAGGAATAAAAAGGAGTATCTTTTTGCAGTAGGAAAGTACAGTGTAAATAAGACATCTCCCATCATTAAAAAAAAAAAAAAGTATGAATTCTTTCTTTTTGTTTCTTTCAGATTTTAGATCATTGTGCGTTGACTTGGAGGCAAAATTTAATTTATTTAACAGAAAACTTTTGCTTTTTTTTTTTTTTGGAGAGAACAATGGTTCCTATCCAATCATAACTTTTTTAAAATCCAGTTTTTGTCTTGTACTTGGAATATTCAAGTTAATTAGCAGGACACAATGAATAAAAGAATGCAGAGCTTCTAAAAAAAAAGAAAGGAAGTTAAAAACATAGGAAATTAACTATTCTTGTTTCACATTGGACTTCTTCACATTTTCTCAGTTAGAACTTTGTTTCTTACAATTTACAATTCCAGGATTTTGATTAGGTGGTGTTTGAGGAGCCAAAGGCCATAAATCCATGCCTGTCTTGATATGAACTTCTAGCAATGAAAAGTCCAAAATGACTTATAGGATGTTTTAGAGAGAAACCCTTTTCTTCTGAATCCAAGAGAAGTTGAGCCCAAGAATAAACTATCCAGAATTGATGTCTAGTAGACATTTCCAATGACCCTCTTTCCCAACATTATCTGCTTTATCTCTGAAATATGATGACTGCATAAATATCCTTCTGCTTCATCTTATAAATATGATGCTATCTGCAATAACTTGCGGGCTGGAATGTTGATAAGAAATGGATCATAGATTCTGTTTTTCTCTGCGGCTTCATAAGCCAAAGAAAAGAGTTGGGTGTAAGATCTATTACCGTATATACTCGAGTATAAGTCGACCCGAATATAAGCCGAGGCACCTAATTTAACCACAAAAAACTGGGAAAATTTATTGACTCGAGTATAAGTCGAGGGTGGGAAATGCAGCAGCTACTGGTAAATTTCAAAAATAAAAATAGATGCCAATAAAAACTTTCACTAGGACAGTTGAGAATAAGTTTGATGTTCACAATTTCCTCTTTGAAAGAGACCAGTAAATAGGGAACAAGAAGATGAAGAAAAAGAAGTGTGTTTTTTCACACTTTTCACACTGCAGTGAACAAAAGTGGCATCATAGGAACAAGCTTATTCTCAGCCCAAAGGTTTGTTTCTGATTTCTTCCCTGATTTAAGGGAAATTTGGGAAACGATCTCACTATCATGAAAGGTTTGATTGATTCACTAACCCAAAAGATGATGATGATGACAGTGGTAGGCAGGAGTCACTCTCTCCCTTGCAAGAAAAAACCAAGAGCCCTTCTTATGATATCTCTCTCTCTCTCTCTCCCCCTCCTCCCCCTCCTCCCGAGTGGACTGAAAGCAGCTGGAGCTGAGGAAATGAAACTGAGTGGAGCGACCTCGGCTGGCGTTGCTTTTTCAGCCTAGAGCTCAGAAAAGCCTCCCCCTCCCATGCTTAAAAGTTGCAAAGGAAACACGGAAGCAGGGAAGCGGCTGCCCAGCTTCGGAGCTCCACACCATTTTTTTTTGAGTATAAGCCGAGGGGGGTTTTTTCAGCACAAAAAATGTGCTGAAAAACTCGGCTTATACTCGAGTATATACGGTACTTACAGAAGCATCAGGGAAGAACAAAAGCTCCTAGATTTTAGCATCAGCAGAAATATACAGTGGCTCTGAATGTGTTAGGCTGGACAAGAAAAATTATCCAGCTACAAAATTATGGGACTTTTCTTTCACCCAAGATCGATATAGAAAAACATTTTCTGGGAATGCAGCAACCTATGCCACATCAAAGTTGTTTTGGTTAAGACAGAGGTGGCACAATGAAGATGGTTCTCCAATTGAGAACTGACAGGAGCCACTCAAGCAAAATGATCACAACTTGTGAACTTTTTAGCACAAATGTGTCCGCTCAAGACAGCCACAGATTCAGTCAATTTAATCCGGGTGCCTGACAAATCTGTGTTTTTGCAATTGGATTACCTGGAGGGCCCTGAGATCTGTAACAAATTTGTTTCTGCAGGGTAAACTTCCCCTTAAAAGTCACTGGTTCTTTTACATGGATGACTATAACAATAATGGGAAGACATCCACTGGGAGTTACCACTTAATTTTCATTACAACTGATCCACTTGATGGATTGATAACTGTTGCACCTGTTCAGTATTCTTTGAGGTTGTGATAGCAAACTGAGATTTGTTAGATTGGATCAGCACTGTACTATCATCAACATCAGCCCTTGGCATTTCAACAGTTTCAGCTGAACTGTTTCTGTGTGCTCTTCATTAGGGGAAATAGTTTTTTTGGAAGTTAGGCTCATTTACACTCACTGGGACTGTGGCATAGGATGATGCGCACTGATAAGCTGCTCGGATTCTGCATTGGGTTGGCTTCCTCTGAGGTTGAGCAGAAATGCTGTGAGAAATTTCTCCCTACAAATTTTTCCAGAAAAAAATAATAAATGAAGATTTTAAAGGGGTTAAGAATTAGGAAAACCCAAGTATCCATTTCGGAGATTCAATTTCAAGCTGAACTGAGTCTCAGACTGCATTTCAAACAGGGAGGTTGAATGCCTAATAAGATCTGGT
This sequence comes from Hydrophis major, assembly GCA_033807585.1. Taxonomy (NCBI): domain Eukaryota; kingdom Metazoa; phylum Chordata; class Lepidosauria; order Squamata; family Elapidae; genus Hydrophis; species Hydrophis major. Next base: position 9,848,669 of record CM066336.1, read on the forward strand.
GAGGAGTGCATATGCCTTCAGATGCAGCTAAATTACATCTATCAGTATTTCTCCCTATTGGCTGTGGTTTCTAAGACTTATTATTTTCCCCACAACATTAACTCTAGAATAAGTTGGGTTGAGAGAAAATGACTTGCCCAAGATTTCTCAACTGGTCCTAAGGCAGGACTCCTTTCCTTTCTCCTTTCCTTTCCTCCTTAAGTTTGATCTAGTGATTAAGTTATCACCAGTAGGCTAGAAACAAGGAGACTGCAAGTTCTTGTCCCATCTTAGCCATGAAAGGTGTCGTGTCCGCAAAAAGACGCTCAGAGTCGGTGACTATCATTCAAGCTCTTTATTAAACAGTTGTGAACCGAACCAGCGAAAAGGAAAAAGCCCGCGGCTTTTATCCTTTTCGCTGCGGCGGCTGCGGCCAATGGCAGCGATTCAAGTCTCCCGCTCTTGGAGTGAGCCAATCGCGGGAGACTTCAATCGGGCCAATCAGCGCGGCTCGCCTGGCCAATCAGAAATCCCCGCGCCTTAGCCAATCAAGGCGCGGGGATTTCGAGTATGCAAATTCAGGACAGAACACCCCTCCCCTCTTGGTATAGTCCATCACGTTGCGTAGTCACGCAGGTAGGCGGGGCTCCGTCTAGCCCTAGTTGACCTGCACAACTCAGTTGCAAGCTGGATCTCGGCCGGAGCGGTCATCTTTTTAGCTGCTCCTCCTTCTGTGTGAACCGGCTGGATGATCGGGCCGGTTCGTTCTCCGTGGCTCCCGCTTGGGCCTACCGGGTCGGTTGAGCTACGGGTTTCGCCGCTCCCGCTTGGTTTCTCCGAGTCGGTTGAGCTGGCCAGGTGGTTCTTCTCCGGTGGGGACTCGCGATGGCTGCGTTCCGGTGAGTACTTTTGGATTATTTTTTCCTGCGCTTGTTTATTCGGGTATTCCCTCCCCCCTTGGTTCGTGTCTTGGGGGTTGAGGTCTGTTGCCGTTCGCGACCTGAGCTGGTCAATGTGTCGTTTCCAGGCTCGCCCATCGGTGGTTTGGAGCCGGTACGACCGTGGACCTGTGATTTGAGTGATGACGGCTGGGATCCATAGGGGGTCCCCCGTCAGGTTTTTCGCGTAAACTAAGTCACCGGGGGCAAATGTCTGGTATTTGGAACTGGAGTCTGGGGGCCGCTCCGGGTTGTATGTTGGGTGTAACCTGTCGAGTGGGGACCTCAGCTTCCTGCCCATTAGTAATTCGGCTGGGCTTTTGTTGGTAGTGGTGTTCGGGGTGATGTGTTGTATGAAGAGGAGTTTATTGATTTTGTCGCTGATCTCCCCGTGGTCCATCTTCCGGAGGGTTTTTTTTCGAAAACTGTACCATCCGTTCCGCCCTACCGTTCGCCGCCGGATGCGCCGGTGCTGTTAATGCATGGCGGATACCCCTCTCCGCCAAGAACCTCTCAAAGTCGAGGGAAGTAAACTGGGGCCCGTTGTCTGAGACGACGACGTCTGGGAGGCCGTGCGTGGAAAACAGTTTACACAGTTCTTTGATGACGGCCTCCGTGGTAGTGGATTTCATGTCGCTTACCTCCAACCAATTGGAGTAAGCGTCAACTGTGATCAGAAAAGTATGCCCATTCGTTGGACCCGCAAAGTCTAAATGGATTCTGGACCAGGGCCCCCTTGGTGTTTCCCAGTCCCGGATGGGTGCTGCGGGTGGGCTGGGTCTGGTCTCCTGGCAACGTTGGCATTTGGCGACCCATGCCTCTATCTGTTTGTCCATCCCTGGCCACCAAGCGTAACTCCTGGCCAGGGCTTTAGTCCTGACGATGCCAGGATGACCTTCATGTAGCATCTCTAAGACCCTCCCTTGCAATCTGTCCGGGATGACCACCCTGTCACCCCACAAAATACATCCTTTAAGCAGTGAGAGTTCAGTCTGGCGGTTTCTGAATGTTTTAATGGATTCGTCATTGTCCCTTTCAGGCCAACCTTTTTCTAGCCAGTGTAGGATTCGCGCCAGACGCCTATCCTTAATAGTTTCCCTGGCAATGTCCGACGCGGTAATGGGTAGGTTCTCGATGCTAAGGGTGTTTGTCGTTGGTGCTGGGTCAGGATCAGAATCTGGTAAAGGCGAATGGCTTAAGGCGTCCGCACGCGAAATTTTCTTACCTGGCTTGTGTAACAGTTCGTAGCTGTAGGCTGCCAGGAACTCGGACCATCTTGTCATCCGGGGTGATAAAATGTTCGGGGTGGCTCGGTTTCCAGCGAGGATTCCCAGCAACGGCTTATGATCTGTCACAATGGTGAACGGGCGGCCATACAGCTATTTGTGGAATCGCTTAACGGCGGCAACTATAGCCAAAGCTTCTTTGTCCAGCTGGCTATAGTTCCGCTCCGGTTTAGTCAGAGTCCTGGAGAAAAAAGCGATGGGTGCTTCTCTTTTGTCGGGGAGGGTATGGCTGAGGACAGCGCCGACGCCGAAAGGTGATGCGTCGCAAGTGACAACTAAGGGCAAGGTTTCGCTGAATTGAATCAGGACGGCATCGGAGGTGAGGAGGTCTTTGGTTTTTTGAAAGGCGGCTTGCTCTCGTCTCCCCCAAGTCCAGGTTGCCGCCTTATCCAGGAGTCTATGCAAAGGCTCCGCCGCCGTAGCCTTTTCGGGTAGGAAAACATTATAAAAATTCAGCAACCCTAAGAACGCTTGTAGTTCCATTTTAGACTTTGGGGTGGGGGCTTCTTTGATGGCTTTCACTTTTTTAATTGTAGGTGAATGCCATGCCGGTCTAGAAGGTAGCCCAAGAATTCCACTTGCTCTGTGCATAGTTGGCATTTTTCTCGTTTAACTTTAAGTCCCGTCACTTTAAATTTTGTTAAGACCTGTCTGAGTCGGTTTTCTAATTCGGCTTCGTTTGGCGCCGCCACTAATACGTCATCAAAATAGGGCACCACCCCCTTGATGCCCTGTAGCAAACGTTCCATCAGGCTCTGAAAGATGCCTGGTGCCACGCTGACTCCGAATTGGAGTCGGTTACACTTGAAGGCCCCCCGATGGGTCACGATGGTCTGGGCTTCTGCCGTTTTCTCATCTACTGGCAACTGCTGATATGCCTGGGCGAGATCGAGCTTGGCAAAGACCTTGCCCCCTCCCAGTGAGTGCAGCAGATGTTGCACGATTGGGACTGGGTAGGCGCTTTGTTGCAATGCGCCATTTAGGGTGGCCTTATAGTCCCCGCAAATTCTCACGGACCCGTCTGGCTTGACTGGGGTCACTATAGGGGTCTCCCATCGGGCATGGTCTATCGGCTGCAACACCCCCTGTTTGACGAGCTTGTCGATCTGCTCGTCAATTTTAGGCTTCAGGGCGAATGGTACCCTCCTAGGTTTTAGCCGCTTGGGGGGAACCCTTGGGTCTAGGTCAAATGAGATAAGGGGCCCCTGGTACTTGCCCAAGCTTCCATCGAAGACCTCCCGGAACTCCTGGGCTAGCTGCTGTTCCCAACCGTCGTCGGCGACGTGGTTGACTCCTGTCAGCGCGATGTCAAGCGGGGCGAACCATTGTAAACCCAGTAGGCTTGGGCGGTCACGATCGACGATAGTGAGTGGCAGTTGTTCGGTGCGGCCCTTGTAGGTTACATTAAAGCTCTTGGTGCCCACTACCGGGACGCGATTCCCTTGGTAGTCTTTTATAATGATTTTCTGGGCATGAATGTTCCTCTTATGGAGGGTGGGCACTAGCCGTTTAATCTCGCGCCATGCAATCATGGAGAGGTAGGACCCGGAGTCCACTTCCATCCTGCATGGTTGGCCTTCAATATGGACTTCTACGTGTACCTTTCTGGCGCCGTCGGAGATGGCGTGGCCGATGGTCACCGTCTGGTGAGTCTCTTCCTTTCGCCGACCGTCGCCGCCTCTTGAAGATCGTTGGGCACGGTCCCACCGACCGTCCGGTTGGCGCTCTCTGGTCCTGGGCGGGGGGCTTTCCTTCTTCCGGTCGTGTTGTTCCCATTTGGGCGGGCTGCGGGTCTTCTTTTGGCGGCAAACTCGAGCGATGTGACCCCGTCGTTCACAATGCCTACAGATAGAGTCAAAAAATCGGCATTCTGACCTGGGGTGATCGCCGCCGCACCCGGCGCAGTTGGTCCTCGACCTACGACCTTTTCGACTTCGTTGGTCGCCGCGTCCCGTCTGCACGCGATGTATGTCCTCCTCGTCTTCCGACGTGCTGGAGGTTGATTGGTATTCACCGTAGTGTGCGGTTGCTTCGTTTCTTGTGTCGGCCGACCTTGCCGGGTTGTTGTTTCCGCCCTTCGCGTCAGATCTTCGCATGCTGTCTGCCGACGTGCGGGTTGCTTCAGCGGCTGCGGCTGCGGTAAGGGCATCGGCTAGGCTGATGTCGCCCTTGGCCATAAGTCGGCTCTGGAGTGTAGGATCCCATAAACCGAGTACGAAGCGGTCTCTTATGAGACTGTTCAGACCTTCGAACTCGCAGAGTCCTCCTAGGCGCCGTAGCTCTGCGACGAAGTCGCTCAATTTTTCGTCTGGTTTCTGGTTTCGGCGGTAGAACTCGTTGCGCCGTATCAGGATGGGGACTTCGGGAGCGTAATGGCGCCGCAGTATAGGTTCGAGGACGTCCCAGTCCATGGCGGTTGCGTCTGCCGGCTTGGCCAATGCTTTGGCCATCTGGAAGACCTCTGGTCCGCAGTGCGTAAGGAAGACGGCGCGTTTTAGCGGGCCCGGGGCGTCCTTCATTCCGGCGCATTCCAGGTACATCCGGAACCGATCCGAGTACGATTCCCAATCCTCGGCGGCGGGGTTGAAGGGGGCGGGCGGTGCTATCTTCGCCATCTCTGCGCTGGAGCTGGTTCTTGGGTGGACACGGGGTTCAGTTCAGGGGCGAGATCCCACCCTCGTCGCCAGTGTCGTGTCCGCAAAAGATGCTCAGAGTCGGTGACTTTCATTCAAAGCTCTTTATTAACAATGGGAGAACCGAACCAGCGAAAGGCAAAAAGCCCGCGGCTTTTATACCTTTCGCAGCGGCGGCCGCGGCCAATGGCAGCGATTCAAGTCTCCCGCTCTTGGTTTGCACCAATCGCGGGAGACTTCAATCGGGCCAATCAGCGCGGCTCGCCTGGCCAATCAGAAATCCCCGCGCCTTAGCCAATCAAGGCTCGGGGATTTCGAGTATTCCAATTCAGGACATAACATAAATAAAGAGTTTGAAGTTCACTGTTTCACTGGCTCGTCTCCATCCTTGAACCCATGCTCAGAACCTAACAGGAACTATCAGATACAGAATGGAAAACTGGTATTTTTCTGTTTAAAGATGACAAAATCATTGGCGCAAGTTATTGGATGCTTTCACAATATCACAGCAGTTGCCCCTAAAGGAGATCGCAAAGTTTGAAGAACTGGGCATCAGTTATACTTTCTTTTTCAAACGAAAAAGCCCTAAAGATTTCCCAATTCTTGGAACTCATTAATAAAATCTGGCTGGGCAGCACCCCAAGGATTTTAAGTTTCCATCCAAACAACTAACAAACCCAAAATTTATTTTCTTTTCTTTGAGAATTTAGAAATATCCACAATGACTTTTGCTTTATTTGGAATCAATCAGAATCAAGTTTCTCATTTAAAAAAAAAAATCTCAGGCTACAGCAGAAAAACATAAATTTAGCTAAGTCTTGGAAAAATGTGCTCAGGATTTCTTATTGGTTGTAATTTGAAAAAGTATAGATAAACAATTAGCACCTTATAATTGATAGCCACTAAATACAGTTAGTGGACGTACAACCACAATTGAGAGAAAAATTTCTGTTGCAAAGTGAGACAATTGTTAAGTGAGTTTAGCCCCATTTTATGACCAGAGTTATGAAGTGAATTGCTGCAGTTGTTAAGTTAATAACACGGTTAAGCGAATCTAGCTTCCCCTTTGACTTTGCTTGTCAGAAGGTAGCAAAAGGGACACGGCAACGGTCATAAATATGACCCAGTTACCAAGTGTCCGAATTTTGATCATGTGTCTATGTAGATGTTACAACAGTTGTGTAAAAAAGTCAGTTTTTCAGTGCCATTGTAACTTCGATCAGTCATTAAATGAAAGATTGTAAATTGAATACCATCTGTATGTTAATTTCATCGAAGTAAACTTTTTATGTTTACAATTTTTTTTATTATGCTTTTGTACATCTTAATACAATGCAGTGAGGTTTAATTGAAACTTATTCATACTCTGTTATTTAGTTAACTTAGACCACTGGAAATAAAGAAAAAATAAGTATTTTATAAATATAATTTAGGATGTTGCTATTACAAGCATAAAATTATTTGTTATTTAAAAAAACTAAATATAATATTAAAAGAAAAATCTGCTGCAGATTACATCAAAATATCTGTTGTAGGATAAAAATTTCAATCTTGAGCTGTTTACTTCGTATTATGGTCCTCATTGTATTGTTACTTAAGATTTTGTTTACATGTTAATCAGTGGTGGGGTTCAATTTTTTTTATTATCGGTTCTGTGGGCATGGCTGGGTGGGTGTGGAAGGGGAAGGATACTATAAAATCTCCAGTCAGAGGTGGTATTTGCTGGTTCTCCAAACTATTCAAAATTTTCGCTACTGGTTCTCCAGAACTGGTCAGAACCTGCTGAATACCACCTCTGATGTTAATAAAAGGAAGATATAGATAAGCAAAGCAAATTAAATGCCTTCCCCCAAAAAGAAAAGCAAAAAGAAAAATAATGATTGGCTTTCCAACTTCTCCCTTTTTATACATCTACTGATTTACAGTATTTGCAGATATTTAAATTCCATGCTTTAATTAATTATATTTGCCATGCTGCATGATGTATTGTGTGTACTGGAATTTTTCTTATTTAAATTTGATTAAACTTCTGTTGTGAACATATATTGTTAATTTTGCCATTGTTGCTTATTCTTAAGCTCCCATATCAGATATAGGTGAAATTCGAAAAACTAGCATATCGTGCAAAAGTTCATTTATTTCAGTAATGCAACTTAAAAGGTGAACTAATATATGAGACAGACTCGTTACATGCAAAGCACGATAGTTCAAGCCTGATTTGTTGAGATGATAATAATTGAGATGATCATGGCTTACAGCTCATGAAAACCCCAAATCCACAATCTCAGAAAATTAGAATATTGTGAAAAGGTTCAATATTCTAGGCTCAAAGTGTCCCACTCTAACCAGCTAATTAAGCCAGAACACCTGCAAAGGGTTCCTGAGCCTTTAAATGGTCTCTCAGTCTGGCTCAGTAGGAATCACAATCATGGGAAAGACTGCTGACCTGACTGTTGTGCAGAAAACCATCATTGACACCCTCCATAAGGAGGGAAAGCTTCAAAAGGTAATTGCAAAAGAAGTTGGATGTTCCCAAAGTGCTGTATCAAAGCACATTAATAGAAAGTTATGTGAAAGGGAAAAGTGTGGAAGAAAAAGGTGCACAAGCAGCAGGGATGACTGCAGCCTGGAGAGGATTGTCAGGAAAAGGCCATTCAAAAGTGTTGGGGACTTTCACAAGGAGTGGACTGAGGCTGGAGTCAGTGCATCAAGAGCCACCACACACAGACAGATCCTGGACATGGCCTTCAAATGTCGTATTCCTCTTGTCAAGCTGCTCCTGAACAACAAACAACGTCAGAAGCGTCTTACCTGGGCTAAAGAAAAACAGAACTGGTCTGTTTGTTGCTCAATGGTCCAAAGTCCTCTTTTCTGATGAAAGCAACTTCCAAAGCATCTAATTTGGAAACCAAGGACCCAGAGTCTGGAGGAAGAATGGAAAGACACACACTGCAAGATGCTTGAAGTCCAGTGTGAAGTTTTCACAGTCTGTGAATAGAATAGAATAGAATAGAATAGAATAGAATAGAATAGAATAGAATAGAATAGAATAGAATACTTTATTGGCCATGTGTGATTGAACACACAAGGAATTTGTCTTGGTGTAAATACTCTCATAAAGAAAAGGTACATTCATTAAGAATCAAGAATCATAACATACAACACTAAATGATAGTCATAAGGTACAATCAACAATTTGAAACAGTTTATGTCCGGGATGTGAGGGGTCTGGAAATATTTTCACAGCCTTTTTTTGACTCAATTGAAGGCAGGTGGGTAGTAATTGTTTTTTCTGTAGTCCTAATTATCCTCTGAAGTCTGTGTCTGTCCTGTTGGGCTGCAGTTGTGTTGATTTGGGGAGTGATGTCATCTGCTGGTGTTGGTCCACTGTGCTTCATTAAGTCCAGGGTCAACGCAGCCATTTACCAGGAGATTTTGGAGTACTTCATGCTTCCTTCTGCAGACGAGCTTTATGGGGATGCTGACTTCATTTTCCAGCAGGACTTGACACCTGCCCACACTGCCAAAAGCACCAAAACCTGGTTCAATGACCATGGGATTACTGTGCTTGATTGGCCAGAAAACTCGCCTGACCTGAACCCCATAGAGAATCTATGAGGCATTGCCAAGAGAAAGATGAGAGACATGAGACCGAACAATGCAGAAGAACTGAAGGCTGCTATTGAAGCATCCTGGTCTTCCTTAACACCTTAGCAGTGCCACAGGCTGATAGCTTCATTGCCACACCGCATTGAGGCAGTAATTGCTGCAAAAGGGGCCCAAACCAAGTACTGAGTATATATGCAAGCTTATACTTTTCAGAGGTCCGATATTGTTCTATGTACAATCCTTGTTTTATTGATTGCATGTAATATTCTAATTTTCTGAGATTGTGGATTTGGGGTTTTCATGAACTATAAGCCATAATCATCACAATTATGACAAATCACAGCTTGAAATATCTTGCTTTGCATGTAACGAGGTCTTCATTTTACCTACCTCGGAAGGATGAAAGGCTGAGTTGGTGAGAATCGAACTGCTGGCAGTGAGAATAATTACCCTGCAATACTGCATTTTAACCATTGCACCAACAGGACCTCGGAAGTTGTGGGAGCACCATCACTTGAGACTTTCAAGAAGAGATTGGACTGCCATTTGTCAGAAATGGTGTAGGGTCTCCCACTTGGGTGGGGGGTTGGACTAGATAACCTACAAGATCCCTTCCAACTCTGATTATCTGTTATCTGACTTCTTAAAGACATAAAATGGTTGCAACCAACGGAGTAGTAACTGAAAAAAAGAATTTCCAATTAAATAAAAATTGTGCAGAGCTGAGATTAGGCCCCAAATCTCATTTGCCTATGTCCTCCTCTTGCTATAACACAAGACTGGACAGTTCCTAACCTGAAACTACCGTTCATGTAGTTCTGGAATATATCCAGGAATCACTTGCTGAAAGTTTGGTGTGACCATTTTTTCACATTTTAAAGCCAAACAAAACTGAAATCAGATGTATTAAACCCCAATAAAGCCATACCTATAGTGCTCAATTTACGACCACAATTGCGCCCAAAATTTCTGTTGCTAAGCAAGACAGTTAAACGAGTTTCGTTCCATTTTATGCCCTTTCTTGCCAAAGTTGTTAAGTGAATCACTGCAGTTGTTAACTTAGTAACACAGTTATTTAGTGAAACTGGCTTCCCCGTTGACTTTTGCTTGTCAGGTGATTGCAAAAAGTGATCCCATGACCCCAGGATGCTGTAACTGTCATAAATATGAGGCAGTTGCCAAGTGTCTGAATTTTGACCATGTGACCATGCAGATGTTGCAACTGTTAAATTTTTTTCTTTAAATTTTTTTTTCTCATTTAAATTTGGCTAAACTTCTATTGTAAAAATATACTGTTAATTTTGCCATTGCTACTTATTCTCCAAGCTCAATCAGATACTGTCAGAACTGCATCTTTCGTCCAATGTCCAGCACATTTTCCCCTTTCTTGAAAGATAGAAGCAAAAGCCACTGCTACACTTATTAGTGGTGCACCTGAATTCTCAAAAATAAAAATGGTCAGGATCCCCAGCTTATTCTATATATTATGCTATTGCCCCAAGGATGAACTGTTAGACACATCAAATGTTTTGGCTAATCATGACTGTGTTATTTCCCTTTTCTTGTTAACTATAAAAAAACACCCGCCTTCTTGGGAAATAGCAGCTGCTTCTAATACATATTCAGTCACAAGCAAAGTGAACATTAACTTTTTGTTTTTAGTTTTGGGATACGGTTATGACCTTCCCCACAATTGTTTACAGATACATGGAACTGTGAAGACAACTGATTTTGGGATATCGAAGATAGGACCTCTGCATTGAATGGCATCCCAGAATTTGTCCCATCTCATTCTGGATCTTTATTCTCAACCTCCAGATATTGGAGAGAGATGGGTGGTATTTAAATGAACTCAGCGATGTTCAAAAGACACACAGCACATGTACAGGATGCGTCATGTGCAAAAACAACACAATGTAGCTTTAATAACAATAGCAAGAGAATTTAAAATTATATAGCAATAGCACTTAGACATATACTACTTCACAGTGCTTTACAGTCCCCTCTAAGGGGTTTACAGAGTCAGCCTATTGCCGCCAACAATCTGGGTGCTCATTTTACTGATCTTGGAAGGATGGAAGGCTGAGTCAACCTTGAACCTGGTGAGAATCGAACTGCTGGCAGTGAGAAGAATTAGCCTGCAATACTGCATTCTAACCACTGCGCCACCAGGACTACTTTAAGGACACAAAGTGGTGGCAAGCAACAAAGTAGTAACTGAAAGAAAGAATTTCCAATTAAATAAAAATTGTGCAGAGCTGAGATTAGGCCATAACTATATACAGGACAAGGTCTTACAGTGTTTCAATGCCTTTCTTCAGACATCACTACAAACAGGAGTTAAGATAAACATGAGGGCAGCAACTGGAAGAAAACACAATGAAAATACTTTTAAAATGTTGTAGTCTAATGTTTGTATCTAGAAATGAAGCTCAAAGCAACAGGGAAGACCCCAAATATCATTTGCCTATGTCCTCCTCTTGCTGTAACACAAGGCTGGACAGTCCCTAACCTGAAACTACCATTCATGAAGTTCTGGAATATATCCAGCAACCAGTCTCTGAAAGTTCGCTGTGAACGTTTTTTTTTTTTTCACATTTTAAAGCCAAACAAACGTGAAAACAGATGCATTAAGCCACAATGCAGCCATACAGATAGTCCTCCACTTACAACCATAGGAACAGATTTTTCCATTGGTAAGTAAGGCAGTTGGTTAAGTGAGTTTTACTGAAAATGCAAACACTTTGTGAGCCATAGTTATACTTGATCTTTCCCAACCTTGGCAGCTGGAAAAAGTATGGCTTTCAACTCCCAGAATTCTCCAACCAGCATGTGTGGCTGGGGAATTCTGGGAATCGAAGGTCCACACAGCTTCAAGTTGACAATGGTGAGAAACACTGTCTTAATCTTCGCACATGTAAAATCGATTATCAACTATTGTCTTGCAAGGATATTGGGGAGGATAAATAATAGCTGGGAATAGAAACAAGAGAAGCAGGGCAGGGCTCATCAATAGGATGTCAAAGTTTGTGGTGTAATTTCTGGTCACCTCATAGATGAGTGGGTAACAACAAATCAGTAGTCAATAACTCTCAGTCAGAATTCTCCAATGGTGGTAGACTAATTTCTAGCTAATTTCATTCCTCACATCTCTGTAATTGGAGGTACTTTATCCATTATGGCTTCTCTCCATTTTTGTAGCTCTACCATCCAATGATCATTTTGTGAAAGGAACATATTCAGCCTTCTACCCAGATTATCTGTTTTCTGCAAGGCTGCTGTCGATTCCAGGCGAGATTCACCAGGTATGAGTGTGTCAAACAATAATTGATGTCAATTTTTAGCTTATAGTTATCTATTATGATACAGATGGTTGAATGATCAACTTCTCTCTTGGAGAGTTGGCTCTTAGATTGCTAGCATTTTTGTTTCTGATCATGTAGTTGGGAAAGAAACTGCTAAGGGATTTCATTCAAACTCATGATTCAGACAAGTTGTCATGATCAAGACTCCTCTTTTATTTTTCCAAGTCATTAATCCCAGTCCTTTGGGTATGAATGATAGTTCCACAGAAATTCATTGAAGAACTTGTTTGATCTTTGTGTCTATAAAAAGGAGAAGGAACACTGATTAAAAATAGAGGGAGAAGAATTCTCCCTTCTCTTTCTTCTCTGTCAGATCAAGGCTGATGTCCTAGGCTGAAGGTAAGCAAGACTTCTTTACATTGAGCTTTTTAGGTGACTTCTAGGCTGTTCCAGCAAGCTAAACAAGAAATCAAGCTTAAGTTATCTCAATTAAGTTTCAGGTTTTTATTCTTATCATCATCTTGCAGTTCTGAACTTTGTTCCTCTTTGAATCTGTGTTACCAAATGAGGTTCTGCTTCAAGTTTTTCCATCTATGTGTCTATTACAGTATCTATATAGGGAAGGATGGAGCATTGAATTTGATCAGTTCAGGTTTTAGAACATTGAAAATTCTATTCCAAAGGATTTGAAGACATGAGTAAACTTTGCTGCCTGGTTTTCTTTACTTCACAATTTAGAGAAATCAGAATCCAATGGTACCTGGGTACTCAACTGCTCATCAAATTTGGTACTCAACACATTTTGACCTGAACATTTTATCCTGGTACTCATTGTTTGTTTGGTATTCAATGCACATGCTACAATCTGTTGGTGTTGGCTGCTTTGTAACTCAGTGCATTATTCCTTATGGGAAAAATTGTTTGATACTCATCCTGTTTGGTAATTGTTGCACCTCCCAGAACCAATTAATGGTGAATACCAAGGTACCACCATTGAACTTGCCTGATTCCCTTTGTCTTATTTTATTTATGTCACCATTTTTTCTCTAAAAAGCACAAAGCAGAACTCATTTCCTTCCACTTTTAACAATGTTGTCAGTCTAAGAAATATAGACAAGTCTAGAGTCACCTTTTGAATTTTAAATGTATGGGCTGCTGGGAATCCTAAAAATGAAGAATATATGGTAGGTATTTTTCCTATAGTATGTAAACTCCTACATGAGTTTCTTTGTACTGCTTCCATTAGCATCATTGTGTGCCATTCAGTTGATTTGTTTGTTTTATAATGTGTTGAGTTTTTCTAGATTATTTAAAATTTTGTGAGTGTATGTTTGCATTTTGCATGGGTTCTTCTGCAACTGTAGGGGGGTGAGTCCAGTGTGTGTTATTCTCTGAACATGTCTGATTTTCTTTCATGAAATCAACCCATACTACAGCCATGTGAAGCTTCAGTTTGAAGGTAATGCAACCAAATTGGCTCTTTGATTTAAATAGATGAACCAAATTGCTGGATCAATTCAATACTTCAGATGAAATCAAATGCACTCAACTGAGTTCAAAAATTTCATGGATTTTTGTGCATGCCTAACATACATATTGAATTGATTTATCTCTTGAAACTGAAACATAAATTTGAATCAGATACTAGCTGTTTTATAACTCCACAATGAATACTGTGTGGATCTGAAAATTCAATACTGTATGCAGTTTAGGAATTCATTTCCAACTTTGTTATTTATTTAACCTTTTTAAGCTTTTTTGAAACAGCTCACTGATTTGCTTTTGGTTAAAAAAAAAAAGCATTTTGGGCCCAATAACACCCACTTATAAGCATCCATGAGGGCTATGATGTCATAAAACATTTAAATATTTTGACAAAAAACTCCAATTGCCAAGGTTGTGCATGCACCCATCAGGGTATCCATTTTGTGAGAGCACCTGCTACATGTTCCCTACATATGAAATATACCCCTGGGTTTTACATATTTGGCCTTAAAGCACAGTCCTACACTTATTTTCTCATAGGTTCAATGAAACATTTCGTCAGCTTAATGCAGATAGGAGTGGAACCTGGAGAGCAACTTTTCCCTACTTCCCCCAGCCTTACTCAAAATCTCAGATTCAGATTCTCTCAAAAGCTTCATGAGGACTGGTCCCTTAACTAAAGGCTGCAACACTGAGGCATTTTTAATATATTTATTGGCTTTGCCTCTGACCAAAGTTGGATCATTTATGTGATCCAACTTTGTGGATTTAACTGTGTGAGTTAAATCAAATAAACACACAAAGATGGGTGGGAACGTTTCAAAAAAAAAAAAAATTCCAGACAGAGTTAAAGAATTTATGTTCAGAACTAATGTCTTAAAGCAAGTGCACCCTATCTCCTCACAACAGGTATTTATACAATTCATACATTACATCAGCCATTCTGATTGGCTGGCTAAATTCACCTCAGCACCCACCTTATCTTTGGGCGGGCTTTTTAATCTCCGGGTAGATTTGCCTAACAACCTCAAGGGGGCACCTAATAACATACTGGATGTAACCTTTTTTCCCTTCTAGAAACTTTTAGCATCTCTTGTGTTGCCATTCTATTGATACCAATGTCAACATATTGAACCAAATATTCAAACAATAAATAATATTTTTGGTGTGCCTTTCAATATTATTTACTGATCACTGATCAGTCAAATTGGTGCCATCTCTTAATGATCTCTTTGATTCATGGGCCTTTCATGGGTATCCCATAGTCACGTTGCTGCTGGTCATCCTTTTTCCTTCCATCTTTCCCAGCAACAGAGTGTGGATCATTGCATAATGTGCCCCCAGAACCATCATCATTAATAATAGTTGGGAATGATATCTTCAATCCACCAACTGCTTCAGGACTAATATAGAACTAGAACTCCCAGCCTCCTGTTTCTTGTCCTGGTGCCTGTTACTGCTACATCAAACTGGCTGTCAATCATGGTCCTAGTGTTATCATAGCTTCACCTTCTTGTACTTTCATGCTAGTTACAATGATGTCTATATGGTGACAGCTGGGCTTTGGATCCCCAATAGATCTGGGTGTGCGTATGTGTGCAGAGTGTATAAGTACAGGGGGGAAAAATCCTTAACCTCTTCTCCTTTTGTAGGTATGGCACTGAGAAGACTTCTGTTCCTTTTGGCAGGTTTGGCACAAATATATGGTGAGTAAACTGGGCTGTTTGATATATGCTTCTGTTGTTTCAAACAGGTGTAGGGAATTTTGTAGTCTCTCTCTCTCTCTGTATTTGCCTGCACATGGAGGGAAAGCGGAGCTTGGAACTATTTCTCCTCAAGATCATTTTAAGATTGTTCTCCCTCTAGCACAGTGATGGTGAATGTATGACACGTGTGTGTGTGGGAAGCCCCCCTCCTAGAAGAATGAAATATTTTGGGGAATATTTAAAAAAAGGCAGAATATTATACTTCCCTAAAAGAAAAATAGAGAAACATGCTCTTAAAAGCCAGAAAGCAGACTCAATCTACCTCCCTCCAAGAAACTTGAGGAGGCCACCTCTTAAAAATGCAGATTTGGTAATCCATTCCAGACAGGATTAAAACCCTAAGAAAGCCAGAATCTAGGATTAATTGTATCTGTTAAACGAGATTAAAAATCCAAGGAAGCCAGTACTTTAGACTCATTGCCTGCTTGCTGGCTTTTAAGAGCATGTTTCTCCATTTCTCATTTAGGGCAATATAATATTCTGCCTTTTAAAAATATTTCCCAAAATATTTCATTCTTATAGGAAGGGGGCGTGTCAAAGGTGACACATCATGATGTTTTGGGTGACACGCTAGTTCACCAACCCTTCTCCAAAGCATGCCTCATTGTCACAGGATTTTTAGAGGCTGGGGAGGCCATGTGAAAATGGGGTCTCTAGAATCTGTGAACGGAGTGTGTTTTTGTGTGGTTTTGAAGGCTGCAGAGCCTTCTCCAAAGCCACTTTGAGAATGAAGGGCTGGTGTGTCCTGCAGCAGGTTCTGTTAGGCCGCAGAGCAGTGGTGGGATTCAAATTATTTTACTACCGGTTCTGTGGGCATGGCTTGGTGGGCGTGGCAGGGAAAGGGTACTGCAAAATCTCCATTCCCTCCCCACTCCTGAGGAAAGGATACTGCAAATTTCCCATTCCCTCCCCACCCCACTAACCTGCTTTCCAGCTCCGTTCTCCTGTGCTGGGCAACCAAAGAAGACCCAGCTGATTAGCTGAAACTCAATGGGAGGCAGAGAATAGATGGGGCAGGGCCAGTCAGAGGTGGTATTTGCCGGTTCTTCAAACTACTCAAAATTTCCATTACCAGTTTGTTTGTTTGTTTGTTTGTTTGTTTATTTATTTATTTGTCAATCACTTACAAGATAATAAGTATAAATATGAACATGAGAAAGAATACAGGAAATAGGTACGAATAAACGGGGACAAAAGGACAGGGATTATAGGCACAATTGTGCACTTACGCATACCCCTTACAGACCTCTTAGTTCTGACCAGTTCTCCAGAACTGGTCAGAACCTGCTGAATACCACCTTTGCTGCAGAGGCCTGTCCACAGAAAGAAAACATCACCTAAAGGTAAGCAATATGCTTACCTTTCCTCCTCAGGTAAGCACTTTCCTGGGGAGCACTGCGCTGTGAGGGAAATTGCACTATTCCCTAAGGCAGCCTTTTTCAAGTGGTACTGGAGCCAAACATGCTTTTTAAAAGTCAACTGGACTTTCTTGTTTGTTTGTTTTCCTTGAAAATGTTAACATCCAGATGACTGCAAACAATATACTGTAAATCCTTCTATTCCCCATCACTCAATCAGAACTGAAGAAGCTTCTTGGATGAGAAGTGAAATGTTTTCAAGGAAAAAACACAACAAAGTCCAGTTGTCGTTGAAATGCACATTTGGAATAACCATGATCTGGATAATTGAGAATTTCCATTGATACTACAATTGACCTTGAGGCCCAGATACCTACTTCACTGCCTTCAGTACCACTATTTAGGGTAACCTAGTTGGGATTGGGGTAGAAAATTGTCTCTGTTGTTTGGGAGACACCTTTAGAGTTAAGTTAGGCACTTTTCAAATTATTGACAGGCTTGCCATCACTGCTCTAGCATTTAAATTTACTTGATCAGGAAAAATTAGAACCTTATCTATTGGGTAAGTATTTGCTGTGGCCAAACATTGGCTCTAGTGCGATGGACCTCAGTGCGATGGACCTCAATTAAATACCAAGACAGGAAGATCATTTAATTCACAATTTATTTGGAATGTTCCAAAATAAAAAGGATTTATTATTATTTTTTACAAAAAAGAGAACCTGGAACATAAACTTATGTTTCTTTTTATGGATTGCACAACAGAGTTACTTCAAAGTAAAAGTTGATTGGATTAGGAGAAGTCATCTATCCAGTTACATCATGAAAAATTAGACATTAAGGATTTTAAAATAGCACTGTATTTTGAATAAAAGTAAAAAAAAAAATTTGCAAGGGGAAAAAAACATCAGAATGGATATTGGTAAATATACATTCACAGAGCTTTTCCAAGTTCCAACAACTTGCTTCATGAGTTTAGCTTAAGTTTGGGAATGCAGAAAACAAAAGGTTTTTTTTACAATGTAGCAAACAATTTGGACAGTCCTAGTTTCTAAAGAAAAGGCTTTTAAAAATGTTTTTCTTGAAGGTTAAGTCTTATGACAAATTATTAGCAATAAATTTGAAAGGGAAAGAGAAATAAGGTTAAAAAACACTGCTCAAAAAAATAAAGGGAACACTTAAACAACACAATGTAACTCCAAGTCAATCACATTTCTGTGAAATCAAACTGTCCACTTAGGCAGCAACACTGATTGACAATCAATTTCACATGCTGTTGTGCAAATGGAATAGAGAACAGGTGGAAAGCATAGGCAGTTAGCAAGACATCCCTAATAAAGGAGTGGTTCTGCAGGTGGTGACCACAGACCACTTCTCATTCCTATGCTTTCTAGCTGATGGTTTGGTCATTTTTGAATGTGGTGCTTTCACTCTAATGGAAGCATGAGACAGAGTCTACAACCCACACAAGTGTCTCAGGTAGTGCAGCTCATCCAGGATGGCACAACAATGTGAGCTGTGGCAAGAAGGTTTGCTGTGTCTGTCAGCATAGTGTCCAGAGCATGGTGGCGCTACCAGGGGACAGGCCAGTACATCAGGAGATGTGGAGGAGGCCGTAGGAGGGCAACAACCCAGCATCAGGATCACTACCTCCGTCTTTGTGCAAGGAGGGACAGGAGGAGCACTGCCAGAGCCTTGCAAAATGACCTCCAGTGGGCCACAAATGTGCATGTGGCTGCTCAAACGGTCAGAAACAGACGCCATGAGGGTGGTATGAGGGCCCAACGTCCACAGGTGAGGGTTGTGCTTAAAGCCCAATACTGTGCAGGACGTTTGGCATTTGCCAGAGAACACCAAGATTGGCAAATTCGCCCTGTGCTCTTCACAGATGAAAGCAGGTTCACACTGAACATTTGTGACAAACGTGACAGGGTCTGGAGACACCATGGAGAACATTCTGCTTCCTGCAACATCCTCCAGCATGACCAGTTTGGCAGTGGGTCAGTAATGGTGTGGGATGTCATTTCTTTAGGGGACGCACAGCCCTCCATATGCTCGCCAGAGGTAGCCTGACTGCCATTAGGTACTGAGATGAGATCCTCAGACCCCTTGTGAGACCATATGCTGGTGTGGTTGGCCCTGGGTTCCTCCTAATGCACGACAATGCTAGACTTTATGTGGCTGAACTGTGTCAGCAGTTCCTGCAAGACGAAGGCATTGATGCTATGGACTGGCCCGCCCATTCCCCAGACCTGAATCCAATTGAGCACATCTAGGACATCATGTCTCGCTCCATCACCAACGCCACATTGCACCACAGACTGTCTAGGAGTTGGGGGATGCTTTAGTCCAGGCGTGGGAGGAGATCCCTCAGGAGACCATCTGCCACCTCATCAGGAGCATGCCCAGGCATTGTAGGGAGGTCATGCAGGCACGTGGAGGCCACACACACTACTGAGCCTCATTCTGACTTGTTTTAAGGATATTACATCAAAGTTGGATCAGCCTGTAGTGTTTTTTTCCACTTTAATTTTGAGTGTAACTCCAAATCCAGACCTCCATGGGTTGCTAAATGTGATTTCCATTGAAAATGTTTGTGTGATTTTGTTGTCAGCACATTCAACTATGTAATGAACAAAGTATTTAATAAGAATATTTCATTCAGTCAGATCTAGGACTGTGTTCCCTTTATTTTTGTGTTTCCTTTATTTTTTTGAGCAGTATATAGATCTATAAAATAAATATCTATCTCTTTCTTTCTTTCTTTCTTTCTTTCTTTCTTTCTTTCTTTCTTTCTTTCTTTCTTTCTTTCTTTCTTTCTTTCTTTCTTTCTTTCTTTCTAGTATTACAAATTTCATACTGTGTGGCTCTCATTTTCTGTCCAGAATTTCATTTAAAAAATAATAATCCAGATTTAAATTTATTGATCCCTTTAGGGAGCAAAGGATGGCTGGAACTGTTTTGAAATGGGTTCAATGGTATGAGACCCATAATGGTCTCATTTAGTTTTTGTCTCTTTATAAAGAAAAATATGCTGCTGCTTCACAGCATTGTGAAGAGCTGTCTGAAGTTTCTTGTAGGAACTCAAAAACAACTGCTGTGCAACTATGCAATCCACCCAGACCCAATATATATATATATATATATTTAAATAATACTTGGTCCTTTAAAGGACCACCAGGATGCTTTAGAGCAGTAGTTGAAAGAAAGACTTGATAAATTGTTCTGCAAAAGCAAACCGTTTTTATCATACCTCTCTCACAAAATAAATTATGTTAATGTGGTCACTATGGTTAAGCTTTACTTAAGCCAAATCTTTATGATTAGATTTCTCCATCATCCTCATGTTGTCACTCCTCAGGACCAATCGCCTGAGGTGGCCACATAGAAATGGAAAGTTTAGCCCTGATTTTCAGTGCCTTTCTTGATAATACTATGAAAGCTGGTTCTCACCCAGTTAACAAGCAAACGGTCTGATAGAATAAAACAGCCTAATACAGAAGAAGAGCGATTTGTATCTTCCCCCTCCCCCCTAAGTAAAAATAATATGTTTTACTTCATTACATCAGAGTTAGCAATTTTATGGCTTTGAAAGTTTGCTTTTGTCACTTCTTGTACAACTGTTTGAGAAAAGAAAAAACAGCAAGTCCAGTTGCCTCTTGAAAAAGCACCTTTGGGATGTTTGAGAGAAACATGACCAAGATCTTTGTTTGCTCTTCTAGGCTCCCAAAAAGCAAGTCCTCGTGGAAAGAAATTTGTCGTGGCTTTCATGGAAGACCACCAGAAATATCAACGCAAGCTATCTGACACTAAATACCAGCTGCTGATCACTGGTCATCATCCCTCAACCTTTATCAAAGTGTCAGTAAGCAAGCGTATGTTCTGGAGACCACTTGTGATCAACAAAGGAATGGTATTACCAGTTAATCTCCCAGACACAATTCAGATGAATGAATCAAATTATTTTAATGAGACTGTGTTCATTGAAGCTAAAAAAGACATTTCAGTCTTTGCCCATGGTCACAGAGAGTCTTTGGTGGGCGCTACTCGTTTGCTCCCGGTCCACCAGCTAGACAGAGTGTATCATGTGGTAACTCCAAATGATAGCAACACAGATGGTTTCAAGGAATTTGCCATTGTAGCTCAGGAAAATGCCACTGATGTTGATATTTCCCTAAAAGGAGATGTGCTATTCAATGGACAGGTTTATCCTGCAGGGAGCAAACTTTCTGTTCATCTTAAGGCATTCCAAGCACTTCAGCTGCAAAGCTCAGATGATTTATCAGGTACCAGAATTGAATCAAAAGAACCCGTGGCTGTCTTCAGTGGACACAGCTGTATTATGAAAAACAACCACTGCAACCAAGTTTTTGAACAGCTGCTGCCCAGTTCAAGCTGGGGTACCTTCTTCATTGTTCCTGTGCTCCCTTTCCAAAACAGGGATGGCATACTGTATATAACAGCTTCTCAAAACACTTATCTCAAATACCAACATGGGAATGTGCTCAGCTCCCAGACCCTGGAATCTGGAGAAGTCATTCGGTTAAACAAATATTCTTCTGAGCCAGTTTCTATTTCCGCCAGTGCTAGAATCCAGGTGCTTTACTTCTCTACCGGTGGTGAAAGCCAAGGTCATGGACCATTGCTACTCAATATTCCAGCTGTTACAACCTTTTGCAGATCATATGATCTTCCCTACATGAATCATTTGGATAATTATGCTATCATCATAGCCAAAACCTCCGATCTCAGTGGAATCGGAATACAGAGGAGGATCTTTGCAAAAAGCCAGTGGAAATCAGTCCCAGACACAGAATACTACTGGACTGAACACAGCTTGGCTAGAGGAGGAGGTCTTCTTTCTTCATTGGATTTTCATGTTCCACTTGGGGTCTTCATCCTTGGATTTTTACAGAATGATGGCTATGGCTCACAGGATCATTGTACCTCCCGTAAGTATTGTCAAACTTAATACCTTTCATTTTGTGAGTCTTTCTGATTGTGTGGGTTTGCATTTTTGCTTAAAGGAGCTCTTCCTGAAGTAAACTCTATATCGTATTTGCCTGGACAAGAGCTCTTTTATACCATGTGATTTATAGTTCATTGAAGGATTAAGCCAGTCAAGTGGGATACACATAGGAATAAGCCTTGGAAACTATCCTTAGAGCAGGGGATGTCTAACTTGTGTCATCACAGCTGCGCCACATAATGTATGGGCCTTTTTTTTCCTTCACTAAACGTGGCCTGCCTTAGAGTGTCACACTTTTCTCAACCTTGGCAACTTTAACATGTGTGGACTTCAACTCCCAGAATTCCCCAGGCAGCCATGTTAGCTGGGGAATTCTGGGAGTTGAAGTCCACACATCTTAATTGACAAGGTTGAGAAAGTTTGCTTTAGCATCATGGATGGTTATGGCCAGGGATGGGATCCGACTGGTATAACTACCGGTTCTGCATCGCACGAGCCACGTGACTGCAATTTACAACCTGCTGAGCTGCCTGGACAGCTGAGCAGTGCTGCGTGCAAGTGCTCAGCAGTTGGAAAAGCCCCTTTTTCCTGCTTTTTCAACCACAGCTCTGTCGCGCAAAGCAGCTGCGGTTGAAAAAGCAGGAAATAAAGGTCAGGTAACAGCCTGGGCGGGCGGGTAGGCCAAAACAGCAGCAGACATAGAACCGGTTCTATGTATGCTCTCAGTCTGCTGCTCTTCAGAACTACCGGTTCTACAGAGGTGGACAGAACTGGTAGAGCCCCCCCCCCCCCCCGGGTTATGGTTCATAACTGTTTGCTTCTCCAGTAAGTATTTAAAAGCTTAATATTACTTTCAAGAAATAAGAGGGGATATGGAGTGTAAATATAAGGATATATATGTGTGTGTGTGTGTGTGTGTATGTATGTATATATGTATATGGTATTCAGCTTTGTTCGGGTATTTTCCCACGTCATTATAGTTGTGCTTTTAAAGTTGTAGCAACGTTTTGGCAGAATCTCATCTGCCATCATCAGGCTTGTGTATTGGGTTCATCTGTGTGTCAGGCTTTCACAGCTGTTTCTGTTTAACTTTGGTGCTAGCCTACTGCTGTGTTAGAATGGTTTTTTCTTCATCCTGATTGGTTGGGAGTCTTGGTCTGTGTTCATTAGTCTTGGAGTTTGCTACAAGCCTCCAATACATGAATCACAATGTTGCCAGCCAATCAAGACAAAAAAAGCTACAAAACAGACAGAAGATATTAGAAACACCAATCAAGCAGAACACAGCAAACTCCAAGACCAATCAACACAGACCAAACCATTCTAACACAGCACAGGGCCAGCACCAAATTTAAAACAGAAATGGCTGTGAAAGCCTGACATACAGACGAACCCAATACACAAGCCTGATGATGGCAGATGAGATTCTGCCGAAACGTTGCTACAACTTTAAAAGCACAACTATAATGACGTGGGAAAATACATGAACAAAGCTGAATACCATACATATAAATACCCATGAAAACTTAAGAATATCTATCTATCTATCTATCTATCTATCTATCTATCTATCTATCTATCTATCTATCTATCTATGAATATCAATATACAACTACTTGACTAACAACTACTAATTCAGTGACCATTTAAAGTAACAATGGCACTGAATGCATGGTGGTTATGAAATTCGGCCTTCCCAGCACTCCTGTAGCCATGTGATTTGGTTGCTTGTACCTATGCAGCATCCCAATGTGACCAGAGCTACACCTCTATTGCAAGTCTAAAAGAGTTTTCATGATAACATTTGGCAGCCATAGAATTGTTAAGGACAACATTTTTAACTTTTCCCAATTCTGACCCTTGTGTCTTCCAACCTCATGGGTGGATCCCTTTGATTTTTATTTCCACGCTGACTTGCAAGTAGACTAACAAATTTATATCTTCCAGGTTGATCCTCTATCCTCTGTTTGTCCTTTCTTAGACACATACTTTTATATGCATTGAAGAAAGGATTTCAATATTTAATTCTCATTTTATAATTTGATCCGATGGCAATCAGCTGACTAACTTCAATAACTTCAAACCTTTCTTAAAGTTTCTGAATCTGACAGCATCTAACATTAGTAACTGTGGGGTCTTTATGTGACTTGAGGTATGTTTCAAATAAGAAAATAATCTGATCTAAAAAGATCGGGACTTTCTTTTCCAACTTTATGTAGACTCAGCTTTGGGCCGTGCTCAGTTTAGTTTTAGAGCAATCAGCTTCAAGCTGGTAATTGCCAGATGTGATTGGAAATTAGAGAGCTGAAACTATAACATTCTAGAAGGCATGTAGCTGGAAAAAATTGTTGACATGGCTAAGAAAAGAAATTCTATCAGTGACCTGTTCCTTTTGTCTATGGAAATTCTCAGTCATTGAGGTCCTGGTTGTCCCAAAGGTGCTTTTTCAAGAGGCAACTAGACTGTCTTGTTTTTTCTTTGAAGACATTTCGCTTCTCATCCAAGAAGCTTCTTTAGCTCTGACTGGATGGTGGGGAATGGAAGTATTTACATTCCTTGCAGGCAGCTGGTCATTTGCATTCTTTCAGAGAGTCATTGATGCCACCTGGAGGTTTATCTGCATCATCAGGGTTACCTGAGTACTACAAATGGATGTGGAACCTTCTTGGAACTGCTGAAAAGACTGTGTTATGGAATTGTTCTTCTGTAGGATGTTTTCTACTCTGCGTCCCTTCACTATTGAACACAGGCACAGGCTGTTGGGGATGCAGACAAAACAGCTCATAAATCCTTCTATTCCCCACCATCCAATCAGAGCTGAAGAAGCTTCTTGGATGAGAAGTGAAATGTCTTCTGAGAAAAACAAGAAAGTCCAGTGGTCTATTGAAAAAGCACCTTTGGGACCTATGGGAAAGATTTCTTTTCTTTCATGGAACTTGTTTTCTTCTCCTCTTACTGAGAGATACCCAAGATTGTCTGCCCTCTTTCTTCTCATCTTGGCTAGGCAATTATGATTCCCTATGTCTCTTCTTTCCACTTAGCTATGACCTGTCCAGCCAACAGTCACTACGAAATCTGCACTAACACTTGCTCCAACCACTGTGCCAACGTCACAGATCCTGAGCCATGTCCAGAGACCTGCAGGGAGGGCTGCCAGTGTGATGATGGGTTTTTATTTGATGGCGTTGCTTGCATTCCCAAAGAAAACTGTGGGTGCTTCAGCAACGGACACTATTATCAGGTAACAAATGTTTTGGATTTACTCCTGTACTCTCTGTTGTTGCTTCCTTTACTTACTAAATTTATTCATCAAATAATGTTAGATAGCCACAGGAATTCTGGGTGGCTCACCAAATAAAAACACAATGCAATAAAACAAACATTTAAAACAAACAATGAATGATAGATAAATTTTGGTGGTGGTTGGTCTTCAGAGTATGTAGAATAATGATCCTCAATTTCTCAGTATCCCTTCATTGTGATCTTTGAAATTTTATCAATTTTGAAATCTGAAAGAGATGAAACATAAGGACTACTGCAACAGATAAATATTTTTATTATCTGAATCTCAGTGTTTGTCTTCCAAATAATTCCACCTGATTCTTTCTGACTTTGTACTTTGTGACCTTCCCAACTGATAATTTTTCTGGGCTTTCACATTGCAATAGGAATGTGATAGGTGTATTTACTTACATTATTTAGACTCATGTATCAAAGTGATGCAAAATGCTGTGTTTTTAGGAACGACAATTGTTTCTTACAAAAGACTTGAAATCCTTTATGGACTTTTTGCTGAAAATGGACGAAGGTGAATTGGTGAACTTGAGGTATACTGATTAAAAGGGGGTTTTCATGGGAAGAAGGAAATCATGATATGTAATTTGGAACAGTGGAAATGATAATTGTAACCATGTTTGTAACTGCTGTAAGAAAGATTGGAAATCACTTCTCTAGGTATTTTTCTCTTTTTTCTTTGACTTTTAGAGTTTTTCACTTTTATCTTGTCATACCTTTTTCTTCTAATTCTCTTTTTATATTTCAGTAGATTTTAATCCACTGCGAACAGTGTGCAAAGAATTATTCTTCGTGTTCTCCTTTTCTTTCATTTTCCCTTACATGGATACCTTAGATTTATGTGAAAGTCTCACAGATGCATCTTTTCAGGACTTTCGGATGAATTGTATTTAGAGGTTGAATCTCTCATTGTTTTATATCTGAGATCGGCTTTGATTCTGTTCTGTTATTTTGTCTTTCCATTTTGACAATAGCCCAACGAGGTGGTTCTGTTGAATGCTTGCAAGAAGCAATGCACTTGCATCCCAGGCGAGGGGCTGACCTGTATTGACCACAGCTGTGCCGCTCAGGAGACCTGTGAGTCCCAAGAAGGAGGCATGAGATGTGTTCAGAAAGGTAACTAGAATTTCAGAATGGGGGCTGAAAGGGGTTCCAATGGTTCAGAGTTACCTTAAAATATGATTCTCAGGATATTTATCCACGGGGAAGACAATCCAAACAAATGGAAAAAGTTGAAATGTGCGTATTAGCTTAAACCAATGATACCAATCAGTAAAGGATACTCAGGGCCATGCTGTGACATTTTGTCCTGTCTGAAGCCACATGGCATGGATGGAAGTGTTGCACTGTCACCAAAATAGATACAATTGATATATATTTTTAAAAACTTTTTTTTTGGGGGGGGGGGGAGAAGAGGGTGATGGGAGTGATAAATTGCTTCCTGCGGGTTGGAACTCAGAAGTTTCCATTGGCTCTTATTTACCTTGCTTTATTATGTAACTTATAACAGTCAGAAACAAGAAGAGAAGACAGGGAAGTATCCTAATTTAATGCATAAGCAGATCTATCCACTCCTTCATTGTTTCAGGAACTTGTCCTGTAACTTCCCGGGGGAAGAGTTTTATTACTGCCTTCATGGAAAATCGCATTTCTGGGAAACCTACTCAAAAACTTCAGCTGCACATCTCTGGATATAATTTTGTGACAAATATTAAGGTGTCGACCAGCGATTGGAAAGAAAACAGAATCATCAATGAAGGAGGAATTGCTTCCATTACGTTATCACAGTCCTTAGCAATGGAGGGGAGTAAAAAATTTAATAAGGCAGTGCTGATCGAAGCTGACCAAGACATTTCCGTCATCTCCTACAACTACTTGCCTAGCACAAATGAGGGAACAATCACCTATCCCATCCACCAGCTGGGACAGTTATATTACGTGGTCACCCCCATAGGAAATGGCACAAAAGAATTTGCTATCATAGCCCATGAGAATCTCACCATAGTGACCATCCACCTGAAAGGCCATGTGAAATACCAAAAGACGGATTACTATCCTGGGTCCATCTTGGTGACTGACCTTAAGGCCTTTGAAGTAATTCAGCTCCAAAGCACAGAAGATTTGTCAGGCACCAGGATTGAATCAACCAAACCTGTGGCTGTCTTGAGTGGACATACCTGTGTTTCTAAATTCACATACTGTGATCACGTTGTTGAGCAGCTCCTGCCAGTTCAGAGCTGGGGAACCACGTTCATTGTCCCTCCCGTTCCTTTCCAGACAAAATATGATATTGCGTATATTGTTTCTGCAGAGAACACTTTACTCAAATATCACTCCAGCTCAAAGAAAGAATCTCGTACTCTGGTGGCTGGAGAAGTGGTCAAACTTAAGATCCTGCCCTCTCGGCCACTTTTTATCTCTGCTGATGCTGGAATCCAAGTCCTTTTTTTTTTCACTGGTGCCAAAAGGGGAAACAATAGCTATGACCCTTTCCTCATGAACATCCCTGCCATTACATGCTATTGCAATTCATACCGCATTTATGGAATGAAGAACTTCACAAATCATGCCATGATTATAGCCAAATCATCAGAGTCTGGTAGGATCAAATGGAAAGAGCAGACGATCAGGTGGACAACGATCCCAGGCAGCGAATATTCATGGGCTGAACAAGATGTGGAGATAACAGATCATGCCCAGTTAGTGGAACACGAGAACTCTCCGTTTGGCCTTTTCATCTTTGGAGGTGGTAAATCTGATGGCTATGGTACTGCTGCTCTTTGTTCTTCAGGTAAGTATCCTCATAAATTGATGAAGATATTTAAGTTCTCAGAGATCACTCTCATCCATTCCATTTCTTCCCTCTAGCTATTAGGAGAACGCAAGGACAATTGCTTCAGACGAATACTCTGATCCCAGTCACCCCAGATCCTGAAGTAGTGAGAATTCTTTTAACTTTCAGTGTCTATGGAGATTCTAGGTCATGGTTGCCCCAAGGGTGCTTTTTCAAGAGGCACGTGGACTTTCTGGTTTTTCTTTCAAGACATTTTGCTTCTCATCCAAGAAGCTTCTTTAGCTCTGACTGGATGGTGGGGAATAGAAAGATTTATGCTCCTTGCAGACAGCCATTCACAGTCCTTGTGGCCACCTGGAGGTTCATCTGTCCCCTCGGGGTCACCTGAGTAGTGCAAATGGATGTGGAGCCTTCTTGGAACTACTGAAAGGACTGTGTTGTAGACTGGAGATAGATGTTTATTCTACACCCCCCTTGAGGGAGGGCTGTTCTATTTTGCCATAGATGGCCTCTTTGACTATAACTTTTCTTTCTTTCAGTTTCCTAAGAAAGAGCACCAGACAAATCACTTAAGGCTCTCCTTTTTCCATTCACATGGTGTGCATTACACTACGTGGCTATGTGCATTGCACTATGTGGTCACTTGTTGAGACAAATGGAATGAGTGATTAGAAAGTGTAAGGGTGTATCCCACCATAAATCAACTCAGCTTTCAACACTAGCTCAGCTCCTAGGTTCAGAGATGATTCTAAGACAGAACAAAGTTCATGTCTGGTGACTCCCTTGGAAAGTGATACTGAATGCCCCATTTCCAAAAGCTTGTAAATAAAGACATAAAGTGTTTCTCAGATCCTTAAAGAGAATCCTGGGGAGCATCAGAGCAATACAACATTCTGTTCCCTACTTGCAATTGTTCTCCCCACTAGCTTTGTGGCATCCCCCTACATATTATTCTCCATCACAGCCACACTACCTTCAGTTAGTAGCTATGTCCACTTGATTCCATTTTCCTCTGCCTTGAGTAGCACCCAGGAAATTTGAACTAATATACATATGTATAATTTTTTGAATTAGTTGCAAGTTGTCCAGTCAACAGCCATTACAGGGTCTGTGCCAACCTGTGCCCCACTACTTGTGCCAAGATCAATGACCCGGATCCATGCCTAGAGACCTGTGCGAAAGGATGCCAGTGTGATGCCGGCTTCTTCTTTGATGGCCTTTCCTGTGTTTCTGTGGAAATCTGTGGCTGTTCCAAAGATGGACATGACTATGAGGTTAGTGAATATACTGATAGTCCTCAACTTACAGCCACAATTTGTGTTGCTAAGCAAGGCAGTTGTTAAGCGTCTCGTGCCCATTTTGCAACCTGTTTGGTGCTAGCAGAGTGTTTAATGGCTGGATGCCCTTGCCAATACAGAGTTTTGTTCAGCAGATACATTTTTATTTTATTTTATTTTATTTGTTTTTGTCAATTGCTTACAAGATAATAGGTATAAGTAAAAACATAGTTATGAATACATGGATACATATAAGAAAAATAAAAAAAATAAAAGAAATAATAGGACAGGGATGGTAGGCATCTTGGTGCGCTTATGCACACCCCCTACAGACCTTAGCAAAGAGGTGAGGTCAATAGTAGACAGTCTAAGGTTAGTTTTTGGGGTTTGGGGAAGAAACCACAGAGTCAGGTAGTGCATTCCAGACATTGACCACTCTGTTGCTGAAGTCGTATTTCCTTCAATCAAGTTTGGTGCGATTAACCTTGAGTTTGTGTCTATTGTTTGCTCTTGTGTTGTTATGGTTGCAGGTGAAGCATTCATTGACAGGTAGGACATTGCAATGTATGATTTTATAGACTATACTTAGATTGGACCAAAGGTGGAGTAGTTCTAGGTTTTCTAGGTGTAGAATTTCGAGTCTGGTGGCATAAGGTATTCTGCAACGAGTAGAGGAGTGGACAACTCTTCTTGTGAAATATTTCTGGACTTTCTCAACTGTATTAATATCAGATACATAATGTGAGTTCCAGACTGATGAGCTGTATTCAAGTATTGGTCTAGCAAATGTTTTGTATGCTCTAGTTATTAGTAGTATTACCAGAGAAAAAGCTACATAAGATTAGGTTAACAACACTTAATGCCTTTTTGGCTATGTAGTTACAATGGGCTCTAGCACTTAGATCATTAGAGATAAGCACTCCAAGATCCTTGACAGAGTTTGGATCTTCAACAAGGTCTTGACTATTCAGCCTGTATTTTATTTTCTGATTTTTTTTGCCAATATGTAGGACAGAGCATTTATTTGTTGAGATTTGAAGTTGCCATTTGTTTGACCATTCTGATACATAGTCAAGGTCTTTTTGAAGGGTAGCAGTATTGTCTGTGGTGTTGAATAGGTTTACATAATCAGTGAAGAGAACGCAGTTGCTCTTAATATGATCACAGAGGTTATTTATGTAGAGTATGAAAAAAGTTGGTCCTAGAACATTGCCTTGTGGGACACCACTGTTGACAGGTACAGAATTTGATAGGACGCTCCCAATTTTGACCATTTGTTGTCTGTTTGACAGGAATGCTTCTATCCAGTTATGCAGGTGTCCAGAGATACCATAAGATTTTAGTTTTAGCAGTAGTTTGTCGTGTACCACTGAATCAAAGGCTTTACAGAAGTCTATGTAGATTGCGTCTATTGCTTTGACCTGATCGAGTTGTGTCGTCCATATGTTTCTGCAGTGTAAGAGTTGCAGATTACATGATAGTTTTTTCCTGAAATCAAATTGTTTATTAAAGAGTAGGTTGTTTGTTTCTAAGTGGAGGATGATGGATTGGTTAATAATTGATGCCATGACTTTACAGGTGATGCAGCATAAAGTGATTGGGCTGTAATCTTCAACTAGGCTGGGGTCTCCCTTTTTGAAGATGGGGATGATAGTGGCTTGTGATCATAGTTTTGGCAAGGAGCTGGTCCTGAAAGATTTTTCAAAGATTATAGTTAGAAGTTCAGCTAAGGCAGTGGATAGCTTTTTAAAGAAGTAGGCACAGTCCAATAGATAGAGATGGTTTTAGATTGTGTAGTGCTTTTTCAGCAAGGTCTTCTGTAAAATCAACATGTATTAGATCACTGTAGTTGTCTGTGGTTTGACTAAGAAATACTGGGCATGATCCATTGCTGTTTACAAATACTGAGCCAAAGAATGTGTTAAAGAGGTTGGCTTTAATAGTGTCGTTGTTGCAGTCTTTACCATTAGGGCTGGGATGGACCTTGAGTCTTTTAGTTTGTTGTTTACAAAATTGTAGAAAGCGGTGGTGGAATTGGTGCGTAGGAGGTTTTCTTCTTGTTTAATGTGATAATTGGTGCATTCAGTCTTTATCTGGTGGTATAAATTTTTGTATCGACTTTTGAAGTTGGCAATGTAACCAGATTTATTTTTCCGCCAAAGTGATTTCTTTTGGGATTGAAGCTTCCTTATTGTTATGGGTAATTTGTTTTTTTCTGGTTTTGCGAGTTGTTATTGGTACATATGGTCTCTTTTGACTTCAAGTAAAAATACGTTGTAATGGTCTTCTACAGTATTGCATCCAGTGAATAGAAATTGCCAATCAAGGGATGAGAGATAGTTGTTTATAAGATCATAGTTGCCTTTTTTGAAGTTATAATTGGGGATTCCGTCATTGTGGTTATTTTTGTGCACATTCTCATTGTGCCCAGAGAGAGAAATATCTGCCTCTACCTAGCATCAAACTCACAGTCTCCTGATTGTGGGGGGAGAGCTCCAAATTGGTGAACTTGAAGTATACTGATTAAAAGGGGTTATTCATAGGAAGAAGGAAACCATGATATGTAATTTGGAACAGTGGAAATGATAATTGTAACCATGTTTGTAACTGCTGTAAGAAATATTGGAAATCGCTTCTTCTAATATTTTTGTCTTCGTTTTCCTTTTTCTTTGACTTTTAGAGTTTTTCGCTTTTATCTTTTCATATCTCTTTCTTCTAATTCTCTTTGTAAATTTTAATCCATTGTGAACAGTGTGCAAAGAATTATTCTTCGTGTTCTCCTTTTCTTTCATTTTCCCTTACATGGATACCTTAGATTTATGTGAAAGTCTCACAGATGCATCTTTTCAGGACTTTCGGATGAATTGTATTCAGAGGTTGAATCTCTCATTGTTTTATATCTGAGATCAGCTTTGATTCTGTTCTGTTATTTTGTCTTTCCATTTTGATAATAGCCCAACGAGGTGGTTCTGTTGAATGCTTGCAAGAAGCAATGCACTTGCATCCCAGGCGAGGGGCTGACCTGTATTGACCACAGCTGTGCCGCTCAGGAGACCTGTGAGTCCCAAGAAGGAGGCATGAGATGTGTTCAGAAAGGTAACTAGAATTTCAGAATGGGGGCTGAAAGGGGTTCCAATGGTTCAGAGTTACCTTAAAATATGATTCTCAGGATATTTATCCACGGGGAAGACAATCCAAGCAAATGGAAAAAGATGAAATGTGCATATTAGCTTAAACCAATGATACCAATCAGTAAAGAATATTCAGGGCCATGCTGTGACATTTTGTCCTGTCTGAAGCCACATGGCATGGATGGAAGTGTTGCACTGTCACCAAAATAGATACAATTGATATATATTTTTAAAAACTTTTTTTTTTGGGGGGGGGGAGAGAAGATGGTGATGGGAGTGATAAATTGCTTCCTGCGGGTTGGAACTCAGAAGTTTCCATTGGCTCTTATTTACCTTGCTTTATTATGTAACTTCTAACAGTCAGAAACAAGAAGAGAAGACAGGGAAGTATCCTAATTTAATGCATAAGCAGATCTATCCACTCCTTCATTGTTTCAGGAACTTGTCCTGTAACTTCCCGGGGGAAGAGTTTTATTACTGCCTTCATGGAAAATGGCATTTCTGGGAAACCTACTCAAAAACTTCAGCTGCACATCTCTGGATATAATTTTGTGACAAATATTAAGGTGTCGACCAGCAATTCGATACAACACAAAACCATCAATGAAGTAGGAATTGCTTCCATTACGTTCCCACAGTCCTTAGCAATGGAGGGGAGTGACAAATTTAATAAGGCGGTGCTGATCGAAGCTGACCAAGACATTTCCGTCATCTCCTACAACTACTTGCCTAGCACAAATAAGGGAACAATCACCTATCCCATCCACCAGCTGGGACAGTTATATTATGTGGTCACCCCCATAGGAAATGGCACAAAAGAATTTGCTATCATAGCCCATGAGAATCTCACTGATCCCAATCACCCCAGGTCCTGAAGTAGTGAGAAGTCACTGAAGCTCAGAGGGAGAGAGGAAAAAGTGATTTAAATCTGAGATCCATATGGGAAGTTGATACAGGGGGAAAAATAAAGCAAGTGAGATCCTTGTGAAACAGCAGAGCCCAAAATCAAATGGCATCAACCTTGAAGCCATTGCAGATAAGATGGTCATTACTTGTATGCTTACAAATGTATTTGCTTTGGGGAAGCTTTCTTTCACCTGTATGGTATGAATCCTCTTCCCAGGATTAAATCTCACGGAATGTTCATAGTTGCTAGGACTGCAGAATTTGTTTAATTCTGTTGGTTAATTTTATGTCATTCATCTTTTTTAAAAAAGTAAACTAACCATAAATCAAATGATTATAAGCAAGATTAAATTTGGATGTTTATTTATTTTGACTTAAGTAAGTGATGCTCTAATCACAAGTGACACTGAGTCACTTCCAAAACAGCAATCAAATAAAAAACTAAACCCAACAATATAACTGAATCTAACAAATGATCCATGTTGTCATTATTTCCTTACCAAACCACCCAATTTTAAAATGCAAAGTAATGAATCCAAACTTTAGGAATAGAAAAAGAATCATAAAAGGATAGGCTTGTTTTATTCTTCCATGATTCCCTGTGCTTTGTAAAGTGTTGTTAACTAGCAAATTTAGAGTTAGGGGATGAAATAGAAAGTACTAACTTTTTCTCCTCTTGCTAAATGGGAAGACAATGTTTCTCAACCTTGGCAGTTTGAAGTCCCCTTGGCTGGGGAATTCTGGGAGCTGAAGTCCACACATCTTTAAACTGCCAAAGTTGAGAAACACTGGATGTAAAAGTGTTTTCCTTCTTTATTCCCCCCATCCCATTCCTGTATTATTTTTCCACTGCTTATTCAGCCTTTTTCAGTAATTAAACAGAACAAGTGCAGTTTAGTAGCATCTTATCCAAATAACTAATTTTATGAATAGGGGTTGCCTTTTGTGGCTCTTTGCATCTGATGAAGGCTGTGCAGCTCACAAAGGTTTCTGCCTTTTGATAAAATGTGTTAGGTTCCTCCTGTTTTTTCCTTATCATAAACTAACACTTTTCTCCTCCTACAATGCAGACCAGGTGAGATTCCTGCTTAAAGATGCTTTCTTCTCTTCCCAAAGCTTTAAAAGGACTTCCCTTTGCCTTCCCTTTCAAAAGGAAAGTCTGCTGCTCCTTTGATTATCCAGAACTGACGTGACTCTTTTTGTCAGTTTGCATTAGAGACATAGGATATTTTCTCAGTTATGAAGTCCGTCTCATCTAATCTTGTTTTAACCATGTTTTCTCATATTAAATAGTCCCAATATCCTGCCCTGAGAAGAGCCACTACGAAGCCTGTGGAAATGCCTGTCCAGCAACCTGCTCTGACCGTTCTGCTCCCAGCACCTGTAAGAACACCTGTGCGCAAATCTGCCAGTGTGATGAGGGCTTTGTCCGCAGCGGTGAGAAGTGCATTCCGGTGGACACCTGCAGTTGCATTTACCAAGGCGTGACTTATAAGGCAGGGGAAGAGTTCTGGGGAGATGAAGACTGCCAGAGTCATTGCAAGTGTGATGCTAAATTAGGCAGGGCTGTATGCCAAAAGTCTTCTTGCAAGGGCAAGACAAAATGCCGCGTGGTCAATGGTGTCCGGGGTTGCCATGCTGTCAGTTACAGTACCTGCATAGGAACCGGAGACCCTCACTATAAAACCTTTGATGGGAAGAAATACGACTTCATGGGAACCTGCATTTACCAAATGGCTGGGCTCTGCTCCATGGATCCTTCCCTTACCCCATTTTTGGTCACCGTGGAGAATAACCACCGAGGCAATAAGGCAGTGTCCTACACCAAAGTGGTGACCCTGGAGATCTACAACTTTACCATCAGTATGAGCCAAGAGTTTCCACAAAAGATCCAGGTACATAAGCTAATCCAAGAGGGTGTTGGAAAAGTTTATTAATAATAAAAGTAGGAGTCATTGCAAGTTCTCAGGCATAAGAGCTTCAGAGGTATTAAGTTCTCGGTGTTTCTGAGTTCTTGTTGTTGGTCTATAGAGGTTTCACTACGATTTCTCCAAATCAGGATGCAGATTGTATAGTATATACTTAAAATATATTATATACAGCCAATCTCATTGTACACATGTTGTACTCTGACAACAAAGGTAAAAATAAAGGGTCAGATATATGGGACTTGCAGAGGTCAGAATAATAATTAGGGATCCCTAAGTTGATGTCCCCAAAATAAATGTTGAAGTAATAAAATAATAGAAAAATAAAATAATTTTCTGCATGGTAGAATCCCAAGAGATCCTCCAGGTTGTCAAGACTTATTAGTCTCACAGCTAAGAATTCTCACAAGAAAAGCAAAACTACATATGCTTTCATGTTACTCCCCCAACAACTCAGTCTCAAAACACTGCTGGCTTCTGATTTAGGAGATGACATATTTTCCTTACTGCAGCTCTTCCAGTCAGAGACCTACTGAAGATATTAGTTATGGAGTACATTAGTGATGTATTTCATAATTAATACCACTAGTGTCAAGCCTCTTACAGTAGCTCCTAACCAAGAAATCAAGATTAAACACTTTAAACTAGGCAGGTGCATTGGGAATAAAAGATGGAATTGAATTAGGATACAGAATTCTGGAAACTTGTAATTTGACTCTTATTTCTTAATGAGGATATTTAAAGGGAAAAATTCCCTGTTGTTTTTGACCCAGTTCCCAATCGAATATTGGTTTAATAGGGAGAATATTGGTTTAATAGGGAAAACTTATTTGATATCACATTTATGTTCTACAGTATTTTAGAAACATCTACAGAATGTTTGTTCATAGGCTCAGAGAATTTCATAAGAACTAGTGAGGAAATTATTTCAGTTCTCAATAAGCTAGTGTTTTAATTGTTTTTGTAATATTTACAAAAAGTTTTATTTGTTATACTGTTTCATCTTAGTGCCGAATTTAAATTACATCTGCAATTTCCAATGTAGGTCTTTTGGCTATGTATAAATTTATTGTTATTATGTTGTGATATATTTCTTACTTTGCTTATTTATCAAACAGCCCATGGAGTGGAATAGGGGAGACGATCAGTCTGAAAGATAACAAGAACAAACCTCCTCTTAAGATTGAAAGAATTGTTAGTGCCTTGACTATTTTTTTCTGCATCTTAATTCAGATCAATGACATCTTTGTGGAACTACCCTTTTCCTATGAAAATAAACTGAGCATCTACCAGACTGGAGTTCACGGCTTCATCAAGACAGACTTTGATCTGAGAGTCAGCTTTGATTGGTACAGCTATGCCAGGGTCATTGTTCCGGACTCTTATGCCAATGCACTCTGTGGCCTATGTGGTAACGCCAATCAAGATCAAAATGATGACTTTCTCATGAAAGATGGAACACAAGCAGAGGATGAAATTCAATTTGCAAACAGCTGGAAGATGAAAGATATTCCTGGCTGCTCTTCTGGGTGCAACAAAAACTGCCCAGTGTGCAATGATGCTGAAAAACAAACCTACCAAGGTCCATCCTACTGTGGGATTCTTACAAGAAAGAGTGGGCCTTTCAGGCAATGCTATGATGCCATTGATCCTCAATCTTATTTTGATGATTGTGTCTATGATACCTGCGTATACAAAGGCCACCATAAGGCCCTCTGTAGTGCCATCAGCTCCTATGTGACAGCATGTCAATCTCAAGGCATCCAAGTTGAGCCGTGGAGATTACCATCCTTCTGCAGTAAGTCTTCTCTCCTGCATTCAAAGTTTAG
This sequence comes from Hydrophis major, assembly GCA_033807585.1. Lineage (NCBI taxonomy): Eukaryota > Metazoa > Chordata > Lepidosauria > Squamata > Elapidae > Hydrophis > Hydrophis major. Next base: position 9,885,156 of record CM066336.1, read on the forward strand.
CAATAGCATTTAGACTTATATATTGCTTCACAGTGCTTTACAACGCTAAGTGGCTTAGAGTCAGCCTATTGCCCCCAACAATCTGGGTTCTCATGTTACCCACCTCGGAAGGATGGAAGGCTGAGTTAACCTTGAGCCTGGTGAGATTTGAACTACCAACTGCAGTCAGCTGGCAGTCAGCAGAAGTAGACTGCAGTGTTGCACTCTAACCACTGTGCCACCAAGGCTCACAGTTGGCACAAGAGATGAAAGAGAGCCTAACTCCAGTAATAGAAATGGGAAAGTCATTTGATGAAGAGCCCAAGTTGTATCACAGTAGTCTTCTTCAACTTGGTGTCAACTAAAAAGATACTCCTTTGGTCTTTTTAGCTTGCAGAAAAAGGGTGTGGGGGGAAACAAGGCATTCCTTAAATGCCTAGATAATCACCCCCAGTATCCCAAAGCTGTCGGAGCATAAGAAGGTTATTGGAGAGCATGATGGATGACTCGTGGAGATGGATGTGTCCCATTGGAGAAGGGTGTGGGGGCCACTCCTGGTAAATCAATTTAGTTTTCTCTGAGATGTGGCTAGAGACTTATGATTTGAATGAGGGTGGATTTGTTGGAGCCCTGACACTTGGTGCCCCCCAGATGTGTTAAAACCCAACACATCTGAAATGGTGGCGGGTTCAGCAAGATACTGATCCAAAGATCTATCGATCCAGGATCTGAGATAAATTGAAATCACCAGCCTGAATTGGAAAAAAGGAAAGAGGCCCAACATTAAAATATTAAAACAAGAACAATCTTTTCCCCAAATATATTAAGCACCAGAGTGATTGTGAATTAACAATGCAACCCGTATGCAACTTTACAGAACAGAAAACATTTATATCTATCAGAGTTGAAACCCAATATTAATCCCCCCGCCCATTTTTTCCTGTATACTGTAATAATAATTAAAATTCTGTAATATATCTTGAACTCTGACCCTTTGTTCATGGATATATTGCTTCAGTTCAATGTCTTGAGGATTTTTTTGTGATGGGTACAACTATAGTTACTGTGGTTGCAATAAATATTGATTTCCTATAGCAAATTAATGGGACATAGGTGGAGCAAATTTCGTATAGATTCAACCCATTATACAGAAGTATTAAATGGCTAGTATCATTGTATTAACATAAAATGTCTTGTCTTGTCCAAAGAAAGTTTCACTTTCCCTTTTGGCTCCATGCTTTCTACAAATTCATTCCGAGGAATACTCACAGGCATTTTCATGCATACTCCTCTCCATAGGTACTCCCTTTTGACTACTTTTTCTAGTATGTACGTTTTCTGAATGCAATATTTAGGAGGAAGGTCACACTTCCTCAGTGTTGTAAAAGCTGGAATTTCAAGTCAACTTTACCAATGGGTGTCTAGTCCATTAAAGAATGCATGGATGAAGAAAAGCATACCATATTTGCTGGCGTATAAGACAACTTTTTTGCCCTGAAAAACATGTCTCCAAGTGGGTCTTATATAATGTATGGTATATGCCGGTATATTCACTGCCGGCTATCGGATGCTTGTGGGACGCAGCGAAGGCGCCTCTGGCTTCCCGGATCCCCCGCGCTGCTTCCGCCAAGAGCCTCCCCGCGTCTCTGAATCAGGTTCGAATCCTGCTCGCCTCGCTCTGCCCGAGGCTGCAGCGACTGGGGGGAGCGAGAGCGTGGGTCACTCCTGTCGCCCCAGGCAGGGCCATGTGAAGGCTGCCCGCCTTCCTGCTCCTCCCACGACCCCTGGCACTCCGCCCTGCCGCTGCAGCCCCGGGGATTTCTGGAGGGCGTTTCCGGTGACCCCGCTGGGATCGTTTGGCTGACCAACACAGAATAACATGCACACTGTGTAAATATTGGATGATTAATTACCGGGGGGGGGGGTTGTTGTCTTATACGCCGGGTCGTCTTATATGCCGGCAAATACGGTAATTATTTTCACCTACAATCTATTTAACATAATAACAGAGTTGGAAGGGACCTTGGAGATCTTCTAGTCCAACCCTTTGCACAAACAGGACACCCTATAGCATTCTAGACAAGTGACTGTCCAGTGTTGTGATGAAGCACCCACAACTTCTGAAGGCAAGCCATTCCACTGGTTAATTGTCAACACTGATAGGAAATTTCTTTCTTAGTTCTAGGTTGCTTCTCTCCTGGATTAGTTTCCATCCATTGTTTCGTATCTTGCCTTCTGGTGCTTTGGAAAACAGGTTAACCCCCACTTCTTTGTGATAATTTGACAAGCAACATTCTTTTTATTCTGTTCTTCAGGTATTTCTTGCCCACCCAATACCCACTATGAGCTCTGTGGCAGTGGTTGTGCAGCCACATGCAAGAGCCTCATCTCACCCCAGAAGTGTGATGTTCCATGCCTGGAAGGATGTTTTTGTGACTCTGGATTTATCCGCAGTGGAGATCAGTGTATTTCAAAGGCCAAATGTGGCTGTTTCGACCAAGGCCGATACTACAAGCTGGGAGAAGAGTTTTATCCCACCACTTCCTGCCAGAAAAAGTGCATCTGCATGGATAACGCAACCATAGAATGCCAAATGTTCTCTTGTGGAGCTCATGAGGAATGCAAGATTGTAAAGGGCGTTCAAGGCTGCCACCCCTTAGGCTATGGAAAGGCCATTGCACTGGGTGACCCTCATTTCATTTCCTTTGATGGAAGGCATTTTGAATTCTACGGCTCCTGTACTTACGCCTTAGCCCAAGTCTGCCAGCACAACCCTCGGCTCCAGAACTTCACTGTGTGGGTAGAGAACGAGAAGCTTGGGGATGGTCCTTTAGTTCTAATCCAGAATGTGAAGATCTTCATTCATGGTTACACAATCACCCTTCAGAGGGGAGTCAAGTGGCAGGCAATGGTAAGTGAACCACACATTAGCCAAAAGTGTGCTTTACAAAGTGCAGCCGTGAAAGTAACATAATGGAGAAGGGCCACATCTGCCTGATCCCATCTTAGAATCATTGGATTGTAGAACGGAAAGGATCACAAGGATGATCTAGTCCAACCCCCTGCTCTATGCAAAAGGACCAATCAAATCATCTTCAAGGTGTGGCTTTCCAATCTCTTCTTAAAAGCCACCCATGGTGGAGAACCCAGAATCTCCATAGGTGGACAGTTGTAGAGAGCTTATCATTAGGAAGTTTATTTCATGGGTTTTTATTATCATATTTGGGGGAAAGGCTTTGATATCTGGGGCCAGCAAACTGTTTGGAGAAGAGGGGCTACACTCCTCCTTGCATATTCTATTTGGGCTTTGTACAAGTGCAGAGAACATGGAAATATTGCAGGGATAGCTCCTAAATGAGTGGAAGCAGGAATATCTTTTTGTTTTCTTTTATTTATTTATTTTTTCAATTACTTACAAGATAGTAGGTATAAGTAAAAACATAGTTATGATTACATGGATACATATAAGAAAAAGAAACAAATAAAAAAGAAACAATAGGACAGGGATGGTAGGCACATTATGCATGCACCCTACAGACCTCTTAGGAAAGGGGTGAGGTCAATAGTAGACAATCTAAGGTTAAAGTTTTTGGGGTTTGGGGAAGAAACCACAGAGTCAGGTAGAGAGTATTCCAGACCTTGACCACTCTGTTGCTGAAGTCGTATTTCCTGCGATCAAGTTTGGTGCGATTAGCCTTGAATTACACTCCTTCCTGCACATTCTATTTGGGCTTTATACAACCGCAGAGAACATGGAAATATTGCAGGGATAGCTCCCAAATGAGTGGAAGCAGAAATATCTGTTTATTTTCTTTTAATAAAATAGATGCATTAAATTTATTAGGGGCTTAATGCATACAGTCAAGCAGAAAAGTTACATGCATGCTTTCTTCTGTTGATTTTGCTAATGCAGCCTGCTTGCAAGATCATAAGAGAAGCTGCATTTTATTCTTTTCCCAGGGAAAAAACGGAAAAAAGATGTTAATTACTGCTATGAAGCAATATGAAATGAACATTAAATTCTACACATGTAAAACCGGCACTTATCCCCAGTTTTTATTCTTTGTTGGTACAGGTGGATGGACAGTTGTATATCCTGCCAATGAATGCAGCTGATGGGAAATTCTGGATCACCCAAGAAGGGAACAACATCATTCTCTACACAACCTTTGGCCTCACAGTCCTATATGATACTTCTTCATATGTTCATGTTACTGTCCCCAGTACGTACAGGGGTCATATGTGTGGCCTGGCTGGCAACTTCAATGGGGATCCAAAGGATGACTTCATGCTAGCTAATGGAAAACTCACTGAAAACGTGGAAGAATTTGCAGCTTCCTGGAAGATCCCTGTGAATGGTATAGTTTGTTCTGATGGCTGTGGGGACAAATGTCCCATCTACAACAAAGCACAGAAAACAAAATATGAAGCTGGGAACTTCTGTGGAATGATCCCATCCAAGACAGGTCCATTCACAGACTGCCATTCATTGGTAAACCCTACAGAATATTTTGAACATTGTGTGAATGAGGCTTGTACAACCAATGAGGTTCAAGAATCTCTTTGTCGAAGTCTTCAAGCCTATGTAGCAGTTTGCCAGGCATCTGGCGCCAACATTAGAGCCTGGAGAAGCTCTTCCTTCTGCCGTAAGTTTGTAGGAAGTTACTTTCCATAAATAGCCAACTCTCTGCCTCAAATGCCTTATTTTATCCTCCTATGCCTTGCCTTACTATTCTTATTAATGGCTGAGTCTATCCAGTTCACAACCATTAAAATCTTCTGGTGCTTAACCAAGCTTGGATGCACCCTGATTCAAAGAGATTCCAGAGTTGTTTCAGCAATTACTGTGTTTCCCCCAAAATAAAACCTGTCCCAAAAATAAGCCCTACCATGGTTTTTGCATGTGTGCCCAATGTAAGCCCTATCCCCCAAATAAGGCCTTCTTAAGCGCCTGCACAGCCACATGGCCACTCATTCCATCTGGTTGCTTGTGGTGTCATGGCTGCAGGACCTCCTGTCCCGCCATGAGGAAGCAGAAGAAGTGAGCCTTCCATGTACTCTTAAAGTACACGAGAAAAAATAAGACATCCCTTAAAAATAAGCCCTCATGCTGTGCTTGCTTCGGCAGCACATATACTAAAATTGGAAAGATATAGAGAAGATTAGCATGGCCCCTGCACAAGGATGACATGCAAATTTGTGAAGCGTTCCATATTTAAAAAAAAATAAAAATAAAAATAAGCCCTAGTGCTTATTTTGGAGCCCAAAAGAAAATAAGACTGAGTCTTATTTTGGGGAAACACGGTGCTTGTTCCAAGAATCCTTAACTTTATTGCCTAGTTGCTAATAATATTATACTCAAGTTCTTTGTTGTGTCATTTGTCCCAATGTGAAGGAGGAGGGAAGGGTAGTAGGCCTAATGTTTTGGTTAGGTTCTCAACCACATCTTTGATTTTTGCTCCAGGGAGACAACATACCTCTCTAGATTGTACTTTCCTTCCCTGGAAGATGTGATTGTTAGTATTAGCACTTCATTAGAGCAGTGTTTCTCAACTTGGGGGCAATTTTAGGTGATGTGGACTTCACTTCCTGGAATTCCCTAGCCACTTTAACCTATTTGCTTCTTCTGTTTCCACAGCTCTCACCTGTCCAGCCCACAGCCATTATGAGCCATGTACCAGAACTTGTGATTCCACCTGTGCTGCCTTATCTACTCCAAGTCAGTGCTCAGGGAACTGCTTTGAAGGCTGTCAGTGTGATGAGGACTATGTGTTTGATGGATCTCACTGTGTAACCATGAAGCAATGTGGCTGCACTTATCGTGGAGCCTATCTCAAGGTAATTTCTCTCGCCCTTAAGTGGCTGAGAGCAGAAAGGGGCTATTTCTGTTGAGATGGAGACTCAGAATGATTCCTGACAGACTGTAGGTACTTCTTGACTTACAACTGTTCATTTAGTGACCATTCAAAGTTACAAAGGCACTGAATAAAGTGATTTATGGCTGTTTTTCACAGTTAGGATCTCTGCAACATCCCTACGGTCATGTGATCAACATTCAGATGTTTGGCAACTGACTCATATTTATGACAGTTGTAGTGTCCTGGGTCATGGGATCACTTTTTACAACCTTTTGACAACCTAAGTCAATGGGCAAGCCAGAATTACTTAACAGCCTGGTTACTAACTTAAAAACTGCAGTGATTCACTTAACAACTGTGACAAGAAATGCCATAAAATGGGGCAAAACTCACTTAACAAATGTCTCATTTAACAACAGAAATTATGGGCTTTGTTATCTTTGTAAGTCAAGAGCAAACTGTATTTAGACAGGGAAATAACTTAAAAATGAGACTTTGGGACAGAAAAGCGCCATTGTTTGGTAATCTTCTGGACAGATGTCTAAACTGGCAAGGTTGGGTAAGCCCATAAACACCATATATATATTTAAGTGGTACTTTTATTATTATTTTATTATTTTATTTTATCATTATTTTATTTCATTTTTCAAAGTTTTGAAACCGTCCATCTACCTTTGTCTATGCAGGACCATCAAACAATAGCTATTATGTTAACTCTTCTGGCCCCACTGTTGATGTCCCTGGTTATGGGACCTGCAACATGCATTTATGTCTACAATTAATTTAAAAATTGGAAGGAGGGAGGGAAGGAGGGGATGCTTTTCTTTTCTCATTGTAACCAACTCTGGGACTTTGCTCAACAGATCGGCGAGCACATTTACTCGAAGGGCTGCACAAAAAAATGTACCTGCCAGTCAGCAGGCCAGCTCCAGTGTAAAGAAAGCAGCTGCCAGCTTGGAGAGGCCTGTGCCCTTCGGGGAGGCGTGCACGGCTGTGTGATGCTGGAAGCTCAATGCAAACTCACTGCCCAAGCGCATATCACTTTTTTCGATGGTGCCTCGGGGATGTATTCCTGCAGTGGAGTCTATGAAATAGCTTCTCTTTGTGACCAGAACTCTGCCTCCTGGTTCAGGTTGTTAGTGAGCATCGATAAGGATTATAGGAAGCAGATGGTGGTTGGAAAATCTATCTACTTTTACTTTCGAGGTGGATTCATCCAGATTATAAATAGAGAAAGGTTATGGGTAAGTGAAAACCAAGAGCAAATTAAGAACTAATGGTACACTTAGTAGCCTTCAACATACATTCTTCAATGTACACTCAATCCTAACACACACACACAGAGAGAGAGAGAGAGAGAGAGAATAATCCTTCACTAGAGAATGCAAAAAGCACTGGTGAGTTGATAGGACAATTCATACTTTATCCTTCATAATTTGTACATATTTTAATAATAAAGTTGCATTTTAAAGTTGGTAGTAACTGAATGAAAGAAAAAGCCCCCCTTGACTCAAGCTAGAATCTGGTTGAATTAATGGACACTCCTCTGGTGTACAGAAAACTTTTCCATTGCCATCTTCAGGAACACCTTTTGATTTTTCAGTAAAGGTGCAGTTGTAAGATCCTCTGGGAAATCCCTTTCAATTACTTTAAAAAACATTTTATTAGATTATAGAACAAAATACAAAAATACAAAAGCAAATAGTAGGACACTGTGGGGAGGAGAAGGAGAAAGAAAAATGAGGAGGGGAGAGAGAAAGAGAAAAGACTGATTTCCCTTTGATGCAGTAGAATAAGGCATTGCCCCTCAACCGTTCACTTTTGCATGATAGTATAAACTAGCCATTTCTATCAATCTAATCAGTAAAACCCAAAATGAAAGTTTTATTTTTCCCCACCTCAAGGAAACCCCTTTCAATTACTAACCAAGTTGCCATTCTTTAGCTGCTGAGGACTATTTGAGTAGACTCAAAGGCAGGAAAGAAATGTTTAAAATGGGGGGTAGTAGGGGATGTTTTCAGGTTGCTAATTCTTTTCCTACCTCAATCTTGTTTTCCAGGTAAATGGTCAGAAAATAACGCTGCCATATGAGAACAGCCCTGTGTCCATGTGGAAAACTCAAGATAAAATTGTTATTGACCATGATTCCCAAGTGCAAGTTTATCTCCATCCTGATGGGATGGTGACCATGACAGCCAAGGAGACCCTCAGAGGGAAGCTGTGTGCCACCTGTGGAAACTTCAACAAGGACCATTTGGATGACTTGAAGCTGGCCAGCGGAGAGCGAACAAATAATTTTGATGAAGTACTCAAGTCCTGGGAGGCGGAAGACTTCCTTTAAAGTGCTTCTAGGCTGTTCAGCTTGCAATCGGATGTAACTGACTACAGCAAAGCTCAAGGGAAGCCCAACATTTTGCTCAAATACTTGTTCAGGGGAAATAGCATTCCTGATATCCCAGAGTCTCATCTTCTTTTGAAGGTCATCCCTGAACATTCTTCAAAAGTGACATTTCAGAACCTCTAAACTCATGAATAAGACTTTGAATGGAACAGACAATTTGATTAATTTCTGCATTTTGGAGGAACTAATGTTAGCCTTACTAGGTAAATAAGACCAGGAAATCACAGGAAAGCTGGAATCATAATTGAGATTGGCTGTAGTAGTAGAATCTTGCAAGTCTGACTCTGCTGTACATCCTCCTTCTTATTATACTTCAAGGAATTAGAGAGGTGTCTGCCTGAGACACTTCAGCATGTAATCTGCCTGTTCTTCATCTCCTTTTGCCTGCATATCTCTATCAAGGTTATCTTGCTTACGCTCTACATCATGTGCCTTAGCTAAAAGAATGCGTTTGTTTATGGTTGAATATATTGTGCAAATACAGAAAATGATATAATTCAGTAAAGGGGATTGAGCTGTGGTGGCGCAGTGGTTAGAGCGCAGTACTACAGGCTATTTCTGCTGCCTGCTGGCTGCCTGCAATTGGGCAGTTCAAATCCCACCAGGCTCAAGGTTGACTCAGCCTTCCATCCTTCTGAGGTGTGTAAAATGAGGACCCGAATTGTTGGGGGCAACATACTGACTCCGTAAACCAGTTAGAGAAGGCTGTAAATCAGTATATAAGTCTAAATGCTATTGCTAAAGAAGTTAAATATGTTGTGTGAACTTAGGCTATAGGTTATAATTACGGTTTGAATATGCAGGAGAAAAAACTACCCAACTGCATTTTTAAGCTTAGCCTGAAATTGATCCAAATTATACTTAATTATACCTCCAGCAAAGATTGGTGGGAAAACATTACTCACCCCACTAGATAATCATAAAGTAGTTAGGCAATTGCAGGGCTGACTGCAAATCGCTCATAAGTTTTGTCCTCCCCTATGTTCCTCCCACCCAAATTCCACCTAAATGGCAAATTTTCTTTTGTTTAATATTTCAAACTGCTTGTTTGTGCAGCACACATTATTCACTAAATATTACAATAACTCTGTGCACTAATTCATTCAGAGATTTAACCGATGCAAATGTGAAGGAGAAAAAAACTAAGATATTGTTCCCATTTCAAAATGTAATAAAGTTGGATTCGATAAATCAATGCTGTTTTCCACTTTTTAAAAAAAACAATAAATATTGCTCATACACAAGGAAATGCTTCAATATTTGGTTGCTCACACTGACCACAAAATGATTACAAATTATAAAGTCCCATATTATTAGACATCAGCTGAACTAGAGATCATTCATAATCTATTTACTAGTAAAACTCTCTAAAGGTCTGTTTGTAACCCTCAATTGGATGAAATGGTGTATTGTAGGCCAACAATTTTTGAACCAAAATACCTCAAATGGGCTAACCTAAATAATATGTTAATCCTGGAACCATGACTGCCCCAAAATTGAAATTTTGCAAGTTTTATAAATCAATTGATAACAAAAAATCATAAAACATTTTATGCCATAATGCAAATGTCATAAAACATTTCCTATGTTGATATGTGATTCTTCTATACAATTCAGTGTGGACTATTTCAAGGCAGATTCATCTATGAATTTATCTCAACTTTTCTAGTCAAGATAGTACATTAGAAGTTCTGTCATTGTTGAAGGTCCTGAGGATGCCGATAAAGAAATCTCTCTGAAAATATGACTGTTGGTGAAATATTTCATATACTTGCTGGTCTGCTATTTCTTATACTTTGACCGAAGTCACATTTTATTAATTAATTCATCTGGACAATAATCCTCTGCCCACTTTAACCATTGATTTATAGGTGACCATATGTATAATCATATATCCTTTGTCTCAATTTCACTCAACTGCTTCTTTTACCCCTCTTCTATCCCAAACACTGGGTCTCTGAATAATGCTCCATTTTGCAACACTAAATTCTATGAGCCTAAAAAAAGGATTAAGAATGCAATTTTTAATAAAAGAACTAAAAAATTCAGAATAAAAAATTATCACAGAAGGACCCATAGGAGTATTAGGGCACTGCTAGGAGTCCTAGTTTGAGGTAAGAGATATTGGGCATAAAATACCATTTTATATGCCAGTATCTGTGTTTGTGTGCATACATATATACCGTATAACGATTGATTGATCAATCGATACAGAGTTTGTACAATATGGGTTACTATAATACAGTTTACCAAAACTGCCACTCCGAAGTTTAACCACATCCATATTTTAACATTTCTGCAGTAGTTATACCATCTACACCTGCATCTTTATCAGTGTTCCGCATTATCATGGCATTTATGATTTGTCTATTGTGTGTTTCTTAACTAACATGGCATTTAAGTCTGAGGAATGCCATTACTGTTCTCATACATATCTCTAAAATACTCTCCCAGTATGATCTCATTTCGGTTTGTTCTCAAAAAGTTTTAATCACTTTTAGTTCATTCACCCTGTTGGAGATCCCTTGTTTAGCTTTCTTTGTCTATTTCCAGAACACATTGCTTAATTCCATCAAAATCAACTTGCGTTCTCTCCATCCCTTAAATGGCCCTTGCTCTCCTTGACTCCATTCCTTGCCTCTGAGAGACACAAATGGGATATGTTACCTAAATCAGGCAGCAACCAGTTCCAACCTCTGGTTCCAGTTTCCTTTCTCCTCCTTCCCATTTGCAATGGGGGTGGAATAGATTACCTATGTAATTTTATTCTCTCTCCTCCTCCTCTCCCCTCAATTCAATTGTGAGAGCACTGAAATCTATTGGGCAATTTAATAAAAGACAAT